>CAUDMG010000780.1:690000-1115000 GCA_958450375.1 Homarus gammarus | reverse complement strand
GTCACTCTTTTCATTCTCCTCTTTATCTCTTTTATGCCCTCTTTCTTTCTCTACTTCATGCCTTTCCCTTTGCTTCCCCTCCCCTTCCCCCTACCATTCCTTCTCTCTCTCTTCCCCTCTTACCACTACTGCCCTTCCTTTTTACTTTTTACCCATCCCCCTCTCTCCCTCATCTCTTCTCCTCTCCCCCACTCCTTCCCACCCTTCATTCATTCATTCCTCTTCTACTCCCTTCACCCTTCCCCTCCATCCTCCATCCTCTACTCCTCCTCACCCTCCCCTACTACTCTCCACCCCCACCCTTACCTCTTTCCTCCTACAATTCCCCCTTTCCTCCTTCCCTTCCCCTCCTCCTTCCTTCCTTTCCTTCTCCCTCACTCCTGTCTTCCACCTCGGCACATACCCTCCCCCTCCCCTCCTCCTTCCCTTCTCCCCTCCTTCTCCCATCTCATCCCCCCCCCGTACCTCCCCTCTCTCCTCTCTCCTACTCTCCTCTCACCCTCCCTCCCTCTCTCCCTCCCCCAATCCTTGTCTCCACCATTGGACGTCTACAGACATCAACTCTGACAGATTGCAGCAAAACCCAAGACAACAAAAATGGCAGACGAGAAGAGAGGGGTGGGGAGAGGGGTGAGTGAGGGCTTTTGTGGTGTGATATGATAGATGCCTCGGGTGGAATTTCATGTGAACGCGATTATTATGTTGAATAGCGGAGAGAGGAACGTGTTGACAAGAAACTGTGTTATCCAGGCGAGGGAAGTTTTATCTCTGACGAGGAGGAGGAGGAGGGGGGGTAGGAATGAGGAGAGAATTAGGGGGATTTTGTTTGTTTATGTCTGTGTCTGTCTGTTTGTCTGGTCTGTCTGTCTGTCTGGTCTGTCTGTCTGTCCAGCACATTTATGCAAGGTAGTGTACATTGTTATTCCTCAGTGTTTATTCTTGTTTGTGATAATAATAATAATAATAGTACATAATTATTTGGCTCCTGAAATTGCATATTCTTATTTTTTATCTCTGATGGCAAAGTAAAGGAGATTAATATTACGAAATTTACAGTTATTGTTTTGATTATAATACAATACAAGAATACAGGGATACATATTCACACGTTGCCATATTTATTTATAGATCATAAATTGTGTTCTTTCTTTTCATATATTTTATTATGATCTTAAAAAAAATCTGTATCCATATTAGGTTTATATTCAGGAGAGTGTGTTGACCTTTGACCCTCATTAGCATTCTGACCTGTAAAGTGTTGAGTTGAACTTGAGTTTATTGTGTGTGGGTAGAGGGGGGGGGGGGTTGTCCAGTGTTTTTATCGAGACGAGTTGTGGTTTGAGGCAGAATATGTTTATGGACAAGCACACAGACGCACGCACGCACACACACGCACACACACACACACACACACCTCATGGTTCCTGCACTCACACACGCCCTCCTCATAGGTCAGTCACATGCATAAGTCTGCCTTAGCGTTCTTAGATGTTAATGACTCGTGTTAGACCCACTCCGTTGCATTGTCGATCACCCCACCTCACCCCACCTCACCCCACCTCACCTCATCTCACCTCACCCCACTCCACCTCACCCCACCCCACCCCACCTCACCCCACCTCACGCCATGATTTAAGAGGAGTCGATGTAGCTGGGACAAGGACCATTAGCCATTATAATAAGACATTTAACCAGTTGCTCACGAGTATAATAAAGTGGTTAGTAAATAGACCTGACCTGACCTGACAGGATATTGTCAAGGTGTTTTAATCATGGGGGGACAGAATCTAGAGGGTGTCTAATCTTCAGGTTATGGAGATCATGTTTACGTACGACATTATTGTGTTTACCATTTTCCATCCATCAACACTCTCCTGACTATTGGGTACATGTAATTTGTAACTCTGTAATCCTAGTAGATGTTTTAAAATACACAGCTTGAACCATTATCACTACTACCACTCTCAGTCACCACCACTACCATTCTCACCACCGCCATCACCACTACCACTCTCACCCCCACCACTACCACTCTCACCCCCACCACTACCACCACCCCCTCACCACCACTACCACCACCCCCCGCTCACAACCACTACCACCACCCCCGCTCACCACCACTACCACCACCCCCGCTCACCACCACTACCACCCCCACTACCACCCCCACCCCCTTCACCACCACTACCACCCCCACCCCCTTCACTACCACCCCCACCCCCTTCACCACCACTACCACCCCCACCCCCTTCACTACCACAACCACCCCTCATGCTGCCCTGCCCTGTCCCTGTCGACCGCCCAAGACCTCGTATAGTGTACATGGTGGCCAGGGGTGATAATGGAGAGTCTTGTCTTACGACCCCCAAGACACCGCCCCCCCCTACCTCCCCCCCCCTTCCAACCCCCTCCCCCTTCCCCCTGTGTGTCTCGGTTCATTCTTCAGTATATTCCTTGTTGGGTTTATTTTGTTTTAAATTTGGTTTGAGGTTTTTTGCTCGTGTGTGTGTGTGTGTGTGTGTGTGTACAACCGTTAGCGTCACTCTACCGCAGACAACGTAAATTACAGGAGTACCAAACGTCAATACAATACTCGTACACATCACCACCACTCATCACCACATCACCACTCATCACCACTCACCATTACCACTATCACCACTCATCACCGTCCATCACTATTCATCGCTATCAGCCATCACCACTCATCGCCACCATCACCACTCATCACCGTTACTAATCATCATCATCACCACCACCACCACCACCACCACCATCTCCACTATCACCACTCATCAACACTATCACCACTCATCACCGTCCATCACTATTCATCGCTATCAGCCATCACCACTCATCGCCACCATCACCACTCATCACCACTTACCATCACAGTCATCACCACTCATCACCACCACCACCACCACTGTCATTACCACCACCACTGTCATTAGCACCACGACAGTCATCATCATCATCACCACCACAGTCATTACCGCCACCACAGTCGGTTCCATCACTACAGTCATCACCATCATTGTCATCACCACCACAGCTACCATCATCACTGTTATCACCACCTCAGTCACTACCACCACCACAGTTACCACCACTTTCATCACCACCACAATTCCTACCACCATCCACATTAGCCCAATTCTTTTCATCATCACTAATGTCACCACCAGCACCACAGTCATCACCACCACCATTTTCATGACCAGCACCATTGTCATCACTCGTGTCATCACCTCCACAACCATCATATTCATTACCAAGAAAATCATTATTACCACCACCACCGTCACCACCACCACCGCTGCCTCCAGCAGGTACCACATCTGACTTACATATCCTGTCTTAGTGTGTGTGTGTGTGTATCAACACAGAGAGACTCGCGGACACAAAGCTGATTTACATTAGATCGTCTTACATGTGTATTCTCTTCCTCATGTACACGATAGCACAAGCTAGCGTGTGTACATTTTCTTCACTTCATGTATACCCTCGCAAATACACGCTAATATGTGTACCTGTGCACACTGACGCACATAATCATGTATAAACTAACGTGTGTACACATGCCCACACATTCACTCACAAATATACAGTACATTCAAATGTCCACCCTCACACGACCACATGCTGGAGACACACACGCAAATGGATTTGTAACTGATTCTCTTAATAGCTGCGTATTTGGGCTTATAGCCACGTACACATGGACACGTACACATGTCAGTGTACAGGAACTTTCACCTCTGTACAGACGAGAATGTTACACCTCTAGCGGGCAGGGCTAGAGGCTCCCCTCAGCTGAATAAAACGTCCGGTGGTAGCCAGAATAAAATACCCAAGGAATACTTTGCCCTCTAAAAGGTTAACGAGCATTTGCACACATTCACGTATGCAGTTGTACGCACACATTTATACACATACAACATGTACAGGGTATATGCTCGTTCACACACCATCTCACCACATATACAGTACATACAGTAGTATCATTGGGTGTTCACCTGGCATATAATCGTCAAGGTACATTATGTTACATATCTGTGTGTGTGTGTGTGTCTGTCAATCTGTCGAATCACGCCCAGCGCTCCTGAGCGCCCAGAGCTACCGATTGCAAACTTCACTTGCAGGGTTCATACTGTACACGCGCCCAAGGCCTACCTTCAGGGTACACGTCACTCAACATCCATTACTGGACGATCTCTACCCGCCCAGACAGACAGACGGTCTAGTTTTTAACCCTCCCTCCCCCCCATCCCCCCCGCACCCCACCTTTACCTACCCTTTAAATGAAACTCATCCTACTGACAGTCCCAGCCCCGGTGTTTATTTGCTGTACGATAATTTGGGATGAGTGGTAGTTGTCAGGCGTTTCCCAGTTGTGAATACTTCTGGCGGGCGTATGATGTGAATAATAGTTTCCCCTTCCCATTACTCTTCCCCTACCCTTACCCCCTCCCCTTGCCCCCCCCCCCTTTAGAACCTTCTCTTGTGGTCCATCACCCCTTGTGCCAAATTTGGTGAGGGATGAACCAAAGCTACGGTAACAGTTAGTACAGGAAGAGACGGGCGGAAGGACGGACAGACACGAGAGAACAAGAGGCTTATCCGCATACAGTAAAAGTGTCACGTTACCATCGACCAAATTTATTTAATGCTGTTTTTCTTTCTTCAGTTTCTAGGGAATTTTAATATTTTGGGATATTTTAAATTTTTTATTAAACATTTTAAGGATTTTTTTTTATAGTTTTATATTTAAAATTTTAGGGGGATTTTTACAGTTCTATGATTACATTTTCATTTGCAATTAACTTTTTTTTATCTTCTCAACACTTTGATTTTAGTTTTTATTATCATTTTGCATTTCTTTCAGTTTTCAGCCGACCTTTTAACTTTTTTTTTTTTTTTTTTTTTTTTTACGATAGCTGTTGCAATTTCTTTACTTTACTATTAATGATTTTTTCCTTGTCGTACAGTCACCCAAAAAAGTCCTGTCGCGAACCCCGAGATTCAGACTTCGGATTCAAAAGTCTGAATCTCTGGGTTCATGGTTCGCGACAGGACTTTTTTGGGTGACTGTACCTGACGGGTTATTGTTTTCTTAAAGTTACCTGTATAAACCTAACCTAACCTAATGTAACCTAAACTATTTTTATAGTTTTGAAGATTTAAAAAAATACACAAAAATTATATTTTTCAATTAATAAATTTATTTCTTTTACGTTCCAATGTTATTAGTTTTTATTTATTTTGTTTATTTTAACTTGTTTTACTTTTTTCATGAACATTTGTCCATTTTCTCATAAATTTGTATAGTTTTGTACAAAAAAAAAATTATAATTAACTCCACCTCATTTTAGGGGGCATTTATATTTTTTTTATTAATATTTTCATAAAGCAATTTCACCTTTATTTTATTTTTGTTTTTCCGGGGTTTTTTCGCGTGTAAAAAAAAATAACCCTGGAACATGGAAGGAAATTCATTAGATATTCACCACTGAAAATATGGTCCTTTATAACTCAGGTAATTAAGTGTAGAGCTTCCCCCCAAAAATGTTAAGAGGTAATGTTTATTTTTGTGTTTAATGTTCATATACTTGTAGTTTTTGTTTTTTTTGAGTTGGGAGGATGGAGGGATGGTTTTTTAAAGAGCTGGAAGGGATGGGAGGATGGTTTATCGATAGTTAGGAGGATAGAAGGATGGTTTATCAAGAGTTGTAAGGATGGTTTATGAGGAGTTGGTAAGGCCAGAAGGATGGTTTATCAAGAGTTATAAGGCCGGAAGGATGGTTTATCAAGAGTTGTAAGGCTGGAAGGATGGTTTATCAAGAGTTGTAAGGCTGGAAGGATGGTTTATCAAGAGTTGTAAGGCTGGAAGGATGGTTTATCAAGAGTTGTAAGGCTGGAAGGATGGTTTATCAAGAGTTGTAAGGCTGGAAGGATGGTTTATCAAGAGTTGTAAGGCTGGAAGGATGGTTTATCAAGAGTTGTAAGGCCGGAAGTTCTTTTTTTTTGTTTAGATCTAGACTTTAGATTAGAGAAAGACATTTTCCAAGTGTTTATAAATTACTCAGCTGTGTTTAAAGAGTTTGGCTTTAGGTTCGGTCCCTTGGTATAATGTAATTGTTTGAGCCTTGACCTAAGAACTGCGTAGGTGTCTGATCCCCGACCTACGATATGTGGGTTATTAAGAGAGTTTTTAATCCCCGACTTACGATTATTTAAGACTGTTTGGGTGTAATAATCTCCGACTTACGATTATTTAAGACTGTTTCGGTGTAATAATCCCCGACTTACGATTATTTAAGTGTATTAATCCACGAACTACGATATGTAAAGTAATAAACTGAAGGTTATTAAGTGGTTAATCACTAATTTACAATTATTTCAGTGTACTAATCCCCCAATTACGGTATGTGAGATTTAGTAATCCCGTTATTTGTCTCAGGATTATTCTTACTGCATTTTCTCTCTCTCTCTCTCTCTCTCTCTCTCTCTATAGTTTATTTGTGAATTATTATTTTTTTTATATAAACATGATAGCTTATATTAAAACATATATTGAATCGTTGTCACGGCAAAATTCCTTTAGATAAAACGGTAATTTTACGGAGTCATCACAAAATGGTTTACTGTTTATAAATAGAGTTTTATAGTTCCGGTAAAACTGGTTTATGTTGAAGAAATATATTTAAAGTACATCTTGGGTATAAAACAAGAGATCCTGGAGGCTGTACACGTTCTTTTGCCAGTATTCAATTTAAATGTTATACCTGGACGAATTTTTAAGAGGTTTACCTGGACGAATATTTAGGAGGTTTACCTGGACGAATATTTAGGAGGTTTACCTGGACGAATATTTAGGAGGTTTACCTGGACGAATATTTAGGAGGTTTACCTGGACGAATATTTAGGAGGTTTACCTGGACGAATATTTAGGAGGTTTACCTGGACGAATATTTAGGAGGTTTACCTGGACGAATATTTAGGAGGTTTACCTGGACGAATATTTAGGAGGTTTACCTGGACGAATATTTAGGAGGTTTACCTGGACGAATATTTAGGAGGTTTACCTGGACGAATATTTAGGAGGTTTACCTGGACGAATATTTAGGAGGTTTACCTGGACGAATATTTAGGAGGTTTACCTGGACGAATATTTAGGAGGTTTACCTGGACGAATATTTAGGAGGTTTACCTGGACGAATATTTAGGAGGTTTACCTGGACGAATATTTAGGAGGTTTACCTGGACGAATATTTAAGAGGTTTACCTGGACGAATATTTAAGAGGTTTACCTGGACGAATATTTAAGAGGTTTACCTGGACGAATATTTAAGAGGTTTACCTGGACGAATATTTAAGAGGTTTACCTGGACGAATATTTAAGAGGTTTACCTGGACGAATATTTAAGAGGTTTACCTGGACGAGTATTTAAGTGGTTTACCGGGACGAGTATTTAAGTGGTTTACCGGGACGAATATTTAAGTGGTTTACCTGGACGAATATTTACGAAGTTTACCTGGACGAATATTTAAGTGGTTTACCTGGACGAATATTTAAAGGGTTTACCTGGACGAATGCTTGTATGCGTTGGTACGTCTCATTAGGTTCGTTTGATTGGATACGTCTGAGTGTGGGTACGTCTGATTGGGTTCGTTTTAGTGTGGGTACGTCTGATTGGGTTCGTCTGAGTGTGGATACGTCTGATTGGGTTCGTCTGAGTGTTTACGTCAGACCATTGGCATGACCGATACGTCAATCATGCGCAACGATAACCAAAATTATACTTGTTTCTCATTGGTCAAAATAATACTTATTTCTCATTGGTCAAAATAATACTTGTTTCTCATTGGTCAAAATAATATAGAAACAATATGTATAAACGATAGTACAGTATATGATTATTCCAACCTGTATAAAAAAATAACTCCTTTTCTCATTTCTAAGACGAACAAACGCCTTAACAGTTATCATAATAATAAAAAAAGTAAGACTAAAAAAAAAAAAGCCCTGGAAATCTTGAGGCATCTCTTAACAAAACAAACAAGAGAGATACTTTTATTTAGCCGGAGTTTGGGTTGACTGAGGCATGATAACCACTGGAGTGTTGTGTTGTTGGTGGCTGTTCCATCTAGGGCGTGTCCTCTTTAATCACTGTTTTTGTTACGGTGTGTTTATTTTTTGTGGCTGTGTGTGTGTGTGTGTGTGTTGGGGAGGGGTATGTTGGGGTGAGGCGAGTGTGTTGGGGAGGCGTTGGTGGGAGATGTGTGTGTGGGGTTGAGGTGTGTGTTGGGGGAGGGGTGTATGTTGGGGAGGGGTGTGTGTTGGGGGCAGGTGTCTGTGTGTGTGTGTAAATTACTCTTGTGTTATGGTGTTATGAGTTGTAGCCGGTGTGTATGGGGGGGGGCAGGGATGTACTGTTATTGTGTATAATGGGAGATGATGATGAATAGGCTAATGGTGTAAATAATGATAATAAAATTGGTAATATCTAAAATGATAATGATTGTAATAGTAATAATTATAATAATTGTATAAATGAAAATTGGTAAAACGATAATTAAAATAATCATAATTATGCTCACGCTTATTGATAATACTAATAATGTTCGACGATGAAACTATAATGATCATGATTTTACCGGTAATATTAATGATAATACTAAAGTAAAAATGTATTATACTAATTAGTGCTGCACAAATAATTATAATTCAATACCAAGATTACTACTACTACTACTATTACTATTAATAATAGTGAAATCAAACTAACACCATTAAATCGGGTTCAAAGTTTTAAATCATTTCAGCTATATATTTTCCCCATGACGAACAAGACTACAAGAGCTTCCGGTGCCCTTAATGGCAATATATTGTTCCATTAGAGGTTTTACACACATACAATACAATTTTTTATACCCAGTAGATTAATATAGAAGAAAAAAATACCAATGAATTTGCAGACTGTAGTAACAATATGTGCGAATTTTAGTATACCCTGATTCTATATGGCAGGTAAACTCATGACAGGTGTGTGTATTCGACAGGTAAACTCATGACAGGTGTGTGTATATCCGACAGGTGTGTATCTATATGGCAGGCAAACTCATGACATATTTTGCATGTCATGGCACCAAAGGTATCTGTACTTGTTCAGTATATTTGGTATACTATCTGTGTTCAGTTTTGTCATATATATAGCCAAGTTTACTGTCGCTAAACAGTATATTCAATCATTGTAGTGAAATGGTATAATCGTTCAGTATATTTCATTGATGTAATAAATTCAGTATATTCATGTGGTATATACCGATACTTTATTACATTGACCGTATCTGTTCAGTATACTTAAGTAATATACAGTATATACACTAAATATACATGAGTTCTGTATCGTTAGTGGTATATCTATTCAATAGGTGTACATGTGTATACTAAATTATACAGACGTACACATTAATACACTATATGATTCATTGATACAGTATACTAAAATAAACACCAGGTAGGTCTTGAATATACACGATTATACACCAGCTGATTCCCTTGACATACCAAAATATACACCAGTTAGCTCTTGGATAAACAATTTATACATCACAGAATTCATACACGGTCGAAAAAAAATCAGGAAATAATACTCACTCATACACACACAAATATACAGCAAATAAATTATTGATATACGAAAATAAACGCCACTTTCATACAGGCATGCAAAGATATACACCAAAGGGTACACTGACAAAATACACATACACACACTCATACACACTCACACATATACACACATACACACTCACACATATACACACATACACACTCACACATATACACACATACACACTCACACATATACACACACACACACACACATATACACACACACACACACACATCATGCGACAAACACTTCAAATATACATAAATATACACACAATTATATACCTAAATAAGAACATACACACAGCAGACCATCTTATCATTGAACATGAAAGGACAAAATGCAACAAAAACAGACGTATACACAGGCAACGTTTAAGCTTACTGAAATATACACCAGTTAGATGTAAATATATACAAGAACTATACACCACATACAAACACACAAGAAATATACATTAAATAACAAAATACAAGAAATATACATAAAATAGCAATATATACATGAAATATACAGTATACACCAAGTACCAACACAGACCGGGAAATATACACAAATAACAACATACACAAGAAATATAATCCCGTGTACTAACCACAGAAATATCCACTAACACGTACACAGACACACACACGTATATACACCACATGCTACTGTATGTATTAACCCACAAAAACACCATACACACACACACACACACAGACCAAGTAACATATGCATTCATCATAATTGGGTGGGCAGAAAGAGGCGCACCAGCAGTCTAGTTAGCCCCTGCGTCCTGCCATTCACATACATCCGGCAGCTCTGCATTGTCACGCCATTCACGCCCTGATCGTACTTGCCGCTATTCAACCGTAAGAGCGACACTACACTGGCGGGTGGATGGGAGACTCGGCCTTATATCTGGTTAGCCAGTAAAGTCGACTCTTGATTTGGTCCCTCCGACCCGTCACGTCAACCACATTTGCCAGTTAGGGAGAATTTTTTTTATTTTTTTATTTTTTCGTCGGGTGCTTTGGCGTTGTGTTCATGACTACTGCTGCTGGCGATGAAAAGTTTTATTAAAGTATATATATAGAGTTTTGTAGATCGTAAAAAAAAATATATATATGATAATATTAAGCAGTAACGTAAATAAAATCATCTGGACTTCTTGAACAGCTGATATACCATAAAAACTAACAAGAAAAAATAAAGTGGAATTATCTAGTCGGGAAAATATTTGACTTGGTAACTGTAGAAACATAAACAAAAGCAATTAAGTTGATTCATGTGTTATGTCTCTTATAAGAATTACGATTTGGATACTGGCAACTACTGCAGATATTGTATTTTACGTTTCATTTTTTTTATGTTGAACTAATACGTAAGTGTATATATACTGTATATGTATGTATGATTGAACGATAACTTGTGGGAAAACATGAATTCTCCATATCTTTTGCTGTCAGTTTTTTATCGTGTCTTTCAACTCATATTTGGACGCGGTAAGAAATTCGGCAGTGTGGTGGCCATTCTCAAGAGTTCCTCGTGGATGGGGAAGGGGAGGGAGGGGAGGGGAAGGGGTAAGGGAGGAAAGGGAAGAATAACAAGGATAAGAAGGGGGTAGAGGAAGAAGGCTGGGAGGTGGAAGGGAAGAGAGAAGAGGAAGGAGAAGGGAGAAGAACAGGGTAGGGCAGGGAAAAGAGGCAAGGAGGGGAAGGGGAACAGGACAGGGAGGAGAGGGGAAGGATGACAAAGACTATGAGGGGAGCAGTAGAGCAAGAAGGGCAGGTTAGAAGGGCAATAGAGAACAGAAGGGGGAATTTAAAAGGGCAAGAAAGGCAAGAGGTTAGGGTAGGGTGCGAGGGGAGGGGCAAAACTTGGTAAGAATGGTAGACAAATACCTGAGAGAGAGAGAGAGAGAGAGAGAGAGAGATTAAAGCTGGTAAGAGAAGAGGAGGAGGAGGACAATTTAGGGGTTTAGGGAGGGAAAGTGGAGAAGGACAAAAGATGAAGAGTAAGGAGGAAAGAGACAAGAGAGGAGAGATGGGGAGGAGGACAAGACAAAGAATAAAAAGGGGAGGAAGAGAACAAGACTTGATATAGTGGTAAAGGAGAGAGAGAGAAGAGGGAGGGGAAGAAAGATGGGACAGTACACAACTTGTCCTCTTGAGAGAAATTAAGAAGAAATGACATTTTTTATTAGGACGACTTATAGGCCTAAGTTTGGTAATTCATGTTTAATGTTTTCTAAATGACGGAGTGACTTAAGCACCGTCAGGGGTGATATACATAAACATTACCCAAGAAATAATACAAAAGTTTGGGTTTTTGAGTGGTCGACTGTTGTTGTGTCGACTCCTGTGGTTGGTAGTGGTCGACTGTTGTTGTGTCGACTCCTGTGGTTGGTAGTGGTCGACTGTTGTTGTGTCGACTCCTGTGGTTGGTGGTGGTCGACTGTTGTTGTGTCGACTCCTGTGGTTGGTGGTGGTCGACTGTTGTTGTGTCGACTCCTGTGGTTGGTAGTGGTCGACTGGTGTTGTGTCGACTCCTGTGGTTGGTGGTGGTCGACTGTTGTTGTGTCGACTCCTGTGGTTGGTAGTGGTCGACTGTTGTTGTGTCGACTCCTGTGGTTGGTAGTGGTCGACTGTTGTTGTGTCGACTCCTGTGGTTGGTGGTGGTCGACTGTTGTTGTGTCGACTCCTGTGGTTGGTAGTGGTCGACTGTTGTTGTGTCGACTCCTGTGGTTGGTGGTGGTCGACTGTTGTTGTGTCGACTCCTGTGGTTGGTGGTGGTCGACTGTTGTTGTGTCGACTCCTGTGGTTGGTAGTGGTCGACTGTTGTTGTGTCGACTCCTGTGGTTGGTAGTGGTCGACTGTTGTTGTGTCGACTCCTGTGGTTGGTGGTGGTCGACTGTTGTTGTGTCGACTCCTGTGGTTGGTGGTGGTCGACTGTTGTTGTGTCGACTCCTGTGGTTGGTGGTGGTCGACTGTTGTTGTGTCGACTCCTGTGGTTGGTAGTGGTCGACTGTTGTTGTGTCGACTCCTGTGATTGGTTGTGGTCGTCGACTGTTGTTGTGTCGACTCCTGTGGTTGGTGGTGGTCGACTGTTGTTGTGTCGACTCCTGTGGTTGGTGGTGGTCGACTGTTGTTGTGTCGACTCCTGTGGTTGGTAGTGGTCGACTGTTGTTGTGTCGACTCCTGTGGTTGGTTGTGGTCGACTGTTATTGTGTCGACTCCTGTGGTTGGTGGTGGTCGACTGTTGTTGTGTCGACTCCTGTGGTTGGTGGTGGTCGACTGTTGTTGTGTCGACTCCTGTGGTTGGTAGTGGTCGACTGTTGTTGTGTCGACTCCTGTGGTTGGTGGTGGTCGACTGTTGTTGTGTCGACTCCTGTGGTTGGTGGTGGTCGACTGTCGTTGTGTCGACTCCTGTGGTTGGTAGTGGTCGACTGTCGTTGTGTCGACTCCTGTGGTTGGTAGTGGTCGACTGTTGTTGTGTCGAGTACTGTGGTTGGTGGTGGTCGACTGTTGTTGTGTCGAGTCCTCTGGATGGTGGTGGTCGATTGTTGTTGTGTTGAGTCCTCTGGCTGGTGGTGGTCGACTGTTGTGTCGAGTCCTGTGGTTGATGGTGGTGGTCCTTGAGTGGTCGATCTGCCGTTGTGTCGAGTCCTGTGATTGGTGGTGGTGGTCACTCTTGAAGAAATGGGAGATGTGTCCCTCTTTCATTGAAGAAACCTCGTAGGTCTAGTAAACGGACATGTACAACCCCATGGACGTGTGTGTGTGTGTGAAGATATGAAAATCTTGACCGATATGCCAAAAAAAAAAATATTGTGTGGATACTCTTAATCTGTACACAAAGGACGTATGGGTATAGTGATAAGTTGTGTACAGTATATGGACATGGGTTTTTTGAGGGGGGTCCAGTTTTTTTTTTTGGGGGGGGGGGTACAGGTTTTGAGGAAGGCCCGATATGTCGAGGGAGGTCCGGTTTGGGGGGGAGGGGAATTTTAAGCGATGTCCGGTTTTAAGGGAGTTGTTTTTTAGGGAGGTCTGGTTTTTGAGAGAGGGTCGTTGCATTATGGAAACAGTTGTCATAGATTTATTTTCATTTCTTTTGATGTGAAAAGAAAATTACACTTGAGGTACACGAGATGTGATGTGAGTGGAGTTGGTTTATGAGGATACAAGCTACGTCCATTGTGCACGCTAAGTAACAATGCTCTCACGTACAAATACACTCATATACAAGTACAGTGACGTAGAAGTACACGATCACATACAAGTACACTCGCATTCAAGCACCCTTACGTACACGTCGACATACTTGGTGCCGGGTGTGAGCATCTGTATACTTAAGGAGCTGTCACCCATAATTGGTGTTGTATGAATTAACGTCACAAAAGTTGATGTTATGTTCCCGTGTGTGAAGAGGGAGAGAGGAACACCCAGGGAGCCGTATGGGCCAGTGAACCTTCTGCTGTTATTTATCTTCATCTGAATAACTTATGATCCCTTGTGCATACCAGCCTAGGCCTCAACTTAGAATTTGTATCAAGTAATTTTGTCACTTGATTTAAGCTGCAAGAGACACCGGCCAACTACTGTCTGTAATAATAATAATAATACCATAATTCAGGGTCAGGACTTGATTAATAAAGGCTCGTAAGGCTAATATTTTGCAAACTAATTCATTTATTTTAGACTTGGGAAAACAAAACATGCTGCCCACAATGGCGTTGAAATTGCATTGAAACCCAACTAGAATTAAAACCCTTATTAATATTCTCAGTTTAAGAGGACAAATTATCGTATGTTCCGACTAAAATATAAATAAATAAACCCGGAGTGTTGGTCCTATGTTCCTAGAGACTGAGACACAACTGGGAGGTCCCTGAGATGTTATAAAACCCAGCCAAGATTCCTAGAGGTTCCTACGATGAATATTTCTCGTAACCGAAGATGTAAAAATCAACGTAACTAGTAAAATTAAAAGTACAAAAATATTAACCCCCAAAAAATAGCTTCCAAATTATTTTTTAAGGCTCCATCTTCAAGTAATTACCTTAATTTCGTGTAATTTAGTGGACCAACTTACAGTACAGAATCTTTCGTATAAGCTTTTATTGAATTTAAAATTGTTTTCTAGTAAATGAACGTATGTAGTTAAGGTAATGTCATAGTGTAATTGTGGAGCCATTTTAGAGGATATAAGTTTTGTGATTTTAAGTTAATTCATATTTGCCATCTCACAAGGAATGTTTATTTTAGTAAACATTAAAGAATATGTCCCTTGAGGTAACCCCCAATGAGAACACTCCAAGTGGTCTTTATCCCAGTATAGTTGTGGGATTAGTGTAGAATAATGTTGTGTGTGAAAAACGCAGTGACAGTTGTTATTTGCAAGATAAATGAAGCCTAATTGTGGCTGTTTCCGGCATTATGGAGTTGAGTCCGGCACGTGAGTTTTTTTCACAATATAAATTCATGATGGGGTGAATATGAGAAAATATTTTGACCCCCTTCCCTTTGTCCACAGCGTTGTGTTGTTTGCTTGGTGTATTATCCTCCCTCTCCCCCCATCACTTCCCCTTCCCTACCTCCTTCCCTTTCCCCATCTCCTCTCCCCCACCATCGTCCCCCTCTAATACTTTGTTTTGTTTTAGGCAATATCTCCACTAAATCTGATTTGATATGAATTAATTTTGTCCAGCAGCAGTTTACTACAGAGTTCTGGGACGAGTTGAAATATCAGTAAATTCCAGCTATTTGTGGGTGAGTTACGACGCTCTGAACGTGAGATAACTGGTGATTTTTGGTATGTTTATGTCAATCCCATTTTCTACGATTGCGAGGGATAATTTGTGCGTCTTCATCTTCTACCTTGTTTTATTTTCTTTTTACACATTTACATTCTAACAATACAAACTCCA
The DNA here is from genome assembly GCA_958450375.1 of Homarus gammarus. Lineage (NCBI taxonomy): Eukaryota > Metazoa > Arthropoda > Malacostraca > Decapoda > Nephropidae > Homarus > Homarus gammarus. Next base: position 1,099,403 of record CAUDMG010000780.1, on the reverse strand, counting down.
TTTAATTATATTGTAGTAGCTTACTCTTGAAGTGTTATTTATTTACAGTTAAACCTTCATATAACGGACCTCTCTCTCTCTCTCTCTCTCTCTCTCTCTCTCTCTCTCTCTCTCTCTCTCTCTCTCTCTCTCTCTCTCTCTCCATGTAATCCGTAAGTTGAAGGTTTTTATAACTAATAGACCCTCAATATAACGGAATTTCATCTCTATATAGTTCGTTAGATGGAGGTTTCACCGAGTTTTTAATATATGTTATTTTTCTGTAATTGTTTTCCCCCAGTTTGGACCCAATTAAAGAAAAAGCGACACATATCACCGGAAATTCATCATCATTAGTGTTAAAAAAAATTGTCCATATTCATTATACTCATTTTTTTTCACATATACGAATATTAATACAAGAATTACCATTTTAAATACAGAGTTACGAAATATTTATGTTTTTGTTATATGAACGTCGATGTGGTGTCTATGGTGAGAGGTAAAGGGGCAAACGAACAGGTACTAAGTTATAATTAAAAAAAAAAGATCACCTGAAGATTAAACACCCCCAGCTTAGTTCACCTGAAGATTAAACACCCCCAGCTTAGTTCACCTGAAGATTAAACACCCCCAGCTTAGTTCACCTGAAGATTAAACACCCCCAGCTTAGTTCACCTGAAGATTAAACACCCCCAGCTTAGTTCACCTGAAGATTAAACACCCCCAGCTTAGTTCACCTGAAGATTAAACACCCCCAGCTTAGTTCACCTGAAGATTAAACACCCCCAGCTTAGTTCACCTGAAGATTAAACACCCCCAGCTTAGTTCACCTGAAGATTAAACACCCCCAGCTTAGTTCACCTGAAGATTAAACACCCCCAGCTTAGTTCACCTGAAGATTAACCACCCTAAAGTTAACCTAACCCTACCCTAGGCTACCGTACCCCAACGCCCAGGTAGTATTAGAGTGGTTAATCTTCAGGTGAAATAAGCTGGGGGTGTCTAAGCTTCAGGTCATCCAAAGAATATATTTCATGGAGGCACCAGTGAATTATACAGATGGTTTTGTTAGAACTTTTTCTGAAATTAATAAACCAGTGGACTTCATTCGGATTATATATCAAAGGGGAATTACTGTATATTGGAGTAGTCTTCCCGTCTGTCCATTGTTTGTCCGGTCATTTCATCAAATACTAACGCCACCAACCCCTCCCCCCGGTCCCCCTCCCCCCGGTCCTGCCCCCCCCTTATCGCCCCCCCCAATCCTCCGTTATGGTCCTAAACTGACCACAGTGTAGTAGAAATGTGTCAGGTCATGTTGGGTCCTTTCTCTGTGGAGCTTCACACATTCTAACAATCTTGTTTTTAATTCGAGTCTCGTTGGTGTTACAAAGACAATTTTGGTTGAAGTGAAATTTAGTTGATGGTTCAAAGAAATTTATAGGTTCATTTATCGATATAAGACTCTCTCTCTCTCTCTCTCTCTCTCTCTCTCGTGTTGATCATGGCTCTTCGTACTCAAGTAAAAAAAAAAAATAACATATGTGTGGTTCCTACAACATGCTGACGCCCTAGATCCCGTAAAACTTGGGTAGTCTCACGTCAAGGGCCTTACAAGCGAGAGTTTTACGGTATAGTGTGTATATTGTGTACACTTTAGGGTCGTCATACAAATGAGAGACACTGCAGCGGCTTTTGGCAGTGTCTGTATATTCGTGTGTATTCGTAGGAGTTTCGTTGTGTGTGTGTGTGTGTGTGTGTGTAGTCTTGTATAATTGAGGGCCATCGTAATAGTGAGACCCTGTACGGTGTTTTAGCTCTCTCGTACTCTCGTAAGTTACTGAATTCATTAACACACTGCAGTAGCCTTGGGACATAAGTTGGAATACATAGGTGATAGATGATGGCTCCTTATAGTGATAGATTACCTTGATAACATAATGTACTGTCTGTAGGGTAACTATGTATGATGCGTAGTTACACAGGTGTCACCTTTTAGAACGTTGTTTCGTTATAATGCTGACCCTCTCATCACCGTAAAAAAAGTTCTTGAAAGTCCCAAATTTTTCAAGGTTCAACTTCTTGTGATAATTGTGGGTAAACCTGATATAAATTTCTTTGGTTTTCGTTGTTCTTTTTAATCTTTATTTATTTATCTTTGTTTCCTCCTTTTTCCTTTTTTTTTTATACCCTTATTCCCTGTTTACGGATATAGAATGTAATAATGTATAGTAGGGGAGAGAGAGTCTGTCAGTGTCTTGATGGAAAGTAGGCGTCACTTCCTGGGCTGAGAGGTTGGATCCCAAGTAGTCTGAAAGAAATGATAAAAGGACCGCGATCTTTTGAAAAAAATGATGGAACTTGACCAGGGAGGCTTCCTGCTCCCCTATAACGCACCACTATACTCACTCTGACACGGAAGATGGATTAGTGTGTGTGTGTTTGTTTGTTTCTGTATGGGTGTAGTTGTTTTTTTGTGTGCATGGGTGTAGTCGTTTTTGTGTGTGTATGGGTGTAGTCGTTTTTGTGTGTGCATGAGTTTAGTCGTTTGTGTGTGTGTGTGTGTGTTCATGAACAACACAATATCCGCCAACCCCTCCTCAGCCAACTGCTCTGGGCAACACATGCTTACAGAGCTTCTATGGCGACAGACGAGTGGCGACGGGTACAGGCAGAGATGACTGCCGGGAGTCTCTAGTCACAACTCTGCACATGGGCGGTACAGATAAGATGGTCGTTTATGCACTGGGATCTAGGCAGCAGTGCAATCCAGTCCTGTCTGTGCGACTGAGCAGCCCTTTCGAGGAGCTACTCTGCGCTAAACATAGCCTGCCTAAAACTCGCCCAGTAAGGTCAAAATGCTGTCACAAATATAACCATAGTTCAAAACAAAAACAAATGGGCACAAATGAGCGTCCTGAAAGATTGTGGCAAAAGAGCTGGATAGGTATAACATCGACACAGCAGCCATTAGTGAGTCCCGGCTCCCAGACGAGGGCCGACTCACAGAATGGGGGTCTGGGTATATCTTCTGGAAGGGTAAGCCTGCTGCGGAGAGGAACAGCATTTATGGAATTGGCTTTGCCATTCGACAATCCATCCTACATAGGCGAACTGAAATGCCTGTTGGGGTGCCAATAATTTCGAGTTAGCCGGATTGCATACCGAGGCAGACAAGCGCCAACGCCGGAAAGACGCTGCCGCCGCCCCTCCCGCACTAGGTGTAGCCCTCCACACGTTCAACATGTGTGAACGACCCTGCCGGTCCCGTATCGGGTTCTCGAGTCACATTAGAGCTCACCAACAAAGGTGACATCTTTAATAACTCATATCATTGCATCATAGGTGGATGATCGTCATACTCGATTCCGAATGACAGCAAAGTAGTGTGTGTGTGCGTGCGTGCGTGTGTGTGTGTATATATATATATATGTACAGTATGCTTGTGTGATGATTGTATGGGTTTGTGTATGTATGTTTGTGTGTAAGGGTTTGGGAATTTGTATGTGTTGGGTTTTGCATGTGTGTGGGGGGGGGGGGTTGTGTTTTAGATATGTGTTCGAGTCGGTGTGGATTAATGTTTTAAGCATGTACAGTATATATGTATGTCTGTGTGTGTGTGTGTATGAAGGATTGTGTCTTTTTATGTATGTTTGTATGTGTGACGAGACGAAGAAGGGGGGGTGGGGGGGTGTATGTTTTTGTATGCGAGGGGATACTGATATAAAAACAACCTCTATCCATATATTACAAGTGTTTCATACATATTCCTTATGTTCAAGCGCCTATGGGTAACGTAGGTATGTATTTATGTATATATGTATGTAATGAATATATGTATCTATACCTAGGAATATACATAAATATACATACACACTGGGGGGGGGGGGGGAGCTGGCCAGGGAGAGGAGGAGTTGGCCCTCTGGTGTATATATATGTACAAGAAGCCAGTCTAACAGTATGCACACCATAAATATCTCGCCAGGGTAAGGGCTTAGCGAGACTTTTTAAGCAAGCGAGATATAACGCCCTACCCTTCCAGCGAGATAAACTACGAGACATCACCACCGTGCCCCCATTCTGAATAGCTGGTACGAGGACGATGCCAACCAACCACGTCCTCGAAGGTCGACTTTATGGGCGGGTTCTTAAGGCGGAGAGAGGGATCTTTGGGCCGTAGTTACCCGGGGGCGTTCAATCCATATGAGGCAATAAGGCGGGGTATAAAGGGTATTGTAGGAGGTATATGGTACTTATGATGTGTGTTGTTTACGACTGTCATACTCTCACTCACTCACTCTCTCTCGATCTATTTCTCACTCTTCTTCTTCTTCCTCCTTCCTCCTCCCCCTCTTCCTTCTCCTCCTCCTCCTCTCCATCTTCTCCTATTAGTCCTCATCTACTTTTACTTCCTCCTCCTCTTCCTCCTCCTCCTTTCTTCTCTTCCCCTTCTTCCTTCTCCTCCTCCCCTTCTTCCTTCCTCCTCTCTTCTCTCTGCCCTTTCGTCTTGAGCATTATCATCGGCATCTACTTCCTCCTCCTCCTAGCCCCAGAAAAAACACACACACACGCACGCGCACACACACACACACACACAAACACACACACACTAATACAGAGTTATTTAGTAGATACAAAGAACGACCTTCATTATTTCACTACATTTACGAATCCGCACAAACTTAACCTTTTAATAGAAGTAAAACAGCCAGTAGTTGTCGTTGTATTTGTTGCTACTGTTGTATTTGTTGTATTGTTGCTATTGTTGTATTTGTTATTTGTGTTGTATTTATTTGTTCTTGTTGTATTTGTTTTGTTCTTGTAGTTATAGTTGTTACTGTTGTGTTCATTTTGAGTTATTATCACAGTACTTTTTAGTTATTTATTTCATTTTTATTTGTTGTTTTGTTCTTGATGTTCTTTATTATTTGTTCTTCGTTTTTTTATTTGTTCGTTTTTTTTTTGTTATTGTTATTTTGTTTGTTCTTGGTGGTGTTATTATTTGTTCATGTTATTTGTTTTTTGTTGTTTTTGTTTTGTTCTTGTAATTCTTTGTTCATGTTATTTGTTCTTGATGTTATCGTTGTTATTGTTATTGGTATTAGTTGTTTTGCCACACTATTCTATAAATCGTAATTTCTACAGTTCATAAGCCTCTACTCCAGTCGTTAATTACACTCAGGTGATAAAAACTGTATGATAATTACAGTGTTTTATTACTACGAAAACTGATATGTAAATTCCCACCTGACTAACACACAATCAGATGCCCCCCTCCCCCTCCTCCCCCCGCTCCCCCCTCCCCCCTCTTCCCCCCGCTCCCCCCTTCCCCTCATCCCCCCTCCAAAAAAAAGATAAACAGATTAACCTAATTAACTAAAAGAAGATAATTAATTGTATATATATTTAACTGGTAGAGCAGATGTAGTTAGGTTAATTGTGATGTAATTAGATAAGAATTATGTACACAAGGTAAAAGATTAAATTAGATTACTTTAGATTAAATTAGATGTGATTAGGTTGATATAAAAGTGATTTAAGAAACTTTTATTGATTTTAGGTAATTTTGTTAACATCTTGAGTTAGTAGATAAAAATCACGTTAGAGATTGAATAAAATGAATGGAAATGAAAAGGAAATATGATGAGGGATAGCTACAGGGACACACACGTTAACACTAGCTGAAAGTGTGTGTGTGTGTGTGTGTGTGTGTGTGTGTGAGGATTGGGAGGGAATAGAGAGAGGGAGAGGGAGGGAGGGAAGGATGACGGTGACACATGACTTCATTTACCCAGACAAGGAGGAGAGAGACGCCCAAGGAATAGTGTTTAACTGGGAGATTTGCATATGGAAATTGTTCTCTACATAATATAAATATACCTCTCTCTCTCTCTCTCTCTCTCTCTCTCTCTCTCTCTCTCTCTCTCTCTCTCTCTCTTAACCCCATTGAGACGCTTCTGGTTAAAAGATGCGGCCAAAAGTGTTTTAGACTGGGCTGGGTTCCTCTCGACCGAAGCTTGTGTTACAATAAGGTGTTACTTGGGGCAGATTGGTGGGTTAAACTGATGGGTGGTGGTGGTGGGTTAAACTGATGGGTGATGGTGGTGGGTTAAACTGAAGGGTGGTGGTGGTGGGTTAAACTGAAGGGTGGTGGTGGTGGGGGGTTAAACTGAAGTGTGGTGGTGGGTTAAACTGAAGGGTGGTGGTGGTGGGTTAAACTGAAGGGTGGTGGTGGTGGGTTAAACTGAAGGGTGGTGGTGGTGGGTTAAACTGAAGGGTGGTGGTGGTCTATTACTGGGTGTTATAGGTCTATTACTGGGTGTTATAGGCCTATTACTGGGTGTTATTGGTCTATTACTGGGTGTTATAGGTCTGTTACTGGGTGTTATAGGTCTGTTACTGGGTGTTATAGGTCTATTACTGGGTGTTATTGGTCTATTACTGGGTGTTATAGGTCTATTACTGGGTGTTATAGGTCTATTACGGGGTGTTATAGGTCTATTACTGGGTGTTATAGGTCTATTACTGGGTGTTATAGGTCTATTACTGGGTGTTATAGGTCTATTACTGGGTGTTATAGGTCTATTACTGGGTGTTATAGGTCTGTTACTGGGTGTTATAGGTCTGTTACTGGGTGTTATAGGTCTATTACTGGGTGTTATAGGTCTATTACTGGGTGTTATAGGTCTATTACTGGGTGTTATAGGTCCATTACTGGGTGTTGCAGGTCGATTACTGGGTGTTATACGTCTATTACTGGGTGTTGCAGGTCGATTACTGGGTGTTATAGGTCGATTACTGGGTGTTATAGGTCGAATTTTAATACTTACACCAGAACACCACCTCTTGTGTATAACTGTGTATCTTAACAATGTAATCATCTATTTCACCTGGAACTAATTGTCCGATTTTATTGAAATTGAACCACTTAAAGGTCAAGAATCTGGTCAGGTTCACAACGAGAGGTCAAATAAAGTGTTGCCAGGAGGAGTGGAGAGGGCTGACTGTAGGGGTGGAGAGGGATCACTGTAGGGGTGGAGGGGGCTCACTGTAGGGGTGGAAAGGGATCACTGTAGGGGTGGAGAGGAATCACTGTAGGGGTGGAGAGGGATCACTGTAGGGGTGGAGAGGGATCACTGTAGGGGTGGAGAGGGATCACTGTAGGGTTGGAGAGGGATCACTGTAGGGGTGGAGAGGGATCACTGTAGGAGTGGAGAGGGATCACTGTAGGAGTGGAGAGGAATCACTGTAGGGGTGGAGAGGGCTCACTGTAGGGGTGGAGAGGAATCACTGTAGGGGTGGAGAGGGATCACTGTAGGGTCAGTTTGAAGCGCCGCCGAATTAAAGCAATTTGGCCATATAAAACGGGTCATTGTTTACTATAAAAACACCGCGTTTGCTCAATTATTCGACGCTGCTGGACCCCGTAGACAAAATAAGCAATTGTTTGCTCGACTCTGTCAAATAATTGATCATTTTGAGTGGTGGTGTCTTAATGTGTGTGTGTGTGTGTTCTTTTCCATATTAAAACAAAATTGAATAATAGAGATTTGTTCAATTCGGTTGATATAATTGAATATTGTTGTGTTTTGTTTTCTTCAAAGATTAAAATAAATAGTGGAAACACCGATTTATTCAGCTGGACAAAAGGTGACGCAATTGCACGCGAAATAGGTAGCATTTATTTTTTTATTTATTTTTAGCATAAACGTTCGATTTGGTATAATTTTGGGTAAACAGATGAAAATAACCAGTTTAGCTTAATTAGCCAGATAGCTACGGCTCAGTTAATGTAAACATGATGTGTGTAGTTTGGTTTTGTAGTTAGCGATTGTAACACACATTATCAAGCTTCTATTAAATTAGTATTAAGCCGAATTTTGTCCTATGGTTTGAATTTACTTGTTCTTATTTTGTTAAAGTAGATTTTTATTATCATGATAGTTTGGTTAAAATGTTAAATTATCACTGATTGTCAACAACTTGATAAAAATGAAACTTTATAAAATTGTAGTTTTATTTTTATTTACTCGTATTGTTATTAAATTTGTTCAGTCGTCAGTAATTTTCAGTAATTTAATATACTGAAAATTTATATTATTTTTTCATTGTTGTGTACATATTATATATTTTTTTTACGTTTATTACCAAAAGTTTTTAGTTTAATAGTTTGAATTATCAGAATCTCGAAGCGTATTTCTTAGTTATAATTGTTCGGATACTATTTTCATCATTATTACCATCATCACTATTATTATTATTATTATTATTATTATTATTGTTATTATTATTGTTATTATTATTGTTGTTGTTGTTGTTGTTGTTGTTATTGTTAGCGAGGAATGCCTTGCCTTGCCTTAGACTGTTTAATTAATGTGTTGATACAAGACTCCCCCTCCCCCCCACACTCACCCCTGACCTGCTCTACCTTGCCCTACCTTACCTTACCTTACCTTACCCAAATCTGTCCTGCCCTCCCCTAGCCAACCCAATTTAACCCTATCTAACTTTACCCCGTCCAATCTAACCCTATTCCACCCTACCCTACCCTGCCGTACCCTACCCTACCCCTGCCCTACCCTACCCTACCCTACCCAACTAGATCAAACCTTACTAATTCATCCGGGACCCAAACCGAACCCAACTTGAACCCAACGCTACCCCGCCTTACCTACCTCACTCTACCTTCTCCTGCCTTGCCCTACCCTGCCTTACTGCTAGGGGAAGGGAGCACGACCCGTCACACACACACACACACACACACACGTACACAGAGGTAGTGGTGGAAATGATTTGATGAATTTTCAATGAATATTTGGGTCGGCATACAAAGTGTGAACGAAGCTTGTCCAATGGTTTTTGTAGCCCGTGTGCGTTTTCAGGTGTTGGACGCTGGCCCGAATTTCCATACAGGCAGCTACCAGGCCTTTCAAATATTTTGTTTCTCTTTGCATGTGAGGCTGTGTGCGAATATTCACACGTGTTGAATACTGCTGTGTGCTACAGAGAGAGAGAGAGAGAGAGAGAGAGAGAGAGAGAGAGAGAGAGAGAGAGAGTGGCTGCCATGTTATTATTATTGTTGTTTTTATTATTATTATTATTATTATTATTACATGTAGTACATACATACACACAAATAGAAAGACGCGCAAATGAAACGCATCACATTTATATGAATATTGTCACTGTTCGCGCACACACACACACACACACACACACACACATAAATAAACATACGTACGCGTATACACGCTCGTTCATACACATGGTGGCGCACATATACACACTGGCACTATACGCGTCAGAAATGTATGTGCAGAGAGGTGGCGGCGTGTGTCTGTTGAAATATGTATGTGCACACGGCGGCGTTTGAGCTCATACACATGTGCAGACATACACTCAGACCCATCTCTGTATATCACATGCGACACACACACACATTTAAACACACGTAAACACACACACACACACACACACACACACACACACACATTTAAACACACGTAAACACACACACACACACACACACACACTTAAAAACAGATAGACAGACACTGCTACTACTAAGACTTTGCTGTCAGTCATCCAGGTATGATATAATGATATGAGTTATTAGGGATGTCACCTTCGTTGGTGAGTTTTGAGGTGACTAAAGAGGCCGATACGGGACCACCAGAGTTGTTCATAGATGTTGCACATGTGGAGGGCTACATCTAGTGCAGGAGGGGCAGTGTCTTTTCGGCGCTGGCGCTTGTCTGCCTCGGTTTGCAGTCGGGCTAATTAGGGCACCTTTTCTAGCCCCTTCCCCATGTGGGGTGGTGAGCAGAGTGGCTCCTCGAAAGGGCTGCTCAATCGCACAGACAGTACTGGATTGCACTGCTGCCTAGATCCCAGTGCATAAACGACCATCTTATCTGTGCCGCCCATGTGCAGAGTTGTGACTAGAGACTCCCGGCAGTCATCTCTGCCTGTACCCGTCGCCATAGGAGTTTTGGTGTATAGGGGTTTTGATGATGGTGGGAGGTATGATGAACTGGATGATGGCTGCGCGTGAGTTGATTTATGTGGTGAGACAGGGGCGCAGGCTGCAACCACACATCCAGTGGTGCAAGTGTTGCAACGACTGGGGAGAAGGAGAATTGCAATGGACTGCCGATAGCCCAGTTTGTTGGGTTTCGCCTTCGTTGCCTGTCCATCATGACTTGCCTTCGTCCGCCGGTGTAGTCGTTCGGTTCTCAAGGTGGTCACGCGTCCACATGCCAGTGGGCCTATACGCCGTCCCTCTGGGGCCCACTGCTACTCCGAGATCCCCTGATGGTCAAGCCTGGGCCCACGAGGCACCCAGTTACTGTGTGTTGCCACGAGGAGTCTTGATAGTGAAGAGGCTGTGTACTGGCAGGGGGAAACTTCTGCAAGTTGCTTCCCTGTTCGCCATGAGGGCTAGCCAACAGCGGTAGTTGAAAGCGAGAGGAAGGAAGTAGTTCTTTCACTTAACACTAACATATTGCTGCCACACTAGACGTATTACACCACACACACACTTTATACATTATAATGGACTTTACTCCTTCCTCGGCTCAGTGAGGGGGGGCTGATTGGAGTTAGGAGTGAGGAAATATTTTAACCCCCCCTTCTCTCCTCCCTTCCTTCATTTCTTTTTCTCACCTTTCTTCCCCTTACTTCTCCTACTCATCCTTGTCCCTTCCCCTCTTCTCTAGACTCCCCTCCCCTTTGCTTCCTCCTACAACCTCCTCTCTCCCCTTCCCTCCTCCCCTCCCCTCTTTACCTCCCCTTCCCTCCTCCCCTACCTATGGCACGTCTCAAACTCCTTTTCACTTCTTAATTTCTTTTACTCCTTTATCCTCATTTTTTTCCTCCCGCCGATGTCTTCCTCTTTTCCTTTCCTCCTCTCTCTACCCCCCCCCTACATCCTACCCCTTCTACCACTCATTCACCCCATCCCCCTCCTCCCCTACACTTCCTCCTTCCTCCTCCTCCTCCCCCACCCTTCCATCTCCTCCTCCCCTACTCTTCCTCCCCTCCTCCCCCACTTTTCCTCCCCTCCTCCTCCCCCACTCCTCCCACACTCTTCCTCCCCTTCTCCTACCACTCTTCCTCTCCCTGCTCCTCCTTCCACACTTTCTCTTCCCTCTCTTTCTCCCCTTCTCTTCCTACTCCGGCTCCACCTCCACCCCCCACTCTTCCTCCCCCACTCTTCCTCCTCCCTCTCTTCCCTTACCCTTTCACCTACCACCACCACCACCATGGAGGAGTAGGAGGAGAAATTTCCATATGAAAATAGCATCGCGAAGTTTAAACGAGGTGGCCTTCCCCCGATCAGAGTGTGACTGGCGGAGGTGACAATCGGAGGCACACGAGATTGGAGTTTTACAGCCCAGGGCCAATATATATGCCAGCCCCGCCCGCTTAACTTGGCCTGCCGAAGCCTTCACTTGCCCAGGCTGTAGGTTGGGGGGGGGGGGGGGGGGAGGTAGATGGGGAGTGCACTTTTTGGGGTACTGGCGTGAGGTGAGGGAGGGATTGAGGGAGGGAGGGAAGGAAGGAAGGAAGTAGGTGAGAAGAGCATGTGCTGATGTTAAGTGAGGGAGGGAGGGAGGTGAGTGAGGAGTACAACTTAGGTACTGGTGTAGGAGGAGGTAAAGGGGGGGGGGGTACTGATATGACGTGAAGGATAGAAAGAGGGAGGGAAAGAGTTCACTTAGGTGGGTTACTGGTGTTGGAGGAGATGAGGGAGGAGATGTGGGGAACCTTGTTGGAGCCAGTGAGGGAGAGGGGGGGAATAAAACTTTGAGGAAGGATTGATGCTGTGTTGGAGGGAGGTGATGGTGGTCGGTAATTGAATGGATGGACTGTCAGGTATCAGAGCATGTAGAGGGAGATGGGTATGAGAGATGAAGGGGAGGCAGGGAAGGGGAGGAAGGGGCAGAATCATACTCAAGGACGTGTTGTGGTGATGGGGAGGGAAGGTGTTTGTGAGAGGGAAGTGGACGGTGTGGTGTTGGTCGAAGATTGTAGTAGTTTGTGGTCGTTGTGATCGTAAGTGGTAGTGGTAGCAGAGGTGTGTAAGAGGAGGAGGCTGGTAGAAGTGATAGCTAGTTGGTTGTACTAGTGTTTGTGGTGGTCCTCTTGTCTGGTAGTAAAGGAAGGAAGGCGTTGGTAATACTGTAGTAATTACTCAACAATAATATATGGTAATAAGTGATTTGTTATGTTATAGTTATTAATTATTATTAGTATTATTTATTTTTAACTCTTGCCAATCGCCCTAAAAGGTTCTTCGTGTCACTGTCTTACTCTAATTAATGAAGACTACCTATACGCTGGTCTGACGCCGCATCATAACAGAACTACACCCAAACCTACTAATCTACCTGTGTTTCTTAATGATTGCTGACTCCAACCTGTGAAGTCATAGGTAAACATTCACAGTTTAGTGGACTAGAGGGATTTACCTGGATGCGAACTAGGAACCTTTTAGACAGTAGGTGGGTCTTGTAACCACTGAACCACTGCACAAAATAATTAAATCCTTCAGAGAGTATTTTCTCATTCTTGATTTACCTTCACACTAACATCTGGATTACATAAACAAAACAACATTTAAACCGATGACGTTGAAATTCGTAAACCGTAGACGCACCCTTCTCCCTCCCTCCCTCCACGTACGTCTTAGGTTATGGCTATCCCTTATATATATGCATTCTATCCCTCCTCTTTCTCCCTTCCTATTTACGCTTTTATTGTCTTCATTAGATACGCCCTCTGTAGCCCGTCAGTTTTATAGGCGTCTTATTGTGTGCGTGCAGGGCGTAGCTACTTGAGGAGATATGCCCTCCCCCCTCCTCTCTCTCATCCCTCCCTCTCCTTGCATCCTCTCCTCCCTCTCTCCTTCTACCACTCCCTCTCTCCTTCCCCTCCTCCTTCTCCCCTTCCTCTCCCCTCCTTCTCCCCTCTCCTTCCTTAAAGCGTAAAGACCCAATGGTATTATTTACTCATGAAGACCACCACCACCAAGGGCTTTAACTGAGGCTGAGAATATGGCCCTAACACCAGCCACTGATGGAGGAGTAAAGTGGTATTCAGAGTTAAAGCGCCACCCGGAAATTGGTCTAAAAAGATAGATAATTCGAAAGGGGTGTTCGGGAGGTGGGGGAAAGGGGTGTAGGGGTGGGGGAAAGGGGTGCGGCTGGGGAGGGGGATGGGGATGGGGATGGGGGGGGGTCTTTCTCACAGATAATATGAAGGGGAGGGGGAGATTCCTCATAGGTAATTTGGAAAGGGGAGGAGGAGGGTCGGGCTGGTCCTCCTCTTTTGTTTAATGGGTGAATGGGTAAGAGAGAGGGTTTTAATGTTACCGAGAATATTGGCGGGAATGCTGCGAACGACGTAGGTGAAAATAGGGATTAATGACGTATTTATTGTAGGAAGCCAGTGAAAATGGGGATATTTGTTGTTTTAATTGTGAAAGAATGGTGTTAATAGGGATAATTTTCGTCTTGTTGTTAGATGTCTGTAAAATAGGTATAGATGTCGGTCTAATCGGAATAGGTTGGTGAAAATAGTCATAAGATAGTTACCAGGTTTTACAGGTTAATGCCACTATACCTGGGTTTACCCCCCCCCCTCCTCCCCCTCTGCCCAGCACTTATCACACACACACACACAGACACACACACTTATCACGCACATGCTACAAAACGCTTAAAAAAAAAACACACACACAATGGACTATTTTGCTCAAGCGTATAAAAAAAACGTCTGGTTTTTGGGCTGGGTAACACGCCGGGAGCTGACGCGTTAATTACATCTATATATCTGGCTGGGGCTGAGCTGGGCATTGAGTCCTCTTCAAAAATATCTCCTCTAACATTAACTATCAAATGTACACGGGCTGGTGCGAGGTGTGTGTGTGTGTCTCTCTCTCTCTCTCTCTCTCTCTCTCTCTCTCTCTCTCATTATGTATGTAGACTGGTGCATGCTACCTAAATCTCTTTCTCTTATCTCTCGTTCTGTCTTTTTCTCTTCCTGAGTACATAGACAAGCGCAATCTCTCTCTCTCTCTCTCTCTCTCTCTCTCTCGTTTCCTGTATTTTCTATAATAAACTGATTATTTTATGTATGTATAAGTTGGTACGTTTTACTATGAATAAAACACTAATGTATATTTTCTCCCCCACAGGTAAGTTGCCGTGTGTTAGTTCACCATCAGGAGGCAGCGAGCGTCGGCAGGTACTGTGTGATAATGTAGTCTGTCGTGTCCTCCGTCCTCACCTTAATGTATCGTAACCCTACAATAACCAGATCGTTTCTAGGGATGATATAGTCTCAGTGCAGATTTTACACCATTAATATAATATTTTAATCGTAATTTGGATGAGATTTTAAATAATTAGATATTCAACTACGACGAAAATTTAACGTAAGAGTGTTAGTGAATTGTGGATTCTTGAGAGATTTGTACGAGTATTGTAGCTGACATACAATACGACATAAAGATAGCGGGGGGAAGACGCTATCGTAATTAAAAACAGGCTTTAACTTGACTTGATGTGGTCTCTTATTGCCACTTAGGGGACTAGATTAACATACTGTATATATACGAATCTCAGACAACAAGGCCCTGGTGTATGTTTAAAATGTACCAGAGATTGAAGATGTTTGTAAACCCCGATGTTATAACTAATGGAGGTTATTCATACAACCTCCATTAGGTACAACCATCTTATTTGTATTATAATACTGGGAAAACACTGTTGTGGCAGGGTAGTTGTACAGTGTCGGTCCGGGGTGTATATGTGAGTTTTGGTAGAGTAACATTTCGCAAGGGTATCAAGAGAGAAGTCGTGGGCCTTAACCATCTGCTCTCATAGTCGGCGGTGACTCCTCATGACTGTGGTAAGATGTGATGTGTCAGGTGTTTGGGAAAGTGATGAAGTGAAGTGTATTTAAGAGTGTGTAGTGTTAAATCACTAATGTTGATGTTTTGGGATGAATCAAGGAAGCGAAGTGTCCCATCATTGAACACAGCCCATAGTGCCACCAACACCACAACCAGCCTATAGTGCCCCAACACCATAACCAGCTCATAGTGCTCCAATACCACTGCAGCCACAGATAACAACAACATATAACAAACATTACATAATAACGCTTCATGTTTACAACGAGTCATTGATTTGCACGTTAGAGAACACGCGACTATGCTGTATAACACTAATTGCCTTAATTAGTGTACAACAGGAGGCCTGGCAAGCTGTTATTGTAAGGAGTAATGACAGGGTACAGCGACAGTCCTGTATCTGTGTGGTACAGCGTGTGGTACAGAGCTACCTCACTGTATCAGGGTACAGCGTGTGGTACAGAGCTGCATCACTGTATCAGGGTACAGCGTGTGGTACAGAGCTACATCACTGTATCAGGGTACAGCGTGTGGTACAGAGCTGCATCACTGTATCAGGGTACAGCGTGTGGTACAGAGCTGCATCACTGTATCAGGGTACAGCGTGTGGTACAGAGCTGCATCACTGTATCAGGGTACAGCGTGTGGTACAGAGCTGCATCACTGTATCAGGGTACAGCGTGTGGTACAGAGCTGCATCACTGTATCAGGGTACAGCGTGTGGTACAGAGCTGCATCACTGTATCAGGGTACAGCGTGTGGTACAGAGCTGCATCACTGTATCAGGGTACAGCGTGTGGTACAGAGCTGCATCACTGTATCAGGGTACAGCGTGTGGTACAGAGCTGCATCACTGTATCAGGGTACAGCGTGTGGTACAGAGCTGCATCACTGTATCAAGCAGCTGGTGGGTACATACTGTTTATGTCCTGACGTGGTGTGAGAACGTCGACGTTTTGTCTAGCTGGCGAGCGAGAGTGAAAGAGAGAGAGAGAGAGCAAAAGAGAGTGAGAGAGCGAAAGAGAGAGAGCGCGCGTGTGTGTGTGTGTGTTTGTGGCTCATACCGTATTGTTCCATGGCAAATTTTGGGCCCTCGTTGCGCCATAATGCCAGCGCCATAAGACCCAGCGTCGCCTGCATAGCGGTCCGCACACTACTGCTGCATAGCGCCTGCATATGTACCAACGTGCCTGCATAGGAAATTGGGACCAACTTGTGGGGGGGGGGGGGGCAAGTCGGTACGAGAGAACACGAGTATTAAAAAGTACACACACACTCTACCCATCTCCCTCACCCCTATCTCCCTCACCCCTCACTGGCACTACCCATCTCCCTCACCCCTATACCCCTTACTCCTCACTGGTATTACCCATCTCCTTCACCCCTCACTGATACTACCCATCTCCTTCACCCCTCACTGATACTACCCATCTCCCTCACCCCTATATCCCTCACCCCTCACTGATACCATCCCGGGTACTTCGTTTAGTGATGGCAGTTTTACGGTTCCATTTCACATATATTTACAGCGGCACTTAAGTTAATCGGTACCTTAGGCAATGGCATAGTCCCCCCTTCCCCCAAAGGTCTATCGTCATTTTTTTTTTCATCTTTACAATTTGAAACGCTGGACGAAATGCTTTGATATATCCTGCAGTGAATAATACGGCTTCTCTCCGTATCGGTAACAGTATTTAAATATATACAACATAATTTGGTTAGGTTATGGTATGGTACAATATCATTCTATTAAGTAGTATTATTGTCTATGGTTACAGCATATTATTTATCCCCGCTAACCATTACAGTACCGTTTGTGTTTGGTGCAGTAATTAATAAACACTTCACTCACACAGATTTGTTTCATGAGTCACACACACACACACAAACACAAACACGTTTATACCACGAATTGTACACCATTTACTAATACACTCAGTAAACACAAGATAATATTTATATTCAGTCACTCAAAAAGAACTATCTGTACTTGGGGTGATCGATGAACTTCAACACAGTTTTGTATAGATATATTTTTTGAATGACTGTACATATGTAATACCATGATGCAATATGTATACCATGAGTTGTACATCTGTATAAATAACATCTAAATTGTTACAACACTCAGCAGAGACTAAAGATACACATAAGTACACCTTAGGGCTTCTAGTACTCGGTCTTCTACACCACCATCAATATCCTCACAAGCTTCGGTGGGCGATGTCTTCACCCCATGACTCACAGTTCCAAAGTGTCGGTCATTTTTCATAGGCCCAAAGAATTCATATCGTCCGTCTGAACTATTCCTTAGGAAATATTTGAAAGCATACCGAAATTTGAGATATATATTAGGTTAGGTTAGGTTGGGTTCGACTGGGTTAGGTTGGGTTAGGTTACGTTAGACTAGGCTGTGGTTAGGTTACGTTAGACTAGGTTGGGTTAGATTAGGTTTTGTTAAGGTCAGGTTATTTGTATGAAACCGAATTACTTCCTGGGGGTGTGTCATGGTGTACTGTTGCTTACGTCTTCCCTAATTTGCAGTGAAATAAAGATTAAATTAGTAGACACGTCTCAAAACATCACCACTGTAGCAGCTTGGTTGGAGAAGCAGACAGATGGACCATTGCTTAGGTCGACGATTGAACTAGTCATCCCCAGCTACGTTTTCTATGAGACATGTGGCCGCCTATAAGATTCACAGAAAATGGGAAGTTGAATACTCGAGGGAGAACTATTTTTTGACGGCCATGAAACTACGATGGAAATTATTAACATGTTATTGAAAATGTTAAATTATAATTGGAAATTTTAAATCATGAAGTGAAACAAAATTGTAAAGTATAAAAATATGACTAAAAGTATGAAAAATACGACAAAGTTTAGAAATATTAAAAAAAAACTACAAGAACAATGTAAAACTACTATTTGTCAATTCTTCGACTTTCCAATCATAAACGCACATACGATTTACCATTAATTAAACAACTAACTACTCGTTCTTGGTGGCTTCAACTTTCACACACTGTTATTGATATTCCCAACGATCATCACTAACGAACATACACAAAAAAGTTTCTAATTGTTAATTGTAGTAGACATGAGCGTTAGAGTTATATATACGTAACAATATATATATTTTTTAGTGGTGTTTATTTTTTACTGTTAACGTAACCCACCAGTCAAATCTGTTGTGTATTTTAGTGTAGACTGTTAACTGTTTATCTCGTGAGTTTTAACTGTTTATTGTCTTGAGAGTTTATCAGTTAATGTTATGATTCCTGGGTTAGGTGTTCTCGTTTCTAACGGTTTAAACAGTCAGTAAAGTCAGCTATGCTATTCACTAATTAAGAGGTGTCAGCTAAGACAGGTGTACGTCAGCTGGGTGCCAACACACTAACAGGTGTATGCCAACTAGGTACCAACATCCTGACAGGTGTATGCCAACATCCTGACAGGTGTATGCCAACATCCTGACAGGTGTATGCCAACATCCTGACAGGTGTATGCCAACTAGGTGCCAACATCCTGACAGTTGTATGCCAACATCCTGACAGGTGTATGCCAACTAGGTGCCAACATCCTGACAGGTGTATGCCAACTAGGTGCCAACATCCTGACAGGTGTATGCCAACTAGGTGCCAACATCCTGACAGGTGTATGCCAACTAGGTGCCAACATCCTGACAGGTGTATGCCAACTAGGTGCCAACATCCTGACAGGTGTATGCCAACTAGGTGCCAACATCCTGACAGGTGTATGGCAACATCCTGACAGTTGTATGTCAACATCTTGACAGGTGTATGCCAACTATGTGCCAACATCCTGACAGGTGTATGGCAGCATCCTGACAGGTGTATGCCAACTAGGTGCCAACATCCTGACAGGTGTATGCCAACTAGGTGCCAACATCCTGACAGGTGTATGGCAACATCCTGACAGTTTTATGTCAACATCTTGACAGGTGTATGCCAACTATGTGCCAACATCCTGACAGGTGTATGGCAACATCCTGACAGGTGTATGCCAACTAGGTGCCAACATCTTGACAGGTGTATGCCAACAAGTACCATCATCCTTACAGGTGTATGCCAACTAGGTGCCATCATCCTTACAGGTGTATGCCAACTAGGTGCCAACATCTTGACAGGTGTATGCCAACAAGTACCATCATCCTTACAGGTGTATGCAACAGGGTGACTGGTCTGCTGCATGTTGGTTGCTTCACCCAGTGTAAAATTTCTGTACTCTGTTGCCTCTCTTAGTGTTACTTGATGTTACAGTTGGCTTCGTTAAAAAGAAATTTTCTGAAATTTGTGAAAATAGGTGAAAATAGGCTCATTATCATGGCTTAGGGCGAACCCAGTCCAATTTTTGAGATTGCTGTCTGTATTGCAATTTTGCTCACTTTCGAGAATTGGGGGATTGGGAGCTCTGAAAAAACGCGGGTCTTCAGAGCCGCTTAAAGTATCACTCTTGTTTATGATTTGATTTACTTTTGTTTCTGTTGTCATTTTAAATTAGAATGGAATTTCTTAAAGGAAATGAATGTTTATTTTTTTTTGCTAATTTATAGTTATATTTTAAATGATAAATAATAATGACGATGGAAATAGCTATAGTAATAATGATAATAATAGAATAAAGTAGGAATCATAATAATAATAGTAATAATAATAGTAATAATAATAATAATAAAAATATCGAGGGTAATAACATTTGTAATAATATCGGTAAGAAATAACGGTTTCTACACTCCAAAGTAATCAAACAATCAATTAGAGTACCGGCCATTTAACTGAGGGTTGGCGACCACAGTCCTCCACTCACAGTAATAGTCTCACCAAAAGCACAGTAAGGAGAAAAAAATACAATACGAAATAGAAACACACACACACACGAGTATATACAGAGGGACTGCTATTGTCACCCTCAATACGGATCGTCATGTGTTCAGGGGTGATTAGTGAGCGAGAATAATTTAAATGCCGATAAATTTAATGAATTGAGTAATTGGACATAATATTATTATCAAGAGTATTGTGTAATGTGAATTGTGGGAGTGATGTGTTGTGGTAGTGAAATGTTGTGATGTGTTGTGGTAGTGATGTGATGTGATGTGTTGTGGTGGTGATGTGTTGTGGTGGTGATGTGTTGTGGTAGTGATGTGTTGTGGTAGTGATGTGAATTGTGGGAATGAGGTGTTGTGGTAGTGAGGTGTTGTGGTAGTGAGGTGTTGTGGTAGTGAGGTGTTGTGGCAGTGAGGTGTTGTGGCAGTGATGTGTTGTGGCAGTGAGGTGTTGTGGCAGTGAGGTGTTGTGGCAGTGATGTGTTGTGGCAGTGATGTGTTGTGGCAGTGATGTGTTGTGGCAGTGATGTGTTGTGGTAGTGAGGTGTTGTGGCAGTGATGTGTTGTGGCAGTGATGTGTTGTGGCAGTGATGTGTTGTGGCAGTGATGTGAATTGTGGTAGTGAGGTGTTGTGGTAGTGAGGTGTTGTGGTAGTGAGGTGTTGTGGCAGTGAGGTGTTGTGGCAGTGATGTGAATTGTGGTAGTGATGTGAATTGTGGTAGTGAGGTGTTGTGGTAGTGAGGTGTTGTGGCAGTGATGTGAATTGTGGTAGTGATGTGAATTGTGGTAGTGATGTGAATTGTGGTAGTGAGGTGTTGTGGTAGTGAGGTGTTGTAGTAGTGATGTGTTGTGGCAGTGATGTGTTGTGGTAGTGATGTGAATTGTGGTAGTGAGGTGTTGTGGTAGTGAGGTGTTGTGGTAGTGATGTGTTGTGGCAGTGATGTGAATTGTGGTAGTGATGTGTTGTGGTAGTGATGTGAATTGTGGTAGTGATGTGTTGGATGGGAACTTCTCAGATGGGAGTTTAGTTTAATGAATAAAATCAGAAAACGTTTTCAAGACGCAAGTAACGTTTTCAAGACGCCAGTGATTTATGAATGAGGGAAATTTTGAGAAGTAGTAAATTTAATGAAGGAAAGCGGCGGAGTGTAGCGGTGAGGTGGATGGGGCCCGGGAGTGACGTACCCACAGACGACCCATCACAAGTTTTGGAGTAACAGTTGAGTGGAAACTTGGCCTCGTCCTCGAAGACTCTCCAGGGTGTGGGTGAGTGGTTGTGGTGGTGAGGGGGGGGGGGTGGTGATGAAGGGGGGTGAGTATGGTGGGGGGGATACTTCAAGGTGTAAGTATGCAAAACTCCTAAGACTTGGAAACAAATTGCATGGGCGTCGAGTTTATTAAATGGGCACTTCCTTATGGCGGTGCCCCCTCCCTCTTCCCCTACCCCCTTACCTGCCCCCTCTAACTCCCCCTCCCCCTCTATCTTCCCCCCCCCTTCCCCTTCTACCTCCCTCCTCCCCCCCCCCTTACATGAGTTTAGCCAAGTGGTGTGTGTTGAGACTCTTATGTGGGGTGGGGGGGGGGGGGCAGGGAGGTGAGGGAGAAGAGACTAGATATGACACAGTTGTTGCCTCGGACACTTATGGTGAGGTTAGGTTAGGTTTAGGTTAGGTGACGTAGGATGGTTTCTTATTTTGGAAGTTTTTGTGGTGAGAGTTGAGGAGGAGAGGGAGAGAAAAGGGAAAGAGGAGGAAGAGGGAGAGAAAAAGGGAAAGAGGAGGAAGGGGGGGAATGGGGAAGGATATAGCTGTGTGTGGGGAGGGTAAGAAAGGTGGGTTGGTGAGGGGAGACAGGGTGGGGAGATGAGGGGAGGTATGTGTGTATGTTACTCTAGACTTTTGTGAGAAGTGAGACATTGGAGAGTGTATGTATAGTATGTATGCATGTATATATGTAAATAATAATAATAATAATAATAATTAACGGTTTATTGAAAAAGTTCTGCAGCACGAAGGCTGAAAATATACATTGGACATAATGATTTATTACATACATTGGTGGTTTAACAAAAGCCTTCATTAGAGAAAGGTAAAGGAACATACAGTGAACATACAAATTAATGTTTACAGTGGAGGTCACGTAGATCTTGTGCGCTGAGGTGTTGAACAGCAGACACGTAGTGCAGTAACTCCCTCACAGATGGCGTTATGAGGGGCTTGATGTGGTGTAGTAATTCCCTCACAGATGGTGTTATGGGGGACCTCACATGATGCTGTAGCAACTCATTCACTATTTGATGTCGTAGCATCATGGGGACACCACGTGGTCTGGTGTCACAGGACCAGAGTGAGGTGTGGTCCCAGGCCTCCCTATCGTGGACGGATTAACACATAGCTGGTGTTGTTGAGTCTCAGGGTCAGTTATCACTGGGTACCTGGGACCTCACTGTGTTAAGGTTAGGTTGGGTACGACTCAGCTGTTACTGTCGAGTTGTTTTTCACTGACTTAAGCACTGTTCACCACTATTCAACACTGGTTCCATTCTTTTCCTAAATTAAATAGTAACTTCTGGCGAGAACTTGTTGATATTCTGGTGGGGAGGAAGGTTCAGGGGAGGGAGTTGGTATGGGCCAACATAACAGATGACCTGGCTGCTCCCAGAGGAGCGCCAAGTACGTCTTGACCCTTCGGTGGTCAAGGATGTAGTGTATGTATGTATTGGGAGCGCCTGTATGGTTGATGAAAAGAGAGAGACATAAGAGTACCTGTCTGTCTGTCTGTCTAATACCTTAACAGGGATGAGAGAAGCTTATGATAACTCAGACACCCATTACCAACAGCTAGAGACAGAGGGAAGCTTGGTAATAGACGTGGTATATAACATGCTGTGGTGTTGGTAGTGGTTGTAGTGCTGGTGTTAGTGGTTGTAGGACTGTTGGAGGTAGTGGTTGTAGTACTGGTAGTAGTGGTGTTGGTGGTGATAGTGGTAGTGAGGAAATTAAATGGTGTTTAAATTCTGAACTACACATTATAGCACGTTTACTCTTGTGTGTGTGTGTGTGTGTGGCGCGAGATATTTGACAGCGGTTGCCATAAACTCAGTGTCCCCAGAGCTAAGATAGGGCTAGTATATTGTCTTAGGGGACTTTTATAAACAACATCTTGGTAATGAACTGTATGTGTGGGGGGGGGGGGGGAAGTTACAGTCATGGTAGTAATTTCCTCCCTTCTCCTCCTTAATATCAGTGTAAGGTTGAAGATATGGGGGGATAATTTAAGCTTTTTTGTGGGGAGTAATTAACCAAAAGCTTAATGGTCAATTGCTGGTATACTTGACTGTTTGTGTTTTTATTTTGTCTTCTTCCAAGTTAGAGTAGAGTGTGCAGGCCGGAGTATTGGAGTTGGGTGGGAGTTATAGGTTGTGGGAGCTGTGTTGTGTTGTGATAAGAAGACGTGGATTGTGTTGTGTTGTGATAAGAAGGCGTGGATTGTGTGTTGTGTTGTGATAAGAAGGCGTGGATTGTGTGTTGTGTTGTGATAAGAAGACGTGGATTGTGTTTGAATTGTTGGGGTAACTTGTGTGTGTGTAATAATAATAATAATAATTAACGGTTTATTGAAAGAGCTTGGCAGTCAGAAGGCTGAAAATATACAGTTCCATATTTGGGGAATGGGTCACGAATTACAAATAATATACAAGTAACATAAGTGATACAAATAAGACATATAATAACTAGATGGGGAAAAGCTCAAACTACAGTGCATTTCAACATAGTGACAGTGCAAGAAGTAGTATTTACTGGGAGTGAAAACACTGGTTTATTACAAGTTATTGATAATTTTTACAATGGTTGTGTGTGTGTGTGTGTGTAGGTACATACGAGCCATATCCCCAACAGTATATTAAGTCAATAGATATATTTAACACAAACACACAAACAAACACAAAAACAAACAGTCATCTTCAAATAGTCGTGTGTTTGTCTGTCTCTATATCTTGTAAAGTTCTGTGGTATTGTATTATAAATCATCATAGGGTAGAATTTAAGTATCTTATATTTTAGCAATGATTGGGGGTTAAAACTTTAAACATATCTCCATCTTTAATCCTTCTCACTATATTATTCTTAACACGGGTTTTTAATCAGAGGGAAACAATAGCGATTAAAGTTGTGAATAGTGAGGGTCGGGAGAGAGTTAGATAGGAGAGGTAGATTCTTACATGTTACCTAAGGAAGAAAAAATAACTTACGAACCTTTGAGCATCACACTACTCACTTCCTCTGCCACACGACACTAGGGCCTCATTCACAAAATTTCGTAAGTTAAGTGGGTTTTTTTTTTTTCTAATTGGGAAGGTAAGAATTCACCTTAACTGACTAACTTCTACACTGAGGCTCCTACGTTCAAACCCCTCCCCTTCCCTTCACCTTCGGGTACAGTCGCAGTGGTTTGAATGAGTTAGTTTGACAGACAGACAGACAGACCAAGATCATTAGATGTATACAATATATATAAACTCAAGAGACTTAATAATTCATAATAATTCTGTGTGTCACTTAATACATGCACCTGCTGTATATAATTACTCACGTCTCACCTGCTTCGATATTATTAGTCGACGGTCTGTACTCACTCCTTCCTTATGTGTTACTGAAGAAGATCACACAATATGTATCTCTCTTCCCTCGACTTATGATACTGTTCTGTGTATACATAGCCTCGTGGGATACCTTGGTTACCTGTCGTGGTGTAGGTGTGTTGTGTGATGAGGTGGAGTGAAAGTTAGGATTATTTATTTATTTATTTATTTATTTATTTATTTATTTATTTATCTGTCGCGTCTATTCCACTTTCTATTTTCCTTTCCATTCTATTTGGTCTCTCTCTCTCTCTCTCTCTCTCTCTCTCTCTCTCTCTCTCTCTCTCTCTCTCTCTCTCTCTCTCTCTCTCTCTCTCCTATTCTTGTTCATCTCACGTTTACTCCCCCCTTCCTCCTCCCTCATGCTGTCTACGCCTCTTCCCCTCCCTATCCCCCCCTCCTCCTTTCGCTCAATTCCTTCTCAATCTCCCTCATTCTTCATTGTGTCTTTTCCGTCTCAGGACGGACACCTCTCCCTCCCTCCCTCCCTCCCTCCCTTCCTCTCTCCCTCCCTCCCACCTTCCCTCCCTCCCACCTTCCCTCCCTCCCACTTTCCCTCCTTCCCTCCCCCCTTTCCTCCCCCTCCCTCCCTCCCTCCCTCCCTCCCTCCCTCCCTCCCTCCCTCCCTCCCTCCCTCCCTCCCTCCCCTTCTCCGTCTTTCACCCCATCATCTGTTCGCTCCCTCCCCCCCTCCTCTCCCACCCACACTTCGTCCCTTTTTCTTCATATGTGTGTGAATTGGCCTCCCCCTCTCCCCACCTCCCTCTTTCCAGCCCTCTCCGTCTTTCCCTTCCCCCTCCCTCTTTCCCTTCCCCCTCCCTCTTTCTCCTCCTTTTCCCCTCCCTCTTTCCCCTCCCTTCCCCTTCCCTCTCCCACCTTTCCTTCCCACTCACCCTTCCCCGCCCTCTCCCTTCTCCCCAACCCTCTCCCCTTCCCCCCACCCTCTCCCCTTCCCCCACCCTCTCCCCTTCCCCCACTCTTTTCCCCCCACCTTCTACTCCTTCCCTCCTCTCTTCCCTCCTCTCCCCCTCTCTTCTTTTCTTTCCCGTCCGAATCACCCCCTATCCCCCCCCCACCCCTCCCCTCCCCTCACCCCCTCATCCCCTCTTTTAGAACATTAGAATTTATAATTTAATCAAGTAATATGGCGGGAGATAGCGGATACTGGAGATTTCCCCACCAAAGCCAGGCGCGCTTAGAGAGGCTTTGACTGGCCTGCGGGACCTAATTTTTTCTCACTCTCTCTCTTTCCTTCCTTCCTTCCTTCCATTTTACCCCCTTCCTTCCTTTTTCCCTCCTTCCATCTTTTTTCCCTTTCTTCAATCCTTTTTTCCCTTCGTTCCTTCCTTCCTTCCTTCCTTTTTTCCTCCCTTTTTTCCTTCATTCCTTCCTGGGTTTACACACACACACTCTACTTTTAACTAACATAAGTTAACTTGCTTGGATTTAACTTAAGGGCGTGTGGGAGAGAGGAAGGGTGGGGGACTTAAGGGGGTGAGGGGTAAGGGGAATGGGAGGGGTAGGGGGAATGGAGTGGGAGATTTAAATGCTTTCAAGAGCGAGGATTTAACTCTTAAGGGGGGTAGAGTAGGGGGAGGGTTTAGGGGGAGTGGGAGATTTAAATGCCTTCAAGAGGGACGATTTAATTCCTAAAGGGGGGGGGGGGAGATTTAAATGCACTCAACGCCCAGGATTAACAAGGGCGATTTTATCTAACTGATTTTGCATTGGCCGGATTTAACATGGTTGAATATGATTTGACAAGGTCCACGTTAATATGTATATAAATACCCGGATTTATCAAAGTGAGAGGGGGGGAAGAGAGAGGAGAGAAAAGGAGGGGAGGAAAGGGGAAGGGAAGAGATAGGAGAAGAGGGGAAGATAGAAGAGGGAGAAGAAGGGGAGGGGAAGAGAGAGGAGGGATGGGGAGAGGGGATTGGGTGGCTCGTAACTGCAGTCAACAGCGGGGATTCCAACCGGGGATTTAGCTCACCCGAATTTAGCTCTCAGTAGGGGTGGGGGGGGAGATGGGCTAGGCAGGCGATTTAAAGTCCATCCAGCAAGAAGGATTTCGAGGATTTCAAGCTGGCGATTTAGCTGGCTGGATTTAGCCTGGGCGAATGAGCTTTAGGTGAGTTAACTCGACTGTATGAGACTTGGGGAGGGGAGGGGGGGTAGGGGAGGGGAGGGGAAGGGGGGTAGGGAAGGGGGGTAGGGAAGGGGAGGGGAGGGGGGCAGGGAAGGGGAGGAGCTATTTACTGAGAATTTATACTTTTGGGAATTTTTATATAATTATTTTTGGAAATTTACTGAGAATTTATATATTGATGGATTTATTGAGAATTTATTGCTACTTCGGGTATTTATTTATGGTAATTTAATTAGAAGAAAAAGATTAACTTGGGTAATTTAGTTAATGAAAGAAAAATGTTATGGCAATTTATGGAGAATTAAATCTTATGTGTTATATTTGTGGATTAAATAGGGTATGTTATCTTGAGTGGATTAAATAGGGTATGTTATCTTGAGTGGATTAAATAGGGTATGTTATCTTGAGTGGATTAAATAGGGTATGTTATCTTCAGTGGATTAAATAGGGTATGTTATCTTGAGTGGATTAAGTACAAGAAATTAACTAAGGGATATTTAACTTGAGTGAGCTAAATGGAAGGATTATAACTCATTCATACAACTCATTCAGTAACAACTTAATTTTGCAACTCGGATAACACACACACACACACACACACACACACACACATACATACACACACACACAGCTCATCCAATAAAGCAACATATTCACTCACCCCCGAGACAGGGGCATTCACATAAGTCATCTCAACAACACAGCACATTTACACAACTCATCTGCCAGCCCAGAACATTCAACGTAACAAATAAACAAATCACTCAACTTATCTAAATCCGGCAGACACTTTTACCAACGATACGAGGCAAGAACACAAAGTATTCACACAGCTCATTCAGCAACACAACTCATTCAGGAACACAGCTCATTAAAGAACACAGCTCATTCAAGAACACAACTCATTCAGCAATACAGCTCATTCAACAACACAGCTCATTCAGGAACACAGCTCATTCAGGAACACAACTCATTTAGCAACACAACTCATTTAGCAACACAACTCATTTAGCAACACAGCTCATTCAGCAACGCAACTCATTTAGCAACACAACTCATTCAAGAACACAACTCATTCAAGAACACAACTCATTCAAGAACACAACTCATTCAGCAACACAACTCATTCAGCAACACAACTCATTCAGCAACACAACTCATTCAGCAACACAACTCCCAACACAACACGCTCACATATTCTTGACACAGCCAGTCCATCCCCTGCATCTACACCTACCCACTCCTCCTTCTCCCCTCCCCCTACCTCCCCACTCCTCCCTCTTCCCTCCCCCCACCTCACACTTTCCCCCCTTCTCTTCCTCCCCCCATCTTTTACTTCCCCCTTCTCATCCTCCCTCCCCATCTTCCATCCCATCACCTTCACCTTCCCCCTTTTCTCCCCCCCCCCTCCCTCTCCTCTTCCTCCTCCATCTCTCCCTCCCCCTCCTCTTCTCCCCCTCCTCTTCTCCCCTCCCCCCTCCTCCAGGCTTCACACGGTTGCAGCAACAGCAGCACCCTCCAACACCACTTGACGCAAACTCATTCCGGGTGGTGGGTAGAGAGGGGTGGGTGCAGTGGGGGGGTTGGTGTGGGGTTTATCGCGGCAATAAAATGCTATCCGCACGAGATTGATTGATATTCCTATGACAGAGAGTCCGCCTCACGTCCCTCTTAACAGCCAGTCGTCAGGCGGGGTCGTTGGTGCTGGCACGGGATGCGATTAAAGTTGCTATCAAAACTGGGATACGATCTCTGGCAATTAAGGTCTTGCCTCCTCTCGTAAAGGCATATGCCCCCCTCCCCACCTCCCTCTCTTCCCTCCCCACCTCCCTCCCTCTTCCCGCGGTACACAGGGAATGGGGGGAAAGGGGGGTGGAGAGAGAGGGGGGGAGGGGGGGTAGCCATTGCGCATTCCGTGGACCATCGTGTTGTTATTGGTGTTGTTGTAGTTATTGTTGTTGTTAATTGTTATTTATTTGAAGTGTCTTTTTTCATTTTGTCATTCGTTGTTAGTGTGTTTTAGCAGTGTTGTCTTGTTGTTGTTTGTGGTTAAGTCATTGTGTTGTGTGGTATTGTGGTTGTTATTATTATTATTAGTAGTAGTAGTAGTAGTAATAGTAGTATTTACGTACTTGTAGTGGCAATAGTAGCAGCAGTAGTAGTAGTAGTACCGTATTTAACATAGTATTTTTATTGCCTATTTTTAATCTCTTTTTTGCCATTATCATATCGTTATTATTATTATTATTATTATTATTATTATTATTATTATTATTATTGACTACATAATTGCTTCCTGTTTTTATAAGGAAGAAAGTGTACATATATTATACTTTTGTCTTAAGTCTTTACGTAATATTTTCTTTAAAGTGATTACCAACAATTTTATTAGTAATTTTAAAAGCTCTTTGTCCTTTGTGGGGGGAATATTTTTATTTATTTTTAGATGTTAATAAAGGAACTTGTTGATATAACTGATCAGGGATAAACTTATTAACTTTAGCATAGGAGTTTAAGTTCTTGATGACCTTGTTAGTATACGTAAGAATAAATTAGTAATGTTTAATAGAGTATTGGTGATTTTTAATATATTTTTATATTTTTAAAGGAAGAGCTTAAAGATAATATAAATTTGGTAGTTTATATTATTTTAGTATAATTGTGTATATATTTTCTGCCTCCTCTTCTCCCTGATTCCTTCATTCCTTTACCCACCTCCTGTTCCCTCTTATCATCTCCTACCTCCCCCTCACTCCTAACACCTTCCGAAACCTTCTTATTTTATCCCCCTGACCCTTTCACCCCTCTTCTACCCCTTATCCATCCCTCATCATCCTCTACCTTTACCCCTTATCCCCCCTCATTCACCTCTCGTCATTTCCCTTTCTCCATAACCCCCTATAATTCCCTCTCATTTACCCTTCCCCACCCCTTATCTACCCCGACCCATTACCACTTATATACCTCCTCCCCTTCCCCCGTCCCCCTTATCTACCCCCTTACCCCCTCATACCCCCTTCCAACCTCTCCTTCTTCCTCCTTAAAGTTCTTAAAAGTAAATGCTTTGGCTGATTAGCAGTGAGGGTACGAGGGAAGGGTGGAGAGAGCCAGTGAGGGATAACGAGAAGGAGAGGAAAATGGAGAGGGAGATATGGATGGATCTAATGAGAGCAAGAGAGAGAGAGAGAGAGAGAAGAGATAAAGGAGGGATTGGGAGATAGGAAGAGAGAAAGAGAGAACCAGCGAGAGATAACGAGAGCGAGCGTGAGTGTTGAGAGAGTAAGCAAGAGATGGGAGACTGAGAGATAGGGAAGGTGAGTGAGTGATTGTGAGAGGGACCAGAAAATAGTGAAAGCAAGCAAATGAAGGCAGGCGTAAGGGTTAGAGAGAAAGAGACAGAGCCCAAACGCTAATACATATGAGACAGACAGACAGACAGACACAGACAGACAGATTTTTGCCCACCCTCTTAATTATTTTCTTTCTGGGGTTTAACGAAGGTCGAACTGCCCCCTCCCCCCTCCCCCCTTAACCTGGGATTAACACGACGAACGGTATCATATCGCCCCGGGGTTGGTGGAAGGGTGTGAGTGAAGGACACGTAAAAAAAAGTTATTTGTAATTCCGTCGCCTTACTGTTTGTATTCATGAAGTTCTCTGGTTTAGTGCTGCCGTGTTGTTCTGCCTGGCCACATAAAACCCGGCTTGGCCCTCTGCTCTACTCTACTGACTCCTCCCCCCCCCCCTAACCCCCATCCCTTTTTACCCCCCTGATACCCCTTATCACCACTCCAACTCCTGATCTCCCTACTCCCTGTCCTCTTCCCCCCCCCTTACCTCTCGTCCCCTTTACCCAGGTCACCCTTCTCCCCTGTCCCCCTTCTCCTCCTTACCCCATGTCTCCCTTCTCCCCTGTCCCCTTTCTCCTCCTTACCCCATGTCTCCCTTCTCCCCTTTCTCCTCCTCACCCCCTGTCCCCCTTCTCCCCTGTCCCCCTTCTCCCCTGTCCCCCTTCTCCCCCTTACCCCCTTCTCTACCTTACCCCCTTCTCTACCTTACCCCCTGTCACCCTTCTCCCCTTACCCCTTTCTCCCCCTTACCCCCTATCCTCTTTCTCCCCCTTACCCCCTTCTCTACCTTACCCCCTGTCACCCTTCTCCCCCTTACCCCATTCTCCCCCTAACCCCCTGTCCCCTTACCCCAGCCCCCCTAATTCCTCTTATCACTGGTCCACCTCCCTCCCCCTTCTTCCCCATGGCTCCAGTACTTTCCCCCTTCTACCCCCCCTTGGCACCTTCCCCCGTCCTTTTCTTTCCCATGACCCTCGAACTTTCCCCCTTCTACCCCCCTGGCCCCTCTTCTTTCCCTCTTCTACCCCCCCTTGGCACCTTCCCCCGTCCTTTTCTTTCCCATGACCCTCGAACTTTCCCCCTTCTACCCCCCCTGGCACTTTCCCCCGTCCTTTTCTTCCCATGACCCTCGAACTCTCCCCCTTCCTCCTCCCCCTGGTTCCAGTACCCTCCCCCTTCTTTCTTCCCCTCGGCCCCCCCCCCGTACCTCCTTCCCTACCCCCTGGACCTTCCTCTTCTGGACCCTCTTCCCCTGGACCCTCTTCCCCTGGACCCTCTTCCCCTGGACCTTCCTCCCCTGGACCCTCTTCCCCTGGACCCTCTTCCCCTGGACCCTCCTCCCCTGGACCTTCCTCCCCTGGACCCTCTTCCCCTGGACCCTCCACCCCCCAGGACCCTCCTCCCCTGGACCCTCCACCCCCCAGGACCCTCCTCCCCTGGACCCTCCGTCCCCTGGACCCTCCACCCCCAGGACCCCCCTTCCTCTGGACCCTCCTCCCCCTGGACCCTCCTCCCCTGGACCCTCCGTCCCCTGGACCCTCCACCCCCAGGACCCTCCTTCCTCTGGACCCTCCTCCCCCTGGACCCTCTTCCCCCTGGTCCCTCTTCCCCCTGGTTCCTCTTCCCCCTGGTCCCTCTTTCCCTGGACCCTCTCCCCCCTGGACCCTCCTCCCCGTGGACCCTCCTCCCCCTGGTCCCTCCTCCTCCTGGACCCTCCTTCCCCTTGGCTCGGGGATTTTCCAAGTGGTTTCATGTGTTTGCGTGAGATTTTGGTCCCGTCACCCGTGCACTCAACTCCCTCTCGTCCTCGTGTGTGTGTTTGTGTGTGTGTGAAACTCATAAAGTAAACAAATTCTTCTCTTCTTTTCTCTTCTCCTATCTTCTCTTCCCTTTTCTTCTCTTCTCTTCTCCCAGAGGCTCGTTGTGTTGTGGTCCACGGAGCGTTGGGTCCGCCGTCGTCCACACACACACACACACACACACACAATCCATCCATATTTTGGTGCAGTGTTCATTGTGTGTGTGTGTTATAGTCGTTGCTGTGTGGTCGTTTTTGTGGTGATAATGTTTTTGTTTTTTCTTTGTGTTTCTTTCATAAATCTTGTCATATTTATTACACACTTCATTATGCCTGGTTTCCTCTGACGCACTCACTCACTCCCTCTCCTCCCTTACTCACTCCCTTACTCACTGGGATTCACTTACTCACCTCTCTTTCCTCTTATTCTCCCACTCACTCCTTCTCCTTCCCTCTTATTCTCCCACTCACTCCCTCTCCTTCCCTCTTATTCACCCACTCACTCCCTTACTCACCCCCTGGCATTCACTCACTCCCTCTCCTTCCCTCTTATTCTCCCACTCACTCCCTCTCCTTCCCTCTTATTCTCCCACTCACTCCCTCTCTTTCCCTCTTATTCACCCACTTACTCACTTTCATTATTTCACTCAATCCTTCTCCTTCCATCTCACTCTCCTACTCACTCCTTCTCTTTCTTTCTCACTTTCACTTTTATTCACATTCTCTCACACCTCTCTTTCTCCCTCTCATTCTCCCTCACTCAATAATTAGCAATCACTCCCTCATTAGTACTGTTACTCTCCCATTCATTACCTCTCTCTCTCTCTCTCTCTCTCTCTCTCTCTCTCTCTCTCTCTCTCCTTTTGTGTATTTTTCTATCGTCAATGATAAAGCGCAGTTAGGTCTATTATAAACTACGCAGAAACCGGATTGTCTGTCTTTTTATTGCGCAAATGCCAGATTGTCTCTGAACTGCGCAGTGTCTGGATTGCCTTTCAAATGCGCGATGGTTGGAGATCTCACTTTATTACGCATTAGCAGGTGTGTGTGTGTGTGTGTGTGTGTGTGTCCTTCCTTCCATCTTACTTTACACACACTAATACGCGCCACTTAACACACGATATTTTTGACGTGACATTTTACACATGTCATCTATATGTGACACTTAACACTTATGTACTTTTTATGTGACACTTGACCTTAATGGTTGAGGGTGGCATGACACTGTATGCATTTCACCATTCCCGAGTCATTGATAAAAATTTGTCACTTGTTATCACTACGTCCAACAACTAAGGTCATTAATCACGTAACAAGGATGGAAATTACACTATTCCATCAACAATTAAAAACTATGAAATATTCGTCTTTCTCAAGTGATAAAAATTCCCCCTTGTGTTGCCTAGTCTACGGTGCTGCCGCTCGTAGAAGTATTAAGTAGATACTCGCTATTCAACCCCACGTTTCGTACAGCAGTTACTATCCTCAAACGTCACTTCTCTGTTTTCATGATTCCAGTTCGTTGTTAGTTTTGGCCAGACGTGCGCATGACTTCTTCGCTGGTGAATATATATCGTAGTGATCAGAATATGTATCGTTATGTATTATTACGTAACTCTTAACTGTATTTTCTTAAGTCGCCTGATCTCAGAATATATTTCATGATTTTCTTCGCTGTATTGCCTCTTGTTTTTGTATTTTTCCCTCTTACAGTACGTGATTTTTCCCTTCAAAGGATTTATTTATTTCCTCTCAAAGAACGTCTTTTTTTTTCCCTCCCTTCTCAAATATATGTTTTTCGCCACTCAAAGTACGTATTTTCCTCCTCAGATTACGTATTTTCTCCCCACACAGTATTTATTTCCCTCCTCTCAAAGTACGTATTTTTCCCCTCAAAGTAAATATTTTCCCCTCTAAAAGTATATGTTATCCCTCCCTCTTAGAGCACCATATCATGCTGACCAGACACAGTCATTTTGTAATTAAATATTATAATCTATTTCACCCTTACAATGACCTGTGGCGACAAGCTTAATTAACCTGGGTAATTGTAGAGCAAATATGTGTTCGATTTTCAAGAGTTGTTATGACGGACAGTGCTACACACACACACACACACACACACGTACGTTCACTCACCTCACCTTTGTGGTATTTGGGGATCACGTAAGGGTTAAGCACCCCAGCCTACTTCACCTGATGATTAAGCACCCTAACTCTAACCTAACCTAATTCTAACCTAATTCTAACCTAACCTAATTCTAACCTAACCTAATTCTAACCTAACCTAACCTACTGTATTAAATTCATTTAATTGTTGTATTTTGGGGTCACATGAAGATAAGGGGGGAGGGGGGGGGGGTCCAAACATAGAAGAGTGGGTCCAAACATAGAAGGGTGGGTCCAAACATAGAAGGGTGGGTCCAAACATAGAAGGGTGGGTCCAAACATAGAAGGGTGGGTCCAAACATAGAAGAGTGGGTCCAAACATAGAAGGGTGGGTCCAAACATAGAAGGGTGGGTCCAAACATAGAAGGTGGGTCCAAACATAGAAGGATGGGTCCAAACATAGAAGGGTGGGTCCAAACATAGAAGAGTGGGTCCAAACATAGAAGGGTGGGTCCAAACATAGAAGGATGGGTCCAAACATAGAAGGGTGGGTCCAAACATAGAGAGGGTGGGTCCAAGCATAGAAGGGTGGGTCCAAACATAGAAGAGTGGGTCCAAACATAGAAGGGTGGGTCCAAACATAGAGAGGGTGGGTCCAAACATAGAAGGATGGGTCCAAACATAGAAGGGTGGGTCCAAACATAGAGAGGGTGGGTCCAAGCATAGAAGAGTGGGTCCAAACATAGAGAGGGTGGGTTCAAACACAGAAGACTGGGGAGGGTTCAAACAATATATATTAGCTAGAAATAATGATGGGACATTGAAGTTTACATATATTTAAATAATATAAACTAATGAAAGTGAGAATATGATGATA
This sequence comes from Homarus gammarus, assembly GCA_958450375.1. NCBI lineage: Eukaryota > Metazoa > Arthropoda > Malacostraca > Decapoda > Nephropidae > Homarus > Homarus gammarus. The sequence continues at coordinate 1,064,727 of CAUDMG010000780.1, read as the reverse complement.
AATTACCTGGCCAGAACCATTAGTAAATTGATTCATACCAGAAATCATACACAGGTAGATCCAGGTGTATGAAAGGGGGGCCCAGGTGCCATTTCTCTGACCCCCATCCCACACTTTATCCATCAGCCCTCCTTTCTATCACCCCCTAGCCCCCCTTTCCATCATCCCCATTCCATCAGCCCCTCCATCAGCCCCCCTTTCCATCACCCCCTAGCCCCCCTTTCCATCATCCCCATTCCATCACCCCCTCATCCCTCCTCTCGGCCTTCTCTGTGACCTTTCGTGGGGGGTGAGTAGGGAGGAGGACAGTGGGTAATGGGTTGGTTGTGTTACCTGTGATATTCATAGTTGATTGGATGGACACCTTTGATGTACTGAAGTAAAATGGGATCTGGGTGTGTGGGTGTGTGTGTGTGTGTGTGTGCGCGCGTGTGTGCGTGTGCGTGCGTACGTGCGTTCCCGTTTATTGACTTGTACTTAATATTCATCGTCATCTTCATTATCAATCGTCACCGCTATCATCATCAATCAATCATTATTATTATTCATCATCATCATCATCATCGGCGCCCGTCTCCACTTACGGACTTTCAACTCAGTCAACTATTCACTCCACTACAAAAACAAACAAACAAACAAACAAACAAACAAAAATTTGCTTCACGTTTCAATTATGATATATTTTACGTGGACAGGTAGAGGTGACACCAGCACCGGAACACCTGTTAATTAGTCCTCACCTGTATTACCGGAATTATTATTTTATCTCAGAATTTATTATTAACAGTGTTTTTTAGGGGTAATTTTCCTAATGTCATTCTTCTCTCCTCCCCCCCCCCCTCTCACCACTCTCCCTCCTCTCCCTCTCATCACTCTCCTTCCTCTCCCTCTCATCACTCTCCTTCCTCTCTAATCTCCGTCTTTTCCCTCACGTCCTTCTCACTTCTTTCCCTCTTACGACTTCTCTTCTACCTTTCTCTACTCTCCCTTTCTCCCTCACACTACTTACCCCTCTCCTTCTCCCTTTCTCACTACTTGCCCCTCTCCTTCTCCCTTTCTCACTACTTGCCCCTCTCCTTCTCCCTTTCTCCCTCTCACTACTTGTCCCTCTCCTCCCTTTCTCCCTTTCACTACTTACCCCTCTCCTTCTCCCTCTCATCCCTCTCCCTCTTCTTCCCAGCATCCCTTTCCCCTGTGTCCCTCTCAACACTCTCCTTATCCCTCTCCCTCCTCTTTTCTCGTTTCATGGGCCTCTATCCTCCTCTCTCTCTCTCTCTCATCCATTACCTTCATTCCCCTCATCCTCTTATCTCCTTCTCTTTTCTCTTAACCTCTCATCTCGCCCCTTCATACCATCCCCCTCTCATCCACTCCCCATCTCTTACATCTCATCCATTTTCCACCTCTTACCCCTCTTACTCAGTGACCGTCTTCCCCCTTCCCCTCTCACCCTCGCACCTTCTCCCACTCTGTTAGCCTCCCTTTTCCTTCTCTCACACTTTTTCCTTTCACTCCCCCCCCACTCTTAACCAATTTCTCCCCATTTTCCCTCTCCACCATTTTCCCTCTCCCACTTTCCCTCTCCCCCACTCTCACCACCCACTCTCCCCTCCCTTTCTCCCTTCCCTCTCTCCCCCGATACTTTCCAGTAAAATACTCTTCTCAATCCCACTCCCCTCTCTCCCCACTCACCTACCGAGAGTACAGGAAAACCATTTGGCAAAATAAAAATATCTGTATATGTAGCGACTTTCATGAACTTCCGGAGGTCAATTTTTTTTTATGGATCCTATGTTTTTAGTGTAGCGTGTGGAGGGAGGGGGGAAGGTGTGGAGGGAGGTAGGGAGGGGGGAGGGAGGGGGGAGGGGGAGGTGTGGAGGGAGGGAGGGGGGAGGGGGGGAGGTGTGGAGGGAGGGGGAGGTGTGGAGGGAGGGGGGAAGGTGTGGAGGGAGGGGGGGAGGTGTGGAGGGAGGGGGGAGGTGTGGAGGGAGGGGGGGAGGAGGTGTGGAGGGAGGGGGGAGGTGTGGAGGGAGGGGGGGAGGTGTGGAGGGAGGGGGGAGGTGTGGAGGTAGGGGGGAGGTGTGGAGGTAGGGAGGGGGGAGGTGTGGAGGGAGGAAGGGAGGGGGGTAGGTGTGGAGGGAGGGGGGGGAGGTGTGGAGGTAGGAAGGGAGGAGGGGAGGTGTGGAGGGAGGTAGGGAGGGGGGAGGTGTGGAGGTAGGAAGGGAGGGAGGGGGGAGGTGTGGTGGGAGGGAAGGAGGGAGGGGAGAGGTGTGGAGGGAGGGAGGGGAGGAGGGATACTTTTGCAGCAGGTGTTGCAGCAGCCGTCTCAAGCCAGCTCCAGCAGCCGTGTAGCAGTCCAGCAGGTCTAGGCAGCAGCAGCGTCTCAGGGCAGCTCAGCAGCGTCTCAGGCCAGCTCCAGCAGCCGTAGCCGTCAGAGGCAGGGCTCCAGCAGCCGTCTCAGGCCAGCTCCAGCAGCCGTCTTAAGCCAGCTCCAGCAGCCGTCTCAGGCCAGCTCCAGCAGCCGTCTCAGGCCAGCTCCAGCAGCCGTCTTAAGCCAGCTCCAGCAGCCGTCTTAGGCCAGCTCCAGCAGCCGTCTCAGGGCAGCTCCAGCAGCCGTCTCAGGCCAGCTCCAGCAGCCGTCTTAAGCCAGCTCCAGCAGCCGTCTCAGGCCAGCTCCAGCAGCCGTCTCAGGCCAGCTCCAGCAGCCGTCTCAGGCCAGCTCCAGCAGCCGTCTCAGGCCAGCTCCAGCAGCCGTCTTAAGCCAGCTCCAGCAGCCGTCTCAGGCCAGCTCCAGCAGCCGTCTCAGGCCAGCTCCAGCAGCCGTCTCAGGCCAGCTCCAGCAGCCGTCTCAGGCCAGCTCCAGCAGCCGTCTTAAGCCAGCTCCAGCAGCCGTCTCAGGCCAGCTCCAGCAGCCGTCTCAGGCCAGCTCCAGCAGCCGTCTCAGGCCAGCTCCAGCAGCCGTCTCAGGCCAGCTCCAGCAGCCGTCTCAGGCCAGCTCCAGCAGCCGTCTCAGGCCAGCTCCAGCAGCCGTCTCAGGCCAGCTCCAGCAGCCGTCTCAGGCCAGCTCCAGCAGCCGTCTCAGGCCAGCTCCAGCAGCCGTCTCAGGCCAGCTCCAGCAGCCGTCTCAGAGCAGCTCCAGCAGCCGTCTCAGGCCAGCTCCAGCAGCCGTCTCAGGCCAGCTCCAGCAGCCGTCTCAGGCCAGCTCCAGCAGCCGTCTCAGGCCAGCTCCAGCAGCCGTCTAGCCAGCTCGCAGGCCAGCTCCAGCAGCCGTCTCAGGCCAGCTCCAGCAGCCGTCTCAGGCCAGCTCCAGCAGCCGTCTCAGGCCAGCTCCAGCAGCCGTCTCAGGCCAGCTCCAGCAGCCGTCTCAGGCCAGCTCCAGCAGCCGTCTCAGGCCAGCTCCAGCAGCCGTCTCAGGCCAGCTCCAGCAGCCGTCTCAGGCCAGCTCCAGCAGCCGTCTCAGGGCAGCTCCTCCTGATGTATATTGCACGAGTCTCTGGTCACCTGAGATCTCGTGAAACAATATTTACCAGTAGCAGAGGTAGAAATGTTTTATGGAGTGAGACAAGGAGGTGACGGAGGGGAGGAGGAGGAATGGAAGAATAAAGGAATGAAGGGAGGATTCGGGTAGACAAGGACACGGAGAGGAAGGTAAAGGACGAGGACTGTAAGCGAGAGAGAGAGAGAGAGGAGGGGGGGGGGGGGCATGAGTGGTGTTGAGAGGGGTAGTGGTGAGAGCAAGGAGTGGTGTTGAGAGCGAGGAGTGGCGTTGGAGTGGGAAGAGTGGTGAGGGATGATGATGATGATGATGGTAGTCCGTCTTTGTAGCCTCGCCTATTTGTTTGTCAGTCCATCCGTCACTCCGTCTGTCTGTCTGTCAGTCTGTCAGTGTGAATTTGTGAAGCAGGGAGAGTTTAGGATAATATCTCGTGCACCTGTGAAGTTGGTGAGAGGTGAGAGGTTGGTGAGAGGTGGGAGGTGAGAGTGAGAGGTGTGATGAAGTGAGAGAAACGGGAGGAAAAAACACTGATCGTTAGGGAGGGAAGGAGGGAGGAGAAGAGGGAGGGGCGGAGGAAGAGGAGGGACGGAGGAAGAGGATGGAAGGATGGAGAGGGAGGTGATAAGGGGGAGAGAAGGGGATAAGGAAGGAGAGGGAAGGGAGAAGGGTGTAGAGGGAGAGGGACATGGAGGATAAAGAGAGGATTGAGAGGAGGAGGAGTTGTAACAAGAGAAACAGATAAAGAAGAGGAAGAGTGAGAGGGCAAAGAAAGGAGAGAGAGAGAGAGAGAGAGAGAGAAAGAGGAGAAGGGACAATAGGGAAGGAGAATTGCGAAGGAAGATATAAAGGGAGAGTAAGAGGTAAGATAGAGATAAAAGGAGAATAAGAGGAGGAGGGGGAAGGAAATATGAAGGGAGAATAAGGGGGGAATATAATAAAGGGAGAGATGAAGAGAGAAGGAGGGCGTGAGAACTACCAAGGTGGAGGGATGGTGGACGTTCCCACGGCCTCGTGTGTTTTACCTCGTGTGCGTGACTGTCTGGCTACCCTCCCTCCCTCCCTCCCTCCCTCCCTCCCTCCCTCCCTCCCTTCCTGCCTTCCTTCCCTCTTTCCTTCCCTCTTTCCTTCCTCACACACACACACACAGACGATATCGGTTGTGTGAACGATATCAGCTCTTTAAACGTTATCGGTTGTGTAGTTTCCCCGCAAGGAGGGTAATCGAAGATGTTTGTGTTGACACCGTTTATGCAAAGCCGATAAACTTGTTATGTCAAGAATATCGGCATGGTTGAATGGTTGCCGATAAACTCGTTGTGTCAGTGTTGTTTACTGTTGAGATTTGAGGTTTGTGTGGTATCGGCACGACAGTTGTTGAGGGTCACCGGTCGGATAGGAAAAGTGGGAAGGTGAGGATGGAACGGGAGGTAACGGGAAGAAGAGAGGGAGAGGGAGTGAGGGAGGGAAACTATGGTGAAGAGAGAGAGAGAGAAGAGACATGAATAAAACCTAAGAGGAGAAACAGGGAGGGTGAGAGGAAGATAAATGGAAGAATAAGAGGAGGAGGAAGACTGGAAGAGGGGTGAGGGCTAGAGAAGGCGAGAGAGGAAAGAAAGACTGGGGATGGAAAAGGAGGTTGGGGGGGGGGGGGTCAGTGATGGAGGGACTAATTGGGATGAGGGTAGTGAGGTCAGGGAAGGAGGGAGGGATGTGGGAGGGAGGGAGGGATGGAGAAGGGGGGGATGGAAAAGGGAGGGATGGAGGAGGGAGAGGCGATAGTTAGAAAGGAGAAATTGTAAAAATAGGAGGGGAAGAGGAGGGAGGAGAGGAAGGTAGACGTCGAGTGGGAAAAGAGGAGGTGTAAGGATAGAAGGAGGGAGGTGGAGAGAGAAAAGGATGAGAGAAGGGAGAGGGGAGGTGTTGAGAGGGATAAAGAAGGATGAAAGGACGGAAAGAGGGATTTGAGAGGGATAGAGAGGGAACGAACTTAGAAGGGAGGGGTACTTATCGGAGCCGTACCTAGGAGAAGGAGGAAGAAAGGTGAGAGGGGGGCTATGGGAGGTAGAAGAGAGTAAGAGGAGAAGGAAAAGGGAGGGAGGAATAGGAGGAAGAACTGGCTTGAGGGAGAGGTATGATGGTGAGTACTCATAAGGGAGAGGACGGGAGGGAAGGAGTGGAGAGGGAGGGGGTGATTGAATAAGAGTTAAGTGGGAGGGAGAGAGAAGAAGAGGGGGTGAAGGAGGAAGGGGAGGAGTGGGTTAAGGTGATGGAAAAGGGAAGAGTAGGGGTAAGAGGAGGTAAGAGGAAGGGTAAAGGGGGTGGAAGAGATTAAAGAGGAAAGAAGAAAGGTAAGGGGGTAAAGGTAAGGGAGAGGGGGGTAATGGGGAAGGATAGGGGGTAAGAGGGAGGGAGACGGGGTAAGGGGGGAGGGAGTTTTTGTGTTGTGTCGTTGGAGTTGTTTGTTTGTCACTCGCTAACGAGTTTGTTCAGTCCTCTCTGTTTCGTCTACGTGCTCCGCGTTTTTGTGTGTGAGAGTGTGCGTGTGTGAGAGTGTGTGCGTGTGTGCGTAAAAGTGTGTGCGTAAAAGTGTGTATGTGTAAAAGTGTGTGTGTGTGAAAAAGTGTATGTATGTAAAAGTGTGTGTGTGTGTGTGTGTGTACATTTATGAGTGTCTTAAGAGCCAGTGAGTGCCGTAGTGTTTTACGTAACAGAGAGTGCCGGGGGGGGGGGGGTCTTAGGTGCCAGAGTGTGTCATGGGTGCCAGACAACTACTCGAGTGTGTCTTAGGTGCTCTTGGGTACGGTAAGCCAGTAGAAGGTTTGCCCTCCCAATGCGTGTGTGGCTCTTCCTATAGCGTCGATCACGCCATGGTGTGCAAGAAAGGGGACTTCATATGCATGAGGCATGACGAAGTAAGGGATCTCACAGCAACTATGCTGAAGCAAATCTGCCGTGATGTCAGGGTAGAACCGACCCTCCTGCCATTGGACGGTGAGATTTTCCAACATACGACTTCAAACACATCCAACGAAGACCGTGTTGACGTCAGTGCTCGAGGATTCTGGACGCGGGGACAGCGAGCTTTCTTCGACATGAGGATTTTTTATCCCATGGCCGCATGCCACCGCAACTTAGCTCTCGATGCTGCACACAGGAGGAACGAGAACGACAAGATAAGGGCATACAGAATTCAGAACGTTGATCAAGGCAGCTTCACTCCTCTAGTGTTCACAACCTCTGGTGGGATGGGACCAAGTGCAAGATGCTTCTACGCCAGACTCGCGGAGGTGATCTCCGAACAGAAGCAGTAGCCCAGAAGTTATGTTACAGCCTGGATGAGATGTCGACTGTCCTTCTCTCTCCTTCGGTCGGCTTTGCTCTGCCTCAGGGGAACGAGAGCATCGGCCATAACGCCGACAACAGTTGCAGATATTGACTACGAGGCAACAGTCACTGAATGTCACATAGATCTGCGGCTCAACTAACTCAACACAGCTAGGATAGCTTCTTATGTATTAGGATATTTAATATTAAGGTAATAAAATGGTGGAGAAGCTATGGCTATTGGGGGAGGCTGGAGGCAAAAAAAAAGTGTCTTATGTGTAAGGTCAGTGCCATTGAGTGCCACGGTATATCGTATGTGCCATTGAGTGCCACGGTATATCGTATGTGCCATTGAGTGCCACGGTATATCGTATGTGCCATTGAGTGCCACGGTGTATCGTATGTGCCATTGAGTGCCACGGTATATTGTATGTGCCATTGAGTGCCACGGTATATCGTATGTGCCATTGAGTGCCACGGTGTATCGTATGTGCCACGGTGTATCGTATGTGCCATTGAGTGCCACGGTGTATTGTATGTGCCATTGAGTGCCACGGTGTATCGTATGTGCCACGGTGTATCGTATGTGCCATTGAGTGCTTGACGGTTGCCTTAGAGTGTGTGGGTATGTATTTGGGTGTTTAATGGTGCTTGGTTTTGCTTTAGGGGCGTCTTAGGAGTACTCGGGGTGTCCTGGGGTACTTGTGGATCATCCTGGCGTACTCGGGGGTGTCCTGGGGTACTTGTGGATCATCCTGGGGTACTTGGGGGCTTCCTGGGGGGAGTTTTGAGATATATTGGAGTATTTGAAGATTATATTTCGGTAGGTTAGATTAGGTTAGGTTAGGTTAGGTTAGATTTAGATTAGAGTAAGGTTAGATTAAGTTAACATAAAGGTGTTTAAATTATAAGCTCACATAAACTAGGGTGCCTAATATACAGGTGATCCCACAATACTTGCTTCCCAACATGGCTGCTGCTACAGTCTCAGTAATTTAGTAACGAACGTTCATGATTTTTCAGCCCGTGACAGAATCGGAAGAGCCTGTTGAACTTTTCGAATCAAAGAATGTTGTTACGTTGATTGTGTTTCTCAGCAATTGTCACTCTTGGTTAAGTTAGGTTGAGTAAGATTAAGTTAGGTTGAAATTGGGTTTGGTTAGGTTAGGTTTAGTTAGAATAAATTTGGTTTGGTTTAGGTTGAGTTTTTCGTTCAGGTGAGGTTAGATTACATTAGTTTAGGACAGGTCAAGTCTGGTTCACGTTAGGTTGGGTCAGGTTAGGTCAGATTAAATTAAGTTAGGTTGAGGGTAGATTAGGTTGCATTAGGTTAAGTCACATTACGTAGACAACCTATTGGTATATTTTCTCCCCATACTGCAGTTATACCATTTTAATCTCACCACTGTTTTACTCCCTGGGGTTACTGTAGGGTGCTTGGAGGTCACAGTGCCTACGAGTGATTGAAGGGCCCAGATGGTGTCTATGAATGCCTGGGTATGCCTAATAAATGCCTGGGAGTGCCTGAGTATGCCTAAGAAATGCATGGGAGTGCCTGAGTATGCCTAAGAAATGCATGGGAGTGCCTGGGTATGCCTAAGAAATGCCCGAATGTCCCTAAGAAATGCCTGGGAGTGCCTGAGTATGCCTAAGAAATGCATGGGAGTGCCTGAGTATGCCTAAGAAATGCATGGGAGTGCCTGGGTATGCCTAAGAAATGCCCGAATGTCCCTAAGGAATTCTTGTAGTGCCCGATTATGCCTAAACTGCCTGAGTGTCCCTGAGGATTCCTAGGAGTGCCTGAAAGTGCCTGGTTGTGCTTTGGAGTGTCTCAGGGTGTTTAGAAGTGCCTGAGAGTGTGCCTAGGAATGCCTGTGGGTGCCTGAGAGTGCCTGGGGGTGCCGAGGATAGTAAGGCTGAACCTCCCTTGATGGGATTAGGCCCTCATCAGGTGGTGACGTCATTGCTTACGTCATGGCGTGATGGAAGATATAGGTTCATTAGTGGAGACGGTAGATGCTTCCCTCCCTCCCTCCCTCCCTCCAGACGCCTCCTTACAACCCTCCTCCCCTTCAGACCCCTCCCCTCACCCCCCCTCCCCCCTTCCTTACCCTTCTTCGCAGCTCCACCCCCTAACCCTCAACCCCTCCTCACCCTCAACCCCTCCTCACCCTCGATCCCTCCTCACCCTCGACCCCTCCTCACCCTCGATCCCTACTCACCCTCGATCCCTACTCACCCTCGACCCCTCCCCACTCCTGACCCCTCCCCGCGACGCCCACGTGACCCATCCCAAGGGAGAGGGGAAGGGGAGGCGTCTTGCATTGACAAAATGGTGTTGCGTTGTGTTTGGTAATTTTTATTGTCTTACAAAGTTAAATATGAACCCCCCAAAATTCGCTAGATTTTTTATAATGTAGAATTAAAGTAAGAGTTTTATGATTTGTTTTATCTGCTTCAAGTAAATTCTAGTCAAATTTGGGGTTATTTTTTTTTAGGTATATACCATTCTTAGCAAATGATAAAGACGGGAATTTTTTTTTTAATATACTTTAGTTTGTGTTTAAATTAAGATATTTTTTTTTATGATCTTAAAATAAAATAAAATCCAAGTATTGTTTTATGGTATAGATGTGAAGATAATTTTACACTATAAATTTGTTTTGTATTTTTGTGTAAATAAATTATATGAATCTGAAAAAAAAATTCCCCTCACCCTACCACTAGAGACTTGTTCCTTATGACCTCTGTCCCTCTTTTTTTTTTCCCACTCCACCCCTCTCACCCTTCTCCCCTCTGCTTCACCCCCTCTCTCCTTCACCCATTTCCCTCTCCTCTCCACCCTTCTCTCCCTCCCTCTCATCCCCCACCCTCCCTTTCTCTCTCCCTCTCTCCCCCTCCACCCCCTCTTTAACCCCCTCCACCCCCCTCCACCCCCTCTCTAAACCCCCTCTCTCTCCCCCCTCTCTCCTCTCCACCCCCTCTCTCCCCCTCCACCCCCTCTCCTTCACCCCCACCCTCTCTTTCCCGTTCGCCCTCACTCACCATCCTCTCTCTCCAAGTTTTCTCTCCCGTCCCTCCCCTCCCCTCTCCCTCCCACCCCCTCCCACCAGCATGACATTGGAGATAGTCATTGGTAGCCTGGTCAAGACGTAGGAGGGTCTCTCTCTCTCTCTCTCTCTCTCTCTCTCTCTCTCTCTCTCCACTGTTTCCTCATCTGTCTCTTAACCTTTACAGTGTCGGGCGGCGGTGAGGTGGGCGGGTCACTTGTCTCTCATTGTGTGTGCAGGAAAAAAGACGAATTCGTGTTTATTTTTATTTTGAATGTGTGTGTTTTTGTGATGTGTGTGTGTGTGTGTGTGTGTGTGTGTGTGTAAGACGTTTATAAATCCGTCTATGGGATTTAAATTCACCTACATATCAACCTCAGACACCCCTGACATGAACCTCTCCCCAAAAAAATCGTTCCTGAGACAAAAAACAGACAGATACACACCCTCTTCCGGCCCTTGAGTCGTAATTAGCAAAAAAAAAAAAAAAAAAAAAAAAAAAAGCCAATGGGGTAAAACCAGCTGAGAAATACCTGTAGAACACCTTGAGAGAAGAGGATAATTAATTAGGTAAGCAATTAAGGTAGGGAAGGTAATGGTATAGACGTCTTGTGACAATAGAAAAAAATATTAGAGCTTCCTGCAACATTGAGAATTGCAGTGTGTGTTGCAAGAGTTGAAGAAGAACATGATAATTTGGTTGTATTTGATAATTATGTAGTTAATGGTTTTTTTGCATTGTTGATATTTACTTAGTTGCAGTTGATAATTAAGTGGTTAAGGAGTTTGTTGCAAGGGTTAGTATCTATACAACACGTTACCTTTAGAGACGTAGAGGGTAAGTGTTGCTATGGTCAAGTCATCTATTTACTGTATGTTGGTCTATTGCAGGTAGCCACACTAGGTCCTATAGCCAAGTTTTATTCTCCGGGTTGTATGAAGGATAATTTAGTTACATTCTTGATATGTATAGAGTGGTATGATGGTTAATGGTTATGGATACAGTAATACACCTGGGTACTCATTCTTGTATACTTTTATAAATTCATACATAGGTATATAGTTTCATATATACGTATCCACAAATATACATAGCTACGTCAACGCTTATACAGGCATACAGATTTTCAGATTCTATACAGTATACATATATAAATATACTCAGGGAAATACATCCACTGATATACATTACACACATGTATACACGACGCTATATATTTACATTTACATATACACACACTCAGGCTTACACATCCACGTATACAGCCACTCAAGCATACACAAACACACTCAACCATACACACGCATACACGCACGCACACACACACACACACACACACACACACTACATACACAGACATACTCATCCATGCACATCCGCTCAGGTACATACTATACATACACGCACACAGACACTCAGGCATACACAGTCATATCCAAGCAATCGCACATAAAAATACACATCTACTCAAGTACATACACATAGCATACACATCCACTCAACCACATACACATAAGAATGCACATACGAATACACATCCACTTATACACATAGCATACACATCCACTCAACCATATACACATTAGCATACACATCCACTCAGGTACACACATGGACGTAAACATATACACCAACATACACACGCCCACGCATCGCAGCACAAGGGGGCAGCAATATGCCCTCCCCCCTCCCTCCCCCACCCCCTGCCCCTCCCCCACCCCCTCCCCCCTCCCTCTCCCTGCCCCTCCCCCTCCCCCCTTTGCCCTCAACCAAAATAATAATGGCAGGAACAGAGGCGGCACCGCGGTGAACATATCGTCTAATTTGCATTGACTGTAGAACTGCATTTAGCATTTGCCTCCAGAATACATCGACGTGGGGGAGCCTGGGGGAGCCTGGGGGAAAGGGGGGAATTTGGTGACTCTGGAATTATTGAAGTTCTCTTTGGAATATTTCAGTTGGGGAGCCTAAGGGTGGGGGGGTTATGTCAGGTTAGTTTGTAGTCATAATTAAATAATATTCCAACATTTATCAAAACCTGTAATCGTGTTGTAATCATAATCTATCTTCTTTTTGTAGTTTATAGTCGTAATTGTATCCGTAATCGTAATTAAAAGAATATGAAAATTGGAATACAGTATTTTAATTGTAATCAACAATCGTATTCGGCTCCACGTGTCTTCTTTAGAGTACATGGTCGGGGGTGGGAAGGAGGAACTGGCGACTAGAACAGCATTTGAAGTTACCTTTTTGAATATACGGACAGGTGAGAGATGGAAGTGGAGGGGTAGTAACCGTAGAATTACACCTTAATATTTTATGCTTGGCGTATAGTGAGGCGTGGGAAGGAGGAGGTGGAGGGGGGATTGCTGTATGGAGGAAGAGGAGGTGGAGTAGGAGGAAGAGGGTTGGTGCTCCTATGACATGACTTATTCCTTGTAGTGTTGGCTGTCAAAGGGAAATATTCATCAGGAGGAAAGCCTTTAATACGACCTCTGCTAGCTGGCCGCTCGCTTCTCCTACACCACCTGCTATTTTCACTAATTCTCGGCTACCTGTTAAGCTGGCGGGCGGTGGTGGGCTGGTGGGAAGGTTTGTAGATGGTGGGCGGTGGATGGTGGTGCGTAGATGGGTAGTGGGAAGGTGGGCGGCGGTTTGGATGGTAGTGGATAGATGGACAGGTAGATGCTCCTTGCGTTATGGATGGGAGCTGATGGGTAAATATTGAGATAGGATAGTAACGGATAGTAAACTGTGAGTATTAGTGAGGAGAGGACGAGGGATGGGTAGATAGGATTAGGGGTCAGGGATTAGGTGGGTCCTTGGCCAGGTATAGGATAAGGACAGAAACAAGCTGAGACGAGGAAAGAGAACGGAGCCGGTCTAGGGAAAGGCTGTGGAAGTGACCCCGACTATGGGATAGACCTGACCCGACCTAACGTAACCTAACCTAACACAATTTATCCTATATTCACTTTACCTCACATAACCTTACCTTTCCTTAACCTACCCTACCCTACCCTACCCTACCCTTCTCTTTTGGTAGTGAGGGAAGTATGAAAGAAAATGAGTAGGTATGGATGTAAATAACTAAATAGTTTACATATAGTTTACATATTAGGTTACCAATAATAGGACTGATTAACACCACATCCAACAGACAAGGTAGACCAACCATCTCCCAGGGCACGTGACGGCAGGTGTTGGGTACAGGTGAGGTAAACACAATTCAGGGGGCGGGGGGGAGGGAAGAGTCTTTATTTTTGAGACGTAGGTGAAGTAAAGAGGAGCCAAGGGGGTGGGGGATGAGTCTTTATTTTTGAGACGTAGGTAAAGTAAAGAGGAGCCAAGGGGGTGGGGGATGAGTCTTTATTTTTGAGACGTAGGTGAAGTAAAGAGGAGCCAAGGGGGTGGGGGATGAGTCTTTATTTTTGTGGGCTCTTTCTTTCCAGTGTTAAAAATGTGTTTGGAGGTTAAGGAGGAGTTACTGATATTGCCAAGGATAAAGGTGCTAGGGATAGGGAGGGATTATAATAGGGATAGGGAGGAATTATAATAGGGATAGGGAGGAATTATAATAGGGATAGGGACACTGGGATGAACAGGAGGAAGGCCGTAGACACAAACATACATTAGAAAATTAAAGATTAATACAAATTTAAAGTAGAAAAGAATAGAGAAAGAAATGGGTGAAGAATAAAAATATAAGCTTAGAGAACTGGCCTTACCCTCCTCCATCCCTCCCTCCCTCTGTCCCTCCATCCCTCTCTCGTGCAGTAGCAGCTCCCTCCCTCCCTCCCTCCCTCCTTCCCTCCCTCCTTCCTTCCCTCCCTCCCTCCCTTCCCTCCCTCCCTCCCTCCCTGCTCTCCCTCCCTCCCTCCCTCCCCTCCCTCCCTTCCCTCCCTTCTCTCCCTCCTTCCCTCCCTCCCTCCCTCCCGTTCCCTCCCTCCCTCCCTCCCTCCCTTCCCTCCCTCCCTCCCTTCCCTCCCTTCCCTCCCTCCCTCCCTGCTCTCCCTCCCTGCTCTCCCTCCCTCCCTCCCTTCCCTCCCTTCTCTCCCTCCCTCCCTCCCTTCCCTCCCTTCCTCCCTCCCTCCCTCCCTTCCCTCCCTCCCTCTCTCCCTCCCTCCCTCCCTGGTGCAGTAGCAGGTCCGGGTGGACAGGGAAGATCTGCAAGGGAAATTGATAGTAAGATTTTGAACGGGCTATCTGAGTGACTGCTTTTAATTTGCATGTATTACGAGGCCGCCTGTATCAGAATTACCTTGGCTCAGTCACGACACGTGTGTGTGTGTGTGTGTGTGTGTGTGTGTGAAGGCTAAAGTAAAAGCCTTCAGAGTAAGAGAGTAAGAGAGAGAGAGAGAGAGAGAGAGAGCCTGGAAGCAATTCTTGTTAATTAACCCTCCAATATCGAGGTTTGAGTAGCACCTTAATCGCTCGAGGAGGAGGACCTTAATCGACCCCGGGCCAATAACACTAATATATTTGACCCCTTTCCCAATTTTTTTTATAGCTAATTTATATATATATATTTTTTTTTAGTTTCTCTCCTTTTTATTGGGGATATTTTTTTCTCCTACATTACGGTCATTATTTCCTTGACCCTGACGAAGATAAATTATAACAAGTGGTGATATTTATGGTAGGTAATTAAGAGAAATGGTAACAAGAGACGTAATTCATGGTATGTAATAAAAAGAAAGTATTTTTTTTCATGGTAGTAATTGAGAGATGGTAGAAAGATGTTTGGCTCATGGTAGTTACTTAGTGGAATGGTACTTTTCTAACAACCACCACCACCACTACTCCTCCAACCACCACCACCACTCCTCCAACCACCACCACCACTCCTCCTCCAACCACCACCACCACTCCTCCTCCAACCACCACCACCACTACTCCTCCAACCGCCACCACCACTACTCCTCCAACCGCCACCACTCCTCCAACCACCACTACTACTCCTCCAACCACCACTACTACTCCTCCAACCACCACCACCACCCCTCCTCCTCCAACCACCACCACCACTACTCCTCCAACCACCACCACTACTCCTCCAACCACCACTACTACTCCTCCAGCCACCACCACCACTCCTCCAGCCACCACCACCACTCCTCCAGCCACCACCACCACTCCTCCAGCCACCACCACCACTCCTCCAGCCACCACCACTACTCCTCCAGCCACCACCACTCCACCACCACCACTCCTCCAACCACCACCACTACTCCAACCATCACCACCACTCCTCCAACCATCAACAAAACTCCTCCAACCACCATCACCACTCCTCCAACCACCATCACCACTCCTCCAACCACCACCACTACTCCTCCAACCACCACCACCGCTCCTCCAACCACCACCACTACTCCAACCATCACCACCACTCCTCCAACCATCAACAAAACTCCTCCAACCACCAACAAAATTCCTCTAACCACCACCACCACTCCTCCAACCACCACCACCACTCCTCCAGCCACCACCACCACTCCTCCAGCCACCACCACCACTCCAACCATCACCACCACTCCTCCAACCATCACCACCACTCCTCCAACCATCAACAAAACTCCTCCAACCACCAACAAAATTCTTCTAACCACCACCACCACTCCTCCAACCACCACCACTACTCCTCCACCACCACCACTCCTCCAGCCACCACCACCACTCCTTCAACCATCAACAAAACTCCTCCAACCACCACCATCACTACTCCAACCACCACCACTACTCCTCCAACCACCACCACCACTCCTCCAACCATCAACAAAACTCCTCCAACCACCACCACCACTACTCCAACCACCACCACCACTCCTCCAACCACCACCGCTACTCCTCCAACCACCACTACTCCTCCAACCACCACTACCACTCCTCCAGCCACCACCACCACTCCTCCAGCCACCACCACCACTACTCCAACCACCACCACCACTCCTCCAACCATCAACAAAACTCCTCCAACCACCACCATCACTACTCCAGCCACCACCACTCCTCCAACCACCACCACCACCACTCCTCCAACCACCACCACCACTCCTCCAACCACCACTACCACTCCTCCAACCACCACTACCACTCCTCCAGCCACCACCACCACTCCACCAGCCACCACCACTCCACCAACCACCACTACCACCAGCCACCACCACCACCACTCCACCAACCACCACCACCACTCCTCCAGCCACCACCACCACCACTCCTCCAACCACCACCACCACTCCTCCAACCACCACCACCACTCCTCCAACCATCAACAAAACTCCTCCAACTACCACCATCACTACTCCAACCACCACCACCACTCCTCCAACCACCACTACCACTCCTCCAGCCACCACTACCACTCCTCCAACCACCACCACCACTCCTCCAGCCACCACCACCACTCCTCCAGCCACCACCACCACTCCTCCAGCCACCAACTCTACCTGCTTCTTTCATGTGTGTGGACGTCGGAGCATCGCATGAAAAATTCACAGCTTGTGACAACATGCGCCCTTCTGCCACCTGCTTGGATTCTACTGCCTCTCTCTCTCTCTCTCTCTCTCTCTCTCTCTCTCTCTCTCTCTCTCTCTCTCTCTCTCTTTGTCACCTCCCCCCTTCTCACCCTTTCTTCCTCCTTCTTTCCCTCCTCCTCTTCCCTTTTTATCTTCTCTTTTCTCTCTCCTTCTCTTCCTCCCTCTTTGTCTCCTTGTCTCACTTTCCTTCTCCTTCTCACCCGCACCTCTCTCTCCCTTTTATTTTGGATTCAACTTTCACATTTTCTCCCTCCTTTCTTTCTTCACCCTGTACTTTCAACCTTTCACACAAGTAAGCCTTTAGTTCCCCTCCCCCTCCTCCCTTTCTTTTCTCCCTGTCTCCCTCAAACCTTGTACACTCTCCCTCCATGTTTCCTTCCACCCTTTTGACTCTCCCTGGTATATTCTGTCTCCCTCTACCACCCTCCCACCCCCCCCCCCCCACGTTAAACTCTCTCTCTCTCTCTCTCTCTCTCTCTCTCTCTCTCTCTGGCACCACGCTGTCTCTTTCACCACCCTCCTTCCCTCCTCCACCTCTATCACCACCATCACCTACACCCTTCCTCCAACACCACCATCACCTACACCCTTCCTCCACTACCTTCCCTAAACCAAAATAAACCAAAACAAACTGACATAATTAAACCTAACCTAAGTCTAATTTAACCTGTCAGTTTTAATTACCCTAATGTGACCTAACCTAAACTAACTTGACCTTACTTACCCATCTGACGTCACTAAGATGTCAGTCAACCTTATGCTAATTTAACCTAACCTAACCAACACTAAATAAACTTAATCTAGTTAATTGAGTGACATCAGATAGACTCGGTATAGTACTTGAAGGGTCAAGACATTGTACTCGTTAGATTGTCAATTGTACTCATGGGGTTGTCACTGTACTCATGGGGTTGTCACTGTACTCATGGGGTTGTCACTGTACTCAAAGGGTTGTCCACATCAACAACAACAAGTAACTGGAACACATCATTAACAGGACAATGATCTGTGATGTTGGCAGTGGATACTAACAGTAGTAGTAGTAGTAGTAGTAGTACAGTTTCAACAAAAGCCGTAGTAACAGTGATATATAGCTGGTGGCAGTGAAATGAGATTGGTGGAAGTGAAAGCAGCAGCAGTAGAATTGTTGGTAGCAGATGCATAAATTAAAGTAACAACAAGTGGTGGCAGGAGATATACCAGTAGAAGAAGTGGTGGTAGAAGAGGTGTCAGCAGGTGCAACAAGAGGACCACCCGGATGGAGGAGAGGGAGGGATGGGGGTTGAGGGAGGGAGGTAGGAGCCACTTGCCGCCCGCTAGCCGTGCTCACTGGGGAGGGTCCTCGTTATCAATATCGATGAAGAGCTTGATTGTTATTCATATTGTTTCATTGTAGCGTCTGGCCCGGAGTGGTGGCTTAAGTGGGCTTCAACGACGGACGGGCCTGCAGCCTCTACCTCACACACACACACAAAAGATCCCTGGTTCCTTGTATAACCTCGTGTGTGTGTGTGTGTTAGAGGGGGCTATACGCGCTCACCAATCACTCCCAACTCTTGAAAATTTAGTGAAGGAGAGAACCATGCAGAGTCCTTGTGCCGCTTTCATCCCCCCTCCCAAAAAAATCTTTCGCCCATCTACAGCAGAATTATTGTTGATTTATGTAAAGGTAATGTCTAGGTGATGTGGGTTTATGTGTTAATTCTAAAAATATGTTGGGGGGTGTTTATTTGTCTTTATTTTTAGGGGTTAGGTTAGGTTAGGGTGAGGAAATAAGAGAATTAAATTGTGTTAGGTTTGGTGAGTCTTTCTTCCCACTGTTTCTTGAGTCTGAATTAGTTTATAGTTATGACTAGGAAGGTTTTCTCAAGCTGCTTCTCTATTGGTTGATAAACCTGGTGATAGAAGCTGTTTCATTGGCTGCCTTGGTTGTGGACTTTTGAAAAAAACCTACCCCATTGGCCGGTGGCGTTTGGAAAGAAGGAACCTCATTGGCTGAATAACCTCAAAGTAAAGGTGTTACAGTGGCTGACAAACCTTGATCTAAAAACAGGCATTACGCTATTGGCTAATGGCACTTTGACAGAGGCTAGGTTTTGGTGACACTTTGACGGTCTTGCTCCACCATTAGCTAATCACCTTACATTAGCAAACAGGTAACAAGTAAGTATTGTTTTGTACTGCTCATTTTTCTCCCAGCAGTGGTGACTCCTCCTTACTGCCGTGTTTAAGTGAGCTCTGGCGGGAAAAAAGACTCCGCCATTGTCAATTCCCTAAGTGTATGTATAAGCAGGTGTTTGGTGTGGCTGTGTGTGCCGCCAGGTGATGATGGGGGGTGTGGTGGTGGTGATGTGGTGGTGGAGTGTTGTGGTAATGGTGTTGAAGTGGTGGTGGGTGTGGCGGAGGTGGGTATTGTGGTAATGGTTTGGTATGGGTAGTAGTAATGGTGGTAGTATTAGTAATGGGTTTGATAGTGTTGGTGAAGATTGTGGTAGTAGTGGTGAAGATTGTGGTGGTAGTGGCAGTGAGGATTGTGGTAGTAGTGGTGAAGATTGTGGTGGTAGTGGTAGTGAGGATTGTGGTAGTAGTGGTGAAGATTGTGGTAGTAGTGGTGAAAATTGTGGTAGTAGTGGTAGTGAGGATTGTGGTAGTAGTAGTGGTGAAGATTGTGGTAGTAGTGGGTGGTCCTCTCCATCAGCCACAAAGGCAGCAGTAATATCACTGACAGTCTTCACAGAGGGCGTTAGTTTGACTTTTTTTTTGTCTTGATGCTTCATATGCTTCCACCATCTGGCTGTAGCGAAGGGACCAACACCAGCAGTAGGGGGACCAACACCAGCAGTAGGGGGACCAACACCAGCAGTAGGGGGACCAACACCAGCAGTAGGGGGACCAACACCAGCAGTAGGGGGACCAACACCAGCAGTAGGGGGACCAACACCAGCAGTAGGGGGGCCAACACCAGCAGTAGGGGGGCCAACACCAGCAGTAGGGGGACCAACACCAGCAGTAGGGGGACCAACACCAGCAGTAGGGGGACCAACACCAGCAGTAGGGGGACCAACACCAGCAGTAGGGGGACCAACACCAGCAGTAGGGACGTCATTCTTAACAGCAACACCACCAGTTGTAGGAAGAGTTCAGCAGACACACCATTATCATTAACAGCAGAACAATAAGGTCACCACCACCAACAACAACAAAAATATTATCAATAACATTAACACCACCACTAATAAATACACCACCACCACCACCTCCAACAACAACAATACCATCAACAACAACACCATCAACACAACCACCACCACCATCTCCAACAACAACAGTACCATCAACAACAACATGAACAAGAATAGCATGAACAGCAATATAAACAGCAGCTGCAGCAAGAATACTGTGTGTGGCGGTATACACAGTCCTTGTACACACACACACAGCACACACACACACACACACACACACACACACACACCCATCCATCAATCATCTCCCATCAACATTAAGTTTCTCCCTTGTCATACTTATCCTACTTAACGGGGCTTATGTGGGCTTTCCAAGTGAAGTTTTAACGGGGTTGTAGAGCTGTTGGTTTAAGGTTCAGATAGTGGTTTTAACGGGGTTCTTCAGCTGTTGGTTTAAGGTTTATATAATGGTTTTAATTGAGTTCTAGAGCTGTTGGTTTAAGGTTCAGATAGTGGTTTTAACGGGGTTCTTCAGCTGTTGGTTTAAGGTTATATATAATGGTTTTAATGGGGTTCTACAGCTGTTGGTTTATTGGGGACCGATAATGATTTTAATGGGATTTTGAGTTGTTGTTTTATATACTGGTTTATAATGGTGTAGTGTTTTATTAAGCTCTTACGAGTCATTTTAGGACACTTGGTTTAATACGGTTTCAGAACTAACTGTCTGTGTTGGTTTGTTGACGTTAACGATAGATAGATAGGTAGATAGATAGATAGTCTACATATATACAGTAAAATCATCACGTTACAACTAAATATATTCGACTATATTATATTTTTTGGTTTAATTTATTCACATTTTGTTATATATGTATGTATGTATGTATGTATGTATGTATTTTTATGTATATTAGTGTGTGTGTGTGTGTGTGTGTGTGTGTGTGTGTGTGTGTGTGCTGGGTATTAACAACTTGGGCTCGCTAATTAATAATGTACAAAATTCAACAAGATCTTACAGCAACTGGGTGAGGCTTAGTCTTCAGTCTCTTGATTCACTAATGACATAATAACCCAAGAAAACTTACGTAAAAATTATTCGGTATTATGGAAAAATTATTCGGTATTATGGAAAAATTATAAGGTATTATGGAAAAAATTTTCGGTAATATGTAAAAATTATTCGATATTATGTAAAAATTATAAGGTATTATGGAAAAATTATTCCGTACTATGTAAAAATTATTCTACATAACGTAAAAAAACGATTGTTATAAAATTTAAGTTATTATATATAATTTAAAACTTAAAAATAATAGATATAAAAAATTAAGAAAAAATAACGAAAAAAATTAAGGGCAAAAATAAAGATGCATGGAAAAAAAGAGAGAAAAATATACACCTTAAGAAATCTATACAAGAAATATTCTAAATAAATTAACGTTTAAGTCTTCTAAAACTTGAGAGAATAAATTAGTGTGTACAAGCAAGACTTATGAACAAGGAAATGGCCACGGGTTTAGTGTACTCCGGGAGATGCACAGGATATTTTTTCTCGTAAATGGAAGGGGGAGGGGAAGGGGAAGGGGGGGATTTAAGAATACGTACGACTGGCCATCTTAAGATACGACCTCGAAATTGGTGTCGAAATTGGCGTTGGAATAGGTCTTTGAGTCTCTGTTGTAACTGGGTGTGTTCTCTCATCTCAAGTTTAAGAGAGGAAAAAAAAAATAATTTGAACGAACGAAACTTAGAGAATCTTGACCCAAGATTTAAGGTAAACTAAGGGAGAGTGAATGTTTGTGTGGTTGACTCTAGAATTTGGTTTACAGTAGTTTGTCTATGGGTTCACCTTTCCCTTAAGTAGTTTAGTAACGCTGCCACCACAAATGATTATCACTATAGAACTGTAGTGGTGGTATGAGAATCAAAGTATTAGGTGGGTGGGTGTGTGTGTGGAGGGGTGGGTTTACCTTTTCCTTACCTAGTTTATCAGAAGTTTACCTCCTTAAACAAGTCCTTAATTAGTTTACCTTTATCTCTTTCCCTCCAACTTACTTTCTCTCTCTCTCTTATTCACTCATCTTTATTCTCCCACTTCTCTCCTTCCTCCCACCTCTGCCCATTCATTCTTTCTCTACTCTATCCCATCACCCCATCTTATTTGATCTTTCTCCCTCCCCCCCTCCTCCTTTTCCACACCCACCACTCTCCCCCCCCTTCTCCTCCTTTTCCACGCCCACCACTCTCCCTCCCCCCTTCTCCTCTTCCACACCCACCCCCCCCCTGTCACCCCTCCCCCTACCTTCTCATACCTTAGTGCTCCTCCCCCTCTTCCCCGTCTAGTCCCAACCCCTAACCCCTTTCCTCTTCCTCCTCCTCTCTTACGCTTCCCACCTCCCAAGCAACACCCCCTTATCCCATTCCCCGTTCTTCACTCCATCAAACCTCCTTACATCCCCCCTCTTGTCTCTCCCCTTCCTTCCCCCTCTCCTCAGCTCCCCATCTTCCTCTCAGCCCTCTCCTCCCCTCCCAGTCCTCTCCTTCTCTCCCCGTCACCACCCCCCCTCAGTGCCCCTCCTCTCAACCCCCTTTTACTGCCTCCGTCTTCCTCCTCCTCTTCCCCCTCAACCCCTCTTCCCCTCTCCGTTTCCCACCTCCTCTTCCCGCCTCCTCTCCCCCTCATCCCTCTCCCCCCTCATCCCTCTCCTCGTCACTCCTTACATCCCTTTTCTCTCGTGCCCCCCCCCCTCTTGTAATGCCTTGGTAGACTGCTGTCAAAAGTTGTGTCGAGCAAACAAGGGAACATTGAGTGGCTGGCAGCGCCTCGAGTAGGTTTAATCACTGACTCAGCCCACACACTTGTGTCAACACGCTAACTGACGGGGCACTGCTTCCCCCACCCCGCCCCGCTAACTGACGGGGTACTGCCTCCCCTGCCCCGCTAACTGACGGGGTACTGCCTCCCCTGCCCTGATAACTGACGGGGTACTGCCTCCCCTGCCCTGATAACTGACGGGGTACTGCCTCCCCTGCCCCGCTAACTGACGGGGTACTGCCTCCCCTGCCCTGATAACTGACGGGGTACTGCCGCATCGCCCCTCTTTGCTAACTGATGGGATACTGCCTCTCTATCTCCCCCGCCCCGCCCCGTTAACTGACAAGGTAGTACTTTCTTACCTCGCTCCGTCCCGCAAATTAACAGAGTACTGTCTCCCTGCCACCCCCTAGCGGCGTACTGCCTTCTTACCAAACTCCGTCTCGTCCCGCCCACCCTGCCACCATCACCCTTAATCCCTTCCCCTCCCTTACTTCCTTCCCCCTTCCCCTTACGACCCCTTTCCCTGCACCACCTTTCCCCACTGTACTAAACACTATACCGCCCCCTTCCCAGTGTACCGCCCCCTTCCCAGTGTACCGCCTCTTCCCCACTGTACCGCCTCTTCCCCACTGTACCGCCCCCTTCCCACTGTACCGCCCCTTCCCCACTGTACCGCCCCTTCCCCACTGTACCGCCCCTTCCCACTGTACCGCCCCTCCCCCACTGTACCGCCCCTCCCCCACTGTACCGCCCCTCCCCCACTGTACCGCCCCTCCCCCACTGTACCGCCCCTCCCCCACTGTACCGCCTCTCTTCCCCACTGTACCTCCCCTTCCCCACTGTACCGCCCCTTCCCCACTGTACCGCCCCACCCCACTAAACTTCCTTTCACCACTACCATCTTCCACTATCCTCGGCCACCCTATCTACCCTGTCTTAGCTATTTACCTACCTATTCTCTCGCCATTACCCATTACTACTACCACAACCCGGGTATCTAGCCTTCCTCCTTCCTTCTCCGCTTGCCCTTTTACCCTCACACCTCCTCCTTTCCTTTTCCCCTCACTTCAACTTTCCCCTTAACGTTACCCTGTTCTGGTTACGACCTATTCACCTATCCCTTTCCCTACTGACTATTCTATCTATCCACCTTCCCTATTGTCCATTCCACCTATCCACCCTCCCTGCTTTTCCACTCCACCTACCCCTCCTCTCTACACTATCCCATTCCAACGTTACATCTTTCCTACCTCCCCATTCCACCTACATGTAAACAGTCTATAGAAATTACCTGAAAATTTTTAGCATTTCTGAATATTTTTTTTTTATGACTCGACTGTTTAGGTTCATTTTGTTTACCATAGCTTTTTGTCATTTGTATTTTATTTACACTTTTTTTTTCAGCTTTGCAATTTTTTTTACACGTTTACACTCCTATAGATATGAATTGTGACTGTTTTGAAAGTTTGTTAGTAAGGTTGAATAATAATTATTGACATTTTACATTTTACCTCCTTCTTGGTTTACCTGGGCAAGATTTTCAGCCTAACTGAGTGATTAATACACCTGTACTGTAGGTTAATGAGTTCCTCAGAGTCCAGAGAGAGAGAGAGTGTGAGTGAGTTTGTTTGTTTGTTTGTTTGTTTGTTTGTTTGGTTGTTTGAGTTATAGGAATTTAGGTCAGTGGTTTAATTTTTGACAAATACTAAACCCCGTTATATAATATAGTTATTGTACGGTATGTAATTACTGTTACACATAGTAATTGTCCTATAATAGCAATAATTAGTATATCCGCAGTCGTGTGCCTTAATTATACCTTTTGTCTAATTAAGATTTTATTAGGTAACTGCGATGTACTAAATGAATGTTAAATTATAGGTGATAGTAAATGAATGTTACAATGGGATATAGTGAATGTTTTGAAGGATGAGGAATAATTTATATGATTAAAATAATGAGTGTATGTTCATATGTTCTAGTGAAGTGCATGTTTGACGAGTAGAAGAATGACTAGCGAATGTATGTTAAGGTAGGACAGTGAGTGAATGTCAAGGTGTAATAGAATGAATAATGAGGAAAATTATGATGAATTAAATGTTAAATGTTTAAGCAATAAATGAGTGAATGTTATAATGAATGAGTACGATGAATTGACAAAAATATTTATTTAATTGACGAAAAACAAATACAGTAAATAAAACCATTAAAACCAGTCAAATAAAGTAGATTTGTTAAACAGATATAATATGGTTTAATCGATTATATGTAAATGAAACGTAAATGAATGAAACTATATTAAACTTGAGGTAATGAACAATAAGGAACTTGTATGAGTGTTAATAAGATCCATCGCACACTGCAGACTCGTAAATAATTCCGGTTTTCTCTACGTGTCATCTCAACGTTAAAACACAAAGCTGGTTTAATTGTTGACTGTCGTGTAGAACGTATTAGTCCAGGCCTCTCAGGGGAAGAGCTGGCAGTCTTCCTCCTCCTCTTCTTCTTCTTGCATCCTCTTCTCTCTCCTCCTCTTCTTCTTCCTCTTCCTCTTGCATCCTCTTCTCTCTCCTCCTCTTCTTCTTCCTCTTCCTCTTGCATCCTCTTCTCTCTCCTCCTCTTCTTCCTCCTACATGTTCTTCTCTCTCCTCCTCCTCTTCTTCCTCCTACATGTTCTTCTCTCTCCTCCTCCTCTTCTTCCTCTTCTTCTTCTTCCTCCTGCATCCTCTCCTTTCTCCTCCTCCTCCACCTATTCCATCACCCTCCACCATCCTTATTCCTCTTCATCCTCTTGTGTCATCTTTCCCATCCTCCTCATTCCCTCCCCCATTCCTTCCTTTTTTTCTTCTTCCTCTTCCTCCTTACTTCCTCCCTGTCCATCATCCCTCTCTTTCATCCCTCCCTCTTTCCATATCCCCTCTTCTCCCCTCCTTTTCCCTTTCCCTTCCCTCTCCCTTCTCCCCCCTTGCCTCCTCCTCCTCCTTTCCCCTTCCTCCTCCTCCTCCCCCTCCCCTTCCCCTTCCTCCTTCCCCTTCCTCCTCCTCCTCCTTCCCTTCCCCTTCCTCCTCCTCCTCTTCCCCTTCCTCCTTCCCTTCCTCCTCCTCCTCACACTTGCATACTCTGAAAATCTTCTCTCTCGAAAATTGTGCGACGTGGTAACTCCTTACTACGTAAAGCCTATCGGCCAATCAGCGCCAAGTTTGCCGAACATTACGAGTTGTGATTGGTCGTTGGGCCTGTGCTCTTGTCGTGTGCATCTGGTGTAGGTTAAGGTCATAACATTACGCTAAATGGGGGGGGGGGTGGCTTGGGGGTAGGGGAATTAGGGGGGAGGTGAGGGATTGTCGCCTCTATTGACTTCTGAATTTAAGGTTTTATTTTGAATGGTTTAAAGTGTTTATTTCCTTCCTTGGTTTAGGGATTTTATTGCTGTAATTTAAGGGTTAATTTTCTGGGATTTAATTTTATGAGTTTTAAGGATGGTTTTGCCGTATTTTTAGGGTTTAATATTCCAGGATTTGGGGGGGGGGGGGGGTTATTTTTCCCGGATATATATATATGTTAGTGATTAAATTACCGGATTTTAAGGTTTATTTAGCCGAGTTCAATTTTTTTTTAACGTATTATTTGGACATATTTTCACAGATTTGGGTGTTTAATTCCCCGATTTTAGGTTAGGTTAGGTTAGGTTAGGATAGGTTATATTAAGTTAGGATAGGTAATGTTACTTTTGGTTAGGTTAAGTTAGCTTTCATTAGGCTAGGTTTTATATATATCGACGGAGACAAAATAAGAAGAATAGATGGAAGAGAGAGAGAGAGAGAGAGAGATGAGAGAGCATAAATATATAAACAGAGAGAAAGAGAGAGAAATATATAGCCAGAGGAGAGAGAATAAATTTATAAACAGAGAGAGAAGAGAGAATTATATAAATAGGGTGAGAGGAATAGCCAGAGGAGAGAGAGAGAGAGAGAGAGAGAGAGAGAGAGAGAGAGTTATTTGGGGGGTAAGGTTGGAGAGAAAACATGTTGTAACCAGATAGTGGAACTGGTCGCTTATTCAGTGATCTTAATAGAGTTTCATAATTCATGGCCCAGCATCTATGTAAATTCGAATTCCGAAGCCTCGTATCTTGGTAATACTTTGTGGCGTTCTGTACCGTCTGTCGAGATTATTTAGGAGGAGGGGAGGTAGGGGGGGGGAAGGGTGGGGGAGGTGAGGGAAGGGTGGGGGAAGTGAGGGAAGGGAGGAAAGAGTAAGGGAGGGAGAGAGGAAGAGGAAGTCCACTGGTAAATATAGATATGTGATTTATAGTGTGTGTGTGTGTGTGTGTGTGTGTGCGCAGTTGTCCACGGGTATAGTACTTCCCCCCCCCCCCCTCCCCCCGTTACCTATGGAATCACATAGTCGATTTTTTTTTCATTTTATATCGTTGTATCACACTCCTCGTCACCACTACCACCATCCTCTACCACCACTACTACCATCACTACTACCACCACCTCTACCACCATCCTCTACCACCACCACCACCACTACTACCATCACTACTACCACCACCTCTACCACCATCCTCTCACCACAATGTCGTCATTCAGGGAGTCGTAAAGCAAAGTCATATGGTAAAAGTGTAGCTGGTTTATCCCCTGTTTTATACACTCAGGCAACATCTACACTCAGGCAACATCTACACTCAGGCAACATCTACACTCAGGCAACATCTACACTCAGGCAA
Source organism: Homarus gammarus (assembly GCA_958450375.1). Classification (NCBI taxonomy): domain Eukaryota; kingdom Metazoa; phylum Arthropoda; class Malacostraca; order Decapoda; family Nephropidae; genus Homarus; species Homarus gammarus. Next base: position 1,037,573 of record CAUDMG010000780.1, on the reverse strand, counting down.
CACCTACCTACCCTCAACCAACACCCACACACAAGAAACACCCACCTACACGCAACACACTCGAGCAACACCTACACTCAAGCACCTATATACAAGCAACACCCACACACAAGAAACACCCACCTACAAGCAACACACTAAGGCAACACCTACACGATACCATCTTTATTATACATTGTAAATAACTCTCTAAATCGTGAATATTTACAGAAACTATTTTGTAAATGAGAACCTTATTTATTTTTATGATGAATGAAAAAAAGTGATTTATTTTACTATACCTGTAAATGATGTAAATGAAAATATATAGACTTGAATAGGTTGTTATTAGTTGTAAATCAATTGTAAAAAGTCGATAAATTTTACGCTGTAGTAGCCATTATTTTGTAAATTGGACGTAAATTTCATAAATTTTTTGACACTCCGGTTTTGTTTTTTAGTCTTTGGCCATTGTCGGTCATCGTGTGTGTGTGTGTGTGTGTGCGTTTACATAAAAGCAAACAGTTTTAATGAAGTACAATATAAATATACTAATTTACACTATAGCATTCTTGGTGTAAATGGGAGTATGTTTTTTTTTACATTGTGACATTTGATTTACTTAGAATTGGTTGTAAATGAAGGTGTTTACACTGTGCCATTTTTTGTAAATTAAAACGTAAATTGCACTTTTCCACTTGACTTTTTTTGTAAATTATTCTTTACGTCAGAATTTTTTTTATAATTATCTCGTAAATTATGATTTTTTTTAATTAGAATACAGATTTTTTTTTTCAATAAGGCAAATCAGAATAAAATACTCGAGTAGGAACACAGCCGTTAATTGACAAGAGACAGACAGACAGACAGACAGATAAACAGACAGACAGACAGACAGACAGACAGCGTGAGTGTCAGAGAAAAATTCACACACACACACACACACATAAACAGGAACATATGGCAGGTAATATAAGAGACAGATGAATGACAGATTGACAGATTAAACTAGATAGATACAGACGAAAGACGAATATATCAATAGACAGATAAACGGCGCGGTAGACGGGTGCAGTCAAGAGTAAGACAGACACTTGAACAACTCTACAGACAGATGAGATTAGACAGAAGGAAAATTGGACAGAAAACAAACACTGATATAAGTACTAAGGAAAATCCACACATTAACAGACAAGACTTAACAGCTAAACAGACACACACACTCAGGTCAGCTGTAAGTAGAGAGACAGACAGACAGACAGACAACATCCACTCATAAGAACAACAAAAAAGAGACAAATTGACAGACTAATTAACTATACAAACACAATCACTCACACAGAGAGAGAGAGAGAGAGAGAGAGAGAGAGAGAGAGAGAGAGAGAGAGAGAGCAACGCTTTCCGTCACGTGAACAAATTCTAAACTTTAATGGCTGAGGGAGAGGGAAGGGAGGGGGGGGTGAGGATGAGAGGATGGGTGAGGGTGAGAGGGGGAGGAGAGAGAGAGGGGGGGGGGGGTTGTAGAACTTAAATGTTGAATCCTAATTTGAATTCCTCTTTGAGCTTACCATCCAGGTCGGGACCCACACAATTCGCACTTGATCAAAACTGTGTATTGGACGATGCTCCGGGGACGGCCTGTGATGACTGCAGGGACATCCGCTTTCCCTCCCCCCATATTACATTTCCCCCACAAATCTTCGCTCACCCTTACCTCGTCTATCGCTCAAAAAGAGACCAAGTCTTAAGCGCGGGTCTAGGGGGGTGGTTCGTCCCCATGTGAGATCCTTAGTTCAACTCCTTATAAGATAAACAAAAATCCTTCAAATATCCATCCCAAGCTATTAATGAACCGTTTATCAGGATCTCATAAAAAAAACATCTTTCTTGATATACCCGAAAAAAAAAGACAGTTTTTTTTTTTCGTCCCCCGATGTTCATATTTTTGGTTATGACGGTGTGGCTGGGGTGTGGCTGCGACAACTTGAGAGAGAGAGAGAGTGTGGTGTGTGTGGGAGCTGAGGGAGAGGAAGGGAGAGAGGTCGATGGGCGGAGAAACAAGAGTGTCTGGTGTGTGTGTGAGACGGAACACTGCAACAGAGAAGTAGTGTGTGGGAAATTGACCCCAGTTTATTATATATCTGGAGTACTGTGTTAAACTCGGGAAGGGAGATGAAGGGAGAGTAAGGGAGGGGAGAACGGGAAAGGAAAAGATTGAGGAAGGGGATAAGGAGGGAGTGGGAAAGGAAGAAGAGAGAGAGAGAGAGAGAATTAGCGAAAGAAAGGAAGAGAGCTAGAGATGAAAATAAAGAAATAGGCGAGAGAAATAAGGGAAAGAATTAAGAGACACAAGGGAGAGAGATAGGGAGAAGAAGGAAGAGAGACATAGATGATTAGAAGGAAAGAATATAAAATAGGGTAGGGAAGAGGAGAGGGAGAAGAGAGGAGAGAGGGAATATATTTGAAAGAAAGGAAAACGAACAGGGAATAGGGAATTAAAATAGGAGGGGAAATACACAAAAACACAGACAAACACAAACACACAAACACACACACAAACACACACTAAACAAAAAGTAAAGTAGGGAAGGTTGTAAACAATAGGTAAACAAAAGAGGACAATACTAACAATACAAAAACTAACCAAAATTAAAAAAAAAATAACGAAATTAACAAAAAGTGACAAAAATAAGACAAATAAAAAAAAAGGGCAACAAAAAATTACAAAAAAAATCCAAAAAAAATAGAGATAAAACTAACATAAATAAACAAAAACGGACGAAAGGTAAATACTGATAAACGAGAAAAATCATGAAAGAATGTGAAGAATAAAACGGAGGTGTGAAGGATAATTTTGTTGAAGAATAAGAGAAAAAAGTAAAAGGATTAGAACATGTATGGGAACTGTTGATGAATGAGAGAGAGAGAGAGAGAGAGAGAGAGAGATTAAATGGAGTATATTCAAAGAGAGATTCACACTAAAAGAAAAGAGAGGCAAAGAAAGAGAGGAAGAAAGGAGGGAAAGGGGGGAAAGAAGGGGATGGAAAGTCGCGAATGTTGGAATAAAAGAAGAAATAGCGAAAGGTGAAAAGGGGACGGAAGGTGGGAAGTAAGAGGATTATGGAAAAGCTGTGAAAGTCGAGGGAAAGGTTTTCGCGGAAGGGGGAAAGTAATACTGGAAAGTGAACACACACACGAGAGGGAAACTGATGATAAAAAAGAGGAATAATAACAAGATAAATAATGAATGTATGGAAAGGTAAGATAATGAAGAATAAATTAAATTATGTGTGTACTAACATCATACTTGGGGGGGGAGTGAGTGGTAGGGGGTAAGGGGATGGGTAGGGGAGAAGGGGATGGGTAGTTGATGTTAGTTAAAGTTGAGGGAATGGTACGGGGGAATGGGAGAGGATGGAATATGGGAAGAAGGGATAGGGTGATGATGGAGGAATAGGATAGATTGTAAATACGAGAGTGGGGCAGAATGGGGAGATAGGATAGGGTGATAATGGAGACATAAGATGGGGGAGATGGAGTGAGGGGTGATGATGGAGGAATAAGATAACAGAATAAGGGAGATGAGGTGAGGGGTGATAATGGAGGAATAGAATGGGAGAGAAGGGGAGATGGGATGAGGGGTGATGATGGGAGAATAGCGTGAGAGAAATCCGTCACAGGAAACAGCAATAGTTCACTGCGGTCGGGACAATGTTGTGTGTTGTCCTTGTGTGAATAGGAAGGTGTTTTCAGGTACAGGTAACATGATTTGACATCCCACCTGTAATTAGAAAGGTAAACAGGTGTATTCAGGTGTATTGAAGCACATATGTAATAATATATATAAAAAAGTGATGTTTGGGAGATAATATGAAGAAAAATTATTTTTTTTTTTTTTCGTGTTTGTGCCTCGTTTTTTTTTTTTTTAATCGTCTTTGTGTTTTTGCATCGTGTTTTGATTGACGATATAACGCTTTTTAATTGCATTTTTTATTTGTTTTTGTTTATGATATTCCACTTTGGTCATGTTTGTTTTTATATTTGTTTTACTTAATAGTGTTTTTATTTAAGGTATTCTGTTTTTGAATCGCGTGTTTGTTAATGATTTATGTTTTATTTTATTGACATTCCACTTTTTATCGTTTATATTCATTTAATTTTGTTTTTTAATGTTTTTTTTAATTCGTGTTTGTTTTTTGTCTTATAATTCATGGTTTTGCTGTCAAGTATGGCTCTTTTTTCGGGTGTGTGTGTGTGTGTGTGTGTTTGTGTGTGTTTTATCTTGTTTGTTTTTGTTTTCCATCGTTTTTATTGAATATTTTTTAATGGTAACATGGGACTGACCTTTTAAACACTACCAAACACGTTATCCTGGGGTTAATTTCCTTCCCTCGTATTTTACAAAAAAAAATAAAAATAAATAAAAAAAATCCCAAACGAATAAACATTTTTTTTTTCCATTAAAGCAAACATGAGTTAACAGAGCGGTGAGTCAGGTCAGCAGGGAAATAAATTCTTCTCCATCAGTGAGTCAGATGAATGAGAGTCAGTTGAGTCAGATGAATGAGAGTCAGATGAATGAGTGTCGGTTGAGTAAGTCAAGTGGAGAGTCAGTTGGTAAGTTGAGTATACAATATTTTGAGTCAGATGAACTAAATAAATCACGTGAGTCATGTCAAACGAGTCATTGGAGTCTCAATTAAGTGAATCAGGTGAGAGTCATAAGTTATTCATTGAAATCATTTAAGTGAATTATTTGAGTCAGTTGATTTAGGCAAGTCAAATATACAGGTATAGAGCTTAATGGCGCAACTAAAAAAAAAAAAAAAAAACCGGAAATAAATACAAACCTCCCAGCAGGAAATTACACCAGAGGAATAAATAAATTGCTTCACCAGAACTGAGTTAAATTACCATTGTTAAATTACCATTGTTGTTACATTATGATAAATCACCTACCTCGAGTATTGCCCAGATGTTGCCAGTAGTGTTTATTTCTGGGTGATGGTTGTCGCTATTAATAATGTTTACTGCCATGTTTATGTTTGGTGTTTTCTTTGTTTACTTGGTATGTGTTGTGTTTGTTTGTTTACCCGGTATGTGTTGTGTTTTTGTTTTGTTTGTAATGTTGAGGTGCTGTTTTTTTGTGTTTTTGTCCAATTAATGTTTGTGATTTGTTTTTTGTAATGTATATTTTTGTATAAATTGATAGGGAATAAAATTAACTTCATAGGTTAGATGTTTGTTTGTTCTCTCTCTCTCTCTCTCTCTCTCTCTCTCTCTCTCTCTCAACACATTGGATATATTTGAAATAAGGTAAATTTTACGACCTTAAATCCACTTATGTCTTAATGGTGAAAATTTTGATTAATTGCCCAGATTAAAAAGATATCCTGACCTTGTTAACTAATCTCTGTAGACTGTTTGACCTTTTTAGTTTAAGAGATAATTTTAACTGGGCAGTAAATTTATGACCTTTTAAAATTGGTCCTTATTTTTGAGACTATTAAATCTGACCGCTTAAAATTGGTCCTTATTTTTTAGACTATTAAATCAGACTCCAATCCACCTCATTTTTTTGCCTCAATCCCAAATATTAAAGAAAATTCAGTAGTTTAGTGAGAGGGAGGCGGGGGGGGGGGGGTAGATTTGCGTTTGTAGGGAATCTGTGCGCGTGTAGGGGGATGTGTATGTCTGTGGGCTTGATGTGTGTGTGTGTGTGTGAGCTGGGATGTGGGGGGGGGGGATTGTGTAAGTATGAGAGTGCGTGTTTGTGTGTGTGTGTGTGTGTCTCTGTCTGGAGGCTAGGGGGTTGCCGCTCTCTCTCTGGGCTCATCTATAAAACACGCCGTCTGAAAACTTGATGTTGCAGAAGGGAAACTGTTCTCAACTGGACCAGCTTGAGGGAGAAGCACGACGGCCGACAAGACGTGAATTTTATGTGTATTATTTTTTGTCCGATTTTTATTATTTCTTTAGAGTATTAAGGATATCTGTGTGTGTGTGTGTTGTGAGGGGTAGACACACACACACACACATACACACGATATTTATTTATTTATTTATTTTAACTTATATACCTAATTATTTTCTTACTTTTACTTAACACTAAAATATAAAGTTCATTAGTATCATTAAGAACCAAATAACATAACTGGTAACTATTTTCCTGTACATTTGACCAGATTTGAGAAGGTCAGGTCAAAAGAGGTGACTCCATGGCAGAGGGCAGAGTGTGGTTTACGAAAAGGTGAACTCGGATTTAATATTTTTATAAAACATTTTTGCCATATAGTTTTTTTTTTTATTTATCGAGGGATCAGTCCTATGACCTTACCAACGGGGATATTTATTTGTTTTTTACTTTTTTTACTTTTTTATTTATTTTTTTTAATTTATTGTAGGGATGAACCCATTGGTCTTAACTTGTAGCACGGTTATGGCAGAGGTGGAAGCGGTCAGTTTAGTGTTTTGGTTGGTAACACTGTCTGTATATGGCAGCTAAATGGTTGAAATGTTTTTTGAAGTTGAGAGAGAGAGAGAGAGAGAGAGAGAGAGAATATATATCTTAAAGTTCTAAATAAATTAAAAGGAGATGCTTATGTATTTGTAAAGAGAGGTAAGATGTTGTGGTTAGGTTAGGTTAGGTGCTTCAACAACCAGGGTTATCAAGCACCATAAACTAACCCATTTATCAAAGACTACAATGACCCCACACTAAAAAAATACGCCCTCAGTCCCTCACGGCAAAAAATTAATACATCGTCAAATCAGTAAAGGCGGATTGAAGCAGAATAAAAAAAACCCACACATACCTTAGATTAACCTAATGACTTAATTATTTAATGATGTGTGTGTGTAATATAGGGAGGTAATTATGACAGCGTGTTGTAAAAAAAATGGTATATGTTTGAGGAAGGAATATTTGAATAGTGTAGTTGAAGTGAAAAGTATTGCGGAAAGGTGAGATTAAATGGAGGTGAGACAGGTGTGTAGATGGTCCTGGTTTAGAAAGAGAGAGAGAGAGAGAGAGAGAGAGAGAGAGAGAGAGAGAGAGACCCCTGCTGGACGAACATGCTATTTGATATTTTTTGCATTAAGTTTGTCACATTTGAATGGCAAGTTCCCCGTCAACTTTCTACCGTGACGGAGTTGACAAGATCAGGTCAATGTGATTATGCAAATTGGCAAAGTGAAGCACAACTGTGTCTCGCCAAGTGAGGGGAGGGCAGAAGGATGGGAGAGAGAGAGAGAGAGAGAGAGAGTGTGAACGTGAGTTGCGTGGTGTCGGTGCCTGAGAGAGTAGTGGCTAGTTGGGGGGAGGGGGAGTGAGGGAGAATGGAGAGGGAGAGGGAGAGAGAGAGAGAGATAAATGGCCTTGAGTGATACATTGTTTGTGTTATATAAGAAATGAATAACGTACAAATTACACACACACACACACACACACACACACAACGACGAAAGAAACAAAACAAAACAGAATCCTTGTACATATGTGAGAGTAGGACCTACCAAGGACTACAATATAGGACTTGAAGAATCATATGGGTCTGTGAGTTTAGGACATACCAAAAACTATATAGTATTGAATCCTTTAAGGGTTTCTGTAAAGAGGATTGAATTCCTTAGGGTTTAGTGTAGGATCGATCAAGGACTCCTAGACGGGGTTGAGGATCTCCGTGTAGGACCTGAGGGCTCGGGGATGGTAATTAGAATTCCCTGACGCCGGGTTGTTGATTGTTGCAAGGGAGAGTGATTAAGAGTCTGTGTGTGTGTGTGTGTGTGTGAGTTAGCAGAAGGCAAACAACAGCAGGAGAGTCAGCAGAGGGCCACCAGCAGCAGGAGAGTCAGCAGAGGGCCACCAGCAGCAGGAGAGGCAGCAGAAGGCCACCAGCAGCAGGAGAGTCAGCAGAAGGCAACCAGCAGCAGGAGAGTCAGCAGAAGGCCAACAACAGCAGGAGAGTCAGCAGAGGGCCACCAGCAGCAGGAGAGTCAGCAGAGGGCCACCAGCAGCAGGAGAGTCAGCAGAAGGCCACCAGCAGCAGGAGAGTCAGCAGATGGCCACCAGCAGCAGGAGAGTCAGCAGAAGGCCAACAACAGCAGGAGAGTCAGTAGAGGGCCACCAACAGCAGGAGAGTCAGTAGAGGGCCACCAACAGCAGGAGAGTCAGCAGAGGGCCACCAGCAGCAGGAGAGTCAGCAGAAGGCCACCAGCAGCAGGAGAGTCAGCAGAAGGCCACCAGCAGCAGGAGAGTCAGCAGAAGGCCACCAGCAGCAGGAGAGTCAGCAGAGGGCCACCAGCAGCAGGAGCAGGTCTTCCCCCAGGTCCCTCGAGCTCTCTGCTAATTACCAACTTCCTTGATAACTTTAGAGTCGTGGCCGAGTTGTGTCCCGTTAGCTGAATCATGAGGCACCTACTGTGTTAGTGTCCCGTTAGTGCTGTGTTAGTGTCCCGTTAGTGCTGTGTTAGTGTCCCGTTAGTGCTGTGTTAGTGTCCCGTTAGTGCTGTGTTAGTGTCCCGTTAGTGCTGCGTTAGTGTCCCGTTAGTGCTGTGTTAGTGTGCTGTTAGTGTCCCGTTAGTGCTGTTAGTGTCCTGTTAGTGCTGTTAGTGTCCTGTTAGTGCTGTTAGTGTCCCGTTAGTGCTGTGTTAGTGTCCTGTTAGTGCTGTGTTAGTGTCTTCTCTTAACACACACACACACCCGTTAATGAGGATTAATTTTCTTAAGTATTTAATATTGTCATTTTTTAGAATATCAATAATTCAACTTAATGGTGGAGTGAAATGTATATTGTTTGTATTTTGTTTATATTGAGGTTGTATCACCCTAACCTAACCTAACCGACCCTAACCTAACCTAACCTAACCTAACCTAATCTCACTGAACCGAAACTAACCTAATACAATGTAACCTAACCTAACCATACCTTACCTCACCTGACCCCACCTAACCCTACCTCACCTAACCCTACCTCACCTCACCTCAACCACCTCACGTAACCTAACTTCACCCCACCCCACCTCACCCCACCCCACCCTTAGTCCCTTTTCCCTAGTGCTCCCCCCCCCCCATAGAATTTCTCCCCTGCCCCTCCCTAAGTGCCCCCCCCCGTTAGTGCCGAAAGAAACAAGCTTCAATATTGACAGTGGTAGAGGAATTAATTAAGGTTCTCTAATGTTAACCTCAGCCAAGGTAATCTTAACATGGAACCTTTTTATTTTATATATATTTTTTTTTTTTCTAATAATTCTGATTTGGGATTTTTTTTGGGCCTTTCATCCTCGTCTCTTATTTTTATGTGGCTTTAGTGTGTGTGATGAGGCTTCTTATATGTGGTTGGTACCCCTGGGAGTATCTTTTATGTGGTTGGTACCCCTGGGAGTATCTTTTATGTGGTTGGTACCCCTGGGAGTATCTTTTATGTGGTTGGTACCCCTGGGAGTATCTTTTATGTGGTTGGTACCCCTGGGAGTATCTCTTATGTGGTTGGTACCCCTGGGAGTATCTTTTATGTGGTTGGTACCCCTGGGAGTATCTTTTATGTGGTTGGTACCCCTGGGAGTATCTTTTATGTGGTTGGTACCCCTGGGAGTATCTCTTATGTGATTGGTACCCCTGGGAGTATCTTTAATGTGGTTGGTACCCCTGGGAGTATCTTTTATGTGGTTGGTACCCCTGGGAGTATCTTTAATGTGGTTGGTACCCCTGGGAGTATCTTTAATGTGGTTGGTACCCCTGGGAGTATCTTTAATGTGGTTGGTACCCCTGGGAGTATCTTTAATGTGGTTGGTACCCCTGGGAGTATCTTTTATGTAGCTGTCTCGAGTGTTTGGTGTAAGGATTGTGTGTGTGTGTGTGTGTGTGTGTAATGGTCCAACCTAACCCTACCAAATCCACTTTACATTACCAACTTTTTTTTTTATAAATTAAATTTAAGTAAATTCACCTAAACTGACTGACTCCCTGACAGACAAATTCTATTCCACTGACGGAGAAAGCAAGTTATTCTCTCTCTCTCTCTCTCTCTCTCTCTCTCTCTCTCTCTCTCTCTCTCTCTCTCTCTCATTTCCTTTACTTCCTTAGGTTTATCTTAGAATTGTATATTTTCCTTTATGTATACAAGTGTATTTTCATGTGTGTGTATGTATATCTTCACGTATGTTTCTGTATATTTTAACATGATAACAAGACCACTTTTTAATATCTTAAATTGTCTTTCCCTCTCTTACAGGAGATGAAGATAAACTGGGCCACTTCTCCGGGATCACAGGGCAAAGTCGACACAAGCAGTAAGTACTATCATTAAATCCTTCGTTCTTATTCGTAAATCCTCCATCCTTGGCGCTTTGTAATCCCCCCCCCCCCCCCACCTTCATCTTCTCCCCCTGGATTTGTACCCTTTGTTGTTGGTGGGAGGATTCGTCCGTCTATAGTTGTTTGTGTGTGGATTCAGTCGTTTATAATTGCTTCTCCTGCTCTGGATTAGCTAAGTTGGCTTAAAGTCTTTTAATCGGGTTTATTTAGGTTTGTGTTTGTGTTTGACTTCGTGAGGGTGGGGGAGGGGGGGAGGTAAATAGGAGGAAATAGTAATAGTAAATTGGGGAAATAATTGAGGGAAATGGGAGTAGTAAATAGGAATATAATTTTGTTGGAAGAAATAGTTATTGTAAATTGTGGTAAATTGGGAAAATATATTGGAAGAAATAGTAATAGTAATACTAAATAGGTAACATAGGGGAGGAAATAGTAATAGTAAAATTGGAAAAAAAAAATAGTCGTTCTTTTTTAATAATTTGAGTTTAGTAATTGGAATTGTTATATTTATTAGGGGTGACTTACCTATTATGATCGTCACTTTTTTTTTTATAATTTTTTTTTTTTTTTACAGAATTAGAATTTATTGCGAGTATTTTGTTATTTTATTATCCTTTAGTTACATTTTGTCATTGGGTTTAATTACGTTGGTTTTTATTGCCTTTACTAGTTATTTTATTTGGTTTTAGTCATTATCTCTTAGTTCTTGTGTTTAAATGGCACGTGATTTTATTGAATTAATTCAGGCTTAAATATTTTGGTTTATAAATTACTTAGGTTTAAATATAATGTGATTTTAAAGTCTTATTTGAGTTTAAACGTCTTGGGGATAAAATTACGTGATGGTATATAAATATTTATTTGTATGAATATTAAAAAAAAAAGCTTTCATTCAGCTTTATCTTGAAGTTAAGCTTAGGGGGTACTGCTTCCTACTTAAAGCTTATTATATTGTTGTATTCTATTCTATCAATCTATGTATTGTACTGTATTTATTGTATTCTACTGAAATAGTATTTTTTTTTCTTGCTATTGTTGTGATTCGCCTTTATTTTTTTTTTCCGTTTCGTCGTTATATTGGTTCTCCAGCGTCTGTGTTCTCCCCCTAGTGTGTGTGTGAGAGAGAGAGAGAGAGAGAGAGAGAGATGTTTGAGGAGGAGTATGATGTTGAGGAAAGGGGGGGGGGGAGAGGGGAGGAGGATCTGGATGATGTTGGGGGGGGGAGAGTAGAAGAAGGTAGGAAGAAAGGAGGGAGATATATAGATGGAATGAACAGTGAGGAAGAAAGGAGGGAAGGAATGAGATAGAGGAATAGAACAGATAGCGAGAAAGTAGGAGTGAGGTTTGAGGGAAGGAGGAGTGAAGTAGAAAGAAGGAAGGAAGGAAGGTGGAGTGAAGTAGAGGGAGGGATGAGAAAGAAAGAAAGAAAGGAAGGAAAGAAGGAAGGAAGGAAGGAGATAAAGATAAGGTGAAGAGAAGGTCACTTGGGGGTCATACATTCACATTGGGTCATCCTTACCCTGTGTGTTTTGTCTTAGTTGTCGACATTTCACCAATTTGTTCTCATCACTCGTGTGTGTGTGTGTGTGTGTGTGTCTGTCCTCTTATCTGTCTGTCTGTTATGTGTGTCTGTCTGTCTGTCTGTCCATTTGTCTGTCCAGGTCTGAAGTGAAGATTGTCTGTTTGTCTTTGTCTTCTTCCCTTGTTGAGACTAATGCACATCACCTATACACATTAGCTATACACATCACCTATACATCGTGTAAGCAAAAATAGGTAACTAGGTGGTCGACTTGATTATTGAATGAAGATGAAAGTCAATGAATGAATGAAGGAAGGAATGAAGGCTAAAAAGTTTAATTAAATTATACTTTGGGATCATCATAATTGATAATATTAACAATGATATGCGAAAACAAATTATTATATGTGTGTAAACTAATAAATTTACCCATAGATAAAAAAAAATAAGTAACTAATAGAAGTGAAATGAACAATTAATGAAACGAAGGAAATTTGTTGATGAAAAATGAAAGAAATGAGTGAAATTTGTTGATGAAAAATGAAAGAAATGAATGAAATGAAGGAAATTTGTTGATGAAAAATGAAAAAAATTAATAAAATGAAGGAAATTTGTTGATGAAAAATGAAAGAAATGAGTGAAATTTGTTGATGAAAAATGAAAGAAATGAATAAAATGAAGGAAATTTGTTGATGAAAAATGAAAAAAAAAATAATAAAATGAAGGAAATTTGTTGATGAAAAATGAAAGAAATGAGTGAAATTTGTTGATGAAAAATGAAAGAAATGAATGAAATGAAAGAAATTTGTTGAATGTATGGTAGTATAAAAATTAACTGCAATAGACTAATCCATCCCACATGAACGCTTCAACACGTCGGGGATAATGAATACAAATGACCTTTTTTTAACAATTACGAATCACCCATTTTAATGTTACAAATGACCAAATTAAAAATAATTATCTTCCATTCCCCCCACCCCAGCCCACCCCACCCCACCCCCAGCAAGTGACATCATTCGGTTGGACATAGTGAGGGTTGCGCGCTTAGGGGGGTTGTTGGGGTGGGGGGGGGGGGGGTTAGGTTAGGTTAGGTTAGGTTAAATTTGGTAAGGTCAGTTGGTCAGGTTTGGTTAGGTCAAGCCAGGTCAGGTTAGGATTAGGTCAGGTCATATTATGCGGCTTTAGATCAGGTCAGGTCAAGTCAACCCAGGTCAGATCAGGTTAGAACAGGTCAGGCCAGGTTAGGACGGCTCAATTAATGTTTTAGGTCATGGTAGGTCAGGTCAATTAATGTTTTAGGTTAGGTCAGATTAGGATTACGTCAAGTCATATCATACAACTTTATATTAGGTCAGGTCAAGTCAACCCAGGTCAGATCAGGTTAGAAGAGGTTCAGGTCAGATCAGGTTAGAAGAGGGTCAGGTCAGGTTAGGTCAGATGCCTTGAGAATTATACCGGATTATAATAAATTATTTCTCTACCTCAAGAACTATTCCACTGTCAACAACAAGACACACACACACACACACACACACACGCACGCACACACACACACACACACGCACGCACACACATGCATATATACATAAGTTGTGTTTACATGGATGCATATTTAGGCGTGTTTTTTTCCAAATGGCGAGATTTTTATGAAATACTTTTCAATTTGATTTAAATATATACATTTTTTATTCTCTTTTAATTCAGGCGCGCGATTTGCATACTGGAATTTTATGTTGATTATTTATTACGTGTGGAGGAAATGGACACAAGTTGTTTATGGATATCTGGGAAGAATTAGAGAGATGTAAATGCTGAATTGAACCTAGTGTGTCCTTGTCTGCTAATGCCTGGGAATTTTGTCGTTGTTGTTGTTGTGAAATGCCAGGAAGACAGAAGCCATTAAGGTGGTGGTGGTTAATTCTGTAGGTTTTGTCTTTCCTGGAATTTGGTTTAGTTTAGTTTTGTTTCACGGAATTTTGTAATCGTTTTCTAAATATGTAATAAGTTCTGGATTAATGAATAGGAAGATCTTGGTAAATTCTTGTCGTAGAGAATTAAAATAATTATATTTAACCAAACTATTACTTACCACCTCTTGAAATTCCTAAAAGATATGGTATTTATTTAGGTAATTCTATAATATTAAACGGGAATTAGTTTAATGACATTATGTACCTGGGAATTAATTGATAAATACCGGAAATAAAACTCTAGAAATAACCCCCTATCCCTCTCCCTTTACCCTCTACCCCTATCCCTCCCCCCCTACCCTCCCCCCTACCCTCCCCCTCCCCCCTCCCCCTATCCTCCCCCCCTACCCTCCCCCCTCTCCCCCTCCCCCCTCCCCCTATCCTCCCCCCTATCCCTCCCCCTATCCCTCTCCCCCTATCCTCCCCTCCCCCCCTCTCTCCCTCCCCTCCACCGACGTAAATAATCCTCATTGATTCGGTAAGGATTTAAATCCCTCACAGTAGTTAATGATCCTTGCCACCTGTAGGATGACAACTCGCATCCTATAGGAATTCCCATAGGAGTCCATCCATCCAGGTCTCGTTCCTCCCTATATTCAAGAGTCATAAAGACGATAATGCGGTGAATTAACGAAGGATTTCCACCCTTAAATAATAATAATAATAATACCCGGATATACCTCGGTAAGGTCTCAAATGGAGGTTAATATTCTGCATTATTCTGTCATTTGATTTCAAGAACTTACTGCTCCTTGGACACGGTGAGGGACTTGGGGGTGAGGGACTTGGTTGTTCCACCTTTACGACCCGTTGGACTTAAGGTTAACGCGATGATGGACTTATTTGGTCAACCTTTACGACCCGTTGGACTTGACTTTAGCGAGGACAGGGACTTTATTGACCAAATTTTGCTGTTATTCTTTTCATTTCTGTGATGGTAATGGTGGCTGGACTTAATGAAGCAATTTTATTAGTGTTTTAAGTGTCTGGCGCCAGGATGTGTAACTGAACGAGATGGCCTAGTATTATTCACTGTTTTTAATGCGGAGTATTTTGTGGTTAGGGATTAGGGATTGTTGTGGATGATTAGGGATTAGGGATTGTTGTGGATGGTTAGGGATTAGGGATTGTTGTGGATGATTAGGGATTAGGGATTGTTGTGGATGGTTAGGGATTAGGGATTGTTGTGGATGGTTAGGGATTAGGGATTGTTGTGGATGGTTGGGGATTAGAGATTGTTGTGGATGGTTAGGGATTAGGGATTGTTGTGGATGGTTAGGGATTAGGGATTGTTGTGTTGTGGTTAGGGATTAGGGATTGTTGTGGATGGTTAGAGACTAGGGATTGTTGTGGATGGTTAGGGATAAGGGATTGTTGTGGATGGTTAGGGATTGTGGTAGGGGCTAAAACACTCCGCTCACACCCCCCCCCCCCCTCGCCTCACCACAGCTAAAGTACTCCTCTCACACCTCACCACAGCTAAAACACTCCCCTCATCTCACCACAGCTAAAATGGTGACCTCACCACAGCTAAAACACTCCCCTCATCTCACCACAGCTAAAATACTCCCTTCACCCTCTCACCTCACCACAGCTAAAACACTCCACTTCATCACAGCTAAAACAATCCCCTCACTCCACCACAGCTAAAAAATAATCCCCTCACCACCCCTTATCTCACCACAGCTAAAATACTCCACTCACCACCTCACCACAGCTAAAATACTCCTCACCCCACCACAGCTAAAACACTCTCTTCAGTCCTCACCACCCACCCAAGATCTCCCCTCATTTCACCACAGCTAAAATCCTCCTTATCTTAACCACAGCTAATCTTACTCCAGCTAATTAGGCCTGTGTTTATGGGCTAAAAGAATGTGACGCCGAGAGCTCTAGCCAGATTTTTATCCGCCGATTTTCTGGGTCTAGGGGCCATGGGGTATACTGAACAGATTTTTAACCCCGATTTTTATTTACTCGTGCGTGGTGTGTGTGTGTGTGTGTGTGGGGGGAGGGGGGTTAGTTTGTGTGTGTGGGTGTGTATGTGTGTGTGTGGGAGTATATATATCTGTGTGTGTGTGTATATATATGAATGTCTATGTATGTGTGTTGAGAATATGTGCGTTTCGGTGTAGGAATGTGTGTGTGTGTGTGTGTATTTTCTCCTTCATGCAGCTCACCATGGGAATCATTCTTATACATAATATTCTTTGGTGTTGTATTTTTTTCTGAAGATATACATTACGCGTTTTAATACACCGATATACATTGTGTGTATAATGTATTAGTGAACTATTTTGATAATGTATATAAATAAAATACATGTATAATGTGTATAATGTATGTGTGATGTAGACTTGAGGGGAGAGGAAGAAAACGATGTATGAAGAGGTGTAGAGAGGAGAATAGGAGATGAGAGAGAAGAATAAGGGAGAGGAGGAATGAAGAAGCGTGTAGACGAAGAGGATGCCGGATAATGAAGAGGAGAAGGGAAGAGGTGGGGATAGGGATATGGGAGAGGAGGAAAGAGGCATGAGGGAAAGGAGGGAAGGGGCATAAGAAGGAGGGAAGAGGTGTAAGGAAGAAGGAAAGAGGTATAAGGGAGAGGGATAAAGGGATAAAAAGGAGAGAGAGGGAAAAGAGGAGGGGGTGGGGGAAGGAATAAAAGGACTCAGGCTAATTTATTATACAACGACATATTTTTTCGTGTGAGGGCCAGTGTGGTGGGCATGGTGGGTAAATGTGGTGGGCAAGTGTGGTGGGCAAGAGTTGTAGGTAAGTGTGGTGGGTAAAAGTAATAGGCAAGTGTGGTGGGCATGGTGGGTAAATGTGGTGGGCAAGAGTGGTAGGTAAGTGTGGTGTGGTGGGCAAGAAAGGCTGTGTACTGGTAATGTCTTCCTCCTGCTTTAGTGCCACCCCCACCAGCAGGAGGACGAAGATTGGGGAGGAGGACGATGGGGGAGGGAGGAGGAGGAGGAGGAGGAGGAGGAAGATGGAGGAGGAGGAAGAAGAGGAATAGGAAGAAGAGAGGAGGGGGAGGAGGAAGAAGAGAGGAGGAGGAGGAAGAAGAAGAAGAGGGGTACTCGTGCCTCAAGCGGCCCCCACCATCAGCCATAAGGAGGTGCTGAGACGTAGGGAAGCGGAAGAGGAGGATGAAGAGGAGGAGGAGGAAGAGGAGGAAGAGGATGAGGAGGAAGAGGATGAGGAGGAAGAGGAAGAGGATGAAGAAGAAGAGGGGGAGAATGAAGAGGAAGAAGAGGAGGATGAAGAGGAAGGGGAGGAGGATGAATAGGAAGAGGAGGAGGATGAATAGGAAGAGGAGGAGAATGAAGAGGCGGAAGAAGAGGAGGAGCGGTAGTAATAGTGCCACTAGTAGCCCTCAGAATGAAGACAAGTAAAACCTAAGAGGAAAGGAGGAAGAGAGGAGAACAAGAGGAAAGGAGGAGGAGGAATAGTGCCACAGACCCCCCACCCCCCTCAGCATCAGTCATCTCCGGGTGGCACACATGACCTCCCGGCCACAATGACACTGGCATGGCCACTACACCGCTGCCAGTGTGATCTATGAATTCATTTTACATGGAACGTGACTTTTTTACCCTGGCGCTGATGGTCGCCTAGATAAGCTTCTGTGTCAGGCGGCTGTCTCCCCCCACCCTCCCCCTCTCTCCTCCACATCCCCCCCTCCCCCTCCCTCTCTCTCCTCCACAACTCTCCACCCCCCCCCCCCACTCTCTCTCTCCATCCTCTTCCACTCTCCACTCCTCCTCCCCTTGTCTCTATTCCTTCCCCCCCCCCCTGCCAGGAACACTGTCTCTCTCCCCTGCCAGGAACACTGTCTCTCTTCCCTGCCAGGAACACTGTCTCTCTCCCCCGCCAGGAACACTGTCTCTCTCCCCCGCCAGGAACACTGTCTCTCTCCCCCGCCAGGAACACTGTCTCTCTCCCCCGCCAGGAACACTGTCTCTCCCCGCCAGGAACACTGTCTCTCTCCCCCGCCAGGAACACTGTCTCTCTCCCCCGCCAGGAACACTGTCTCTCTCCCCCGCCAGGAACACTGTCTCTCTCCCCCGCCAGGAACACTGTCTCTCTCCCCCGCCAGGAACACTGTCTCTCTCCCCCGCCAGGAACACTGTCTCTCTCCCCCGCCAGGAACACTGTCTCTCTCCCCCGCCAGGAACACTATCTCTCTCCCCCGCCAGGAACACTGTCTCTCTCCCCCGCCAGGAACACTGTCTCTCTCCCCTGCCAGGAACACTGTCTCTCTCCCCTGCCAGGAACACTGTCTCTCTCCCCTGCCAGGAACACTGTCTCTCTCCCCCGCCAGGAACACTGTCTCTCTCCCCCGCCAGGAACACTGTCTCTCACCCCTGCCAGGAACACTGTCTCTCTCCCCCGCCAGGAACACTGTCTCTCTCCCCTGCCAGGAACACTGTCTCTCTCCCCCGCCAGGAACACTGTCTCTCACCCCTGCCAGGAACACTGTCTCTCACCCCTGCCAGGAACACTGTCTCTCTCCCCCGCCAGGAACACTGTCTCTCTCCCCCGCCAGGAACACTGTCTCTCTCCCCCGCCAGGAACACTATCTCTCTCCCCCGCCAGGAACACTGTCTCACGGCTTCATCTGGCTCAGCCTCAGCGTGGCTCAGTTTTGAATTCATTTTAAGATTGTTTTTGTATTCATTTAACTTCAGCATGACTAAATTGTCTTCATCTTTTAAGTTTTGCTTCTTTGTCTTCACTACTGTCGTTGTTTTTGGCATTGTTGACTTCATCGTAACTATATTCTGCCTTTTGTTATATGAAGGTTTGAATTCACCACAGCAATATTGTCTTCCCGTGTTTTGGCATTTTTTCTTCTTTTTTTTTTTGTCCTTTTTTTTTTTTTTTTTTTTTACTTTTGTTTTTCACTTAACTGCATCACCACTCTTCATGGCGCCCACGTGGTCGTGTTGTCTGGTTGTCGCCTATATTTTTCTTTTCTTTCGTCTATGAGGGTCAATCAAGTTGTTTTTTTTGTTCACTTAATAGAGAATGAGGTCTGTTTTTGCTATGGTTGCGTCTTCGTCATATCTGCGTCTATTTGTACGTTCATATCGGCGTTGCGTTGTATAATTGCTTCTTTATAAGTGTCTGCTTGTACGTTTGTCTATGCTTGTACCACGGTTCCACAGAATACAATGACGTCAGTGTTATAATGGTAGTGAACATGGATTTTGAACCTAAAGTGTATGATTACAAAGTGTATGAGTACAGAGTTAATACATTGACGTAAATTTGCATGTGTTTCCCCGCCAAGGCTTAACATTATACATAACGTGTATGGCAACCAAGAATATTAACTTTTTGAGTGTTGGAATTGCTAAAAAAAATATCACCAGTAGCTACAAAATGTCTACTCCTTGTTACTCTTTGTATTCCTGTAGCTACAAAATATCTACTTGTTACGCTTTGTATTCCAGTAACCACAAAATGTCTACTTGCTACAAAATGTCTACTTGTTACTCTTTGTATTCCAGTGACTACAAAATGCCTATTAATTACGCTTTATATTCCAGTCGCTACAAAATATCTACTGTACATGTTACGCTGTGTATTGAATTTATATCTACAGGATCAATCGGTAGAGAAGTGCTACAGGGTTATACATTAATCTGTCGCCTGTGATAAATACATGAATAGCATTTCTCCAATACTGGGAAGACGTAGGGCGGTGAAAGGTGTCGTGCGGAGAGGAATTCCTTGAGGTGTGCTAATGCCGAACTTCTAATTAATCGCTTTAAGCCAGGTACAGTCTCTCTGAATTCAAAACGAGTCGATGGAAGATGTATAATGATCTGTAATAAGAGAGGTGGGTGGAGGAGGGAGTTACCTCAGTTTGCTGTACTGGGTGTTGGAAGGTTGTGCCATGGAAGCCTTCATCATGAGACTTTGGATTGTCCACCATATACATTCAGTGTGACTTCGTGAAATAATTTTGACTTAATCGTGACTTCAGTTTGACTTCATCGTGACTTAGTTTGACTTCATCGCGCTTCAGTTTGACTTCATAATATTAGTTTGACTTCATCATGACTTCAGTTTGATTTCATCGTGACTTTTGTTTGACTTCATCATAATATTAGTCTGACTTTAGCGAGACTTTACTTTTACATCACAGAGGTTTGACTATGACTTCATCCTGAGTTGTTTAGAGGTCATCGAGACCAATTTGGCTTCAGTTTGGCTTCTTCCGTGTTACATTTACCCTTGAACTTCTCCCCGTTATCTTCTGCCGCTAGTTTTCCCGCTGTTGTGAAAAGACGGTTTTATCATGTGTCCCAAACTGATATTTTCCTTCCATTTGTCTGTCTAATCTATATGACTGTCTCTTCTGTTTGTCTGTTCCGGCTGTCTGTCTTAAGCAGTGTCTAGTTGAGAATGAGGAAATTATTTTGTTTTATTTGTAGATACATAATTACAGTTAACTTTGTATTGATTTTTAAAGACTCTCTCTCTCTCTCTCTCTCTCTCTCATTTCTTTTTTTTCTCACATTTCCTACCCAAGTTTTGTTCGTATCTCGTTTCCTATCATAAAAGTTGGATAATATTGTGTTTGTTTGTGTGTTTGTGTGTGTGTGTTTATTTCTTGGGGGTAGGGGTGGCCATCAGACAGTATTGCCAAGTTGGGTAGAGGCCTCCTAGCCGCCAGCGTTACCAACTTTTATTTTCTTCTTTTTAAAATAACTAATGGTCAGAGAGCCTACTCCCCCCCCCCCTTTTCCTCTCCCACTCCCTTTCAGGTCCTATTTCCTTCCTCCTATCCCATCCCATCCCAGTTCTCGCCTTCCCTTGCCTTCCTAGGACCACTATCTCCTATCACCATTCCAACCATCCCTCACCCATCTTTCCCAGGGCCGCTATCTCCCATTCCCTCTAACCTATCCCTCTCTCTCTACCTCCTCTCATTCTATCTCTCTTCCTCTTTCATTCCACCTCCTGTCTGTCTCATTTCATCTCTCTCTCTCTCTCTCTCTCATCTCCCGTCCGTTCCTCCTCTCTCCCCTCACCTGTGCCCTGAGGTGAGGTGAGGGGAGGGAGACTCGAAGGGGAAAAAGTTTGTAGTTTTAAACAAATTATGATATTTATGTCTTGTTTCTGGCTCCTTTTTCCCTTTTTTATCGGAGTTTCCCTCTTCTCCCCTTTACTTCATTCCGGCTCCTTATTCTCTCTTTTATTAGTTTCTCTTCTTCCTCCTTTGATTTCTTGCCATATTTTTATTCGGTTTGTTTTGGTGTTTTGTTACCGATGTCTTTGTTTTTCCCCCTGCTCTGTTTCCTTGCTTTAGTGTTTTATTTGTCTTTGCTCCATTCTCTTATGTCCTTGTTTTATTGTCTTATTTATCTATGTCTTTGTTCCATTCTTGTATTTCCTTGTTTTATTGTCTTATATGGCTTTGTTTTTCTCCCATTCTTGTTTCTTTGTTTTATTTCTGAGTATATCGTCTTTTGTTTGTTTTATGTTTGTGTTCCATATTTGTAATTTGTTCACTCTTGTATTTATTTATTTTCTTATTTTTTTTTTATTTTGTTGCTCTATCGGTCGTTATAGCTGTTTCCTAGACTATAAACTTAAAGTAACCTAACCTAATCCAACCTAACCTAACCTTTTCTTACCTTACCTTACCTTACCTCGTACTACTTTCTATTTTTTACTGCTGTTTGTCCCGTCAATGTTTTAAGGCTGCGGGCCACTGAAAAGCTAGTGAGGGGGTGCCCACAGCCCTGAGAGAGAGAGTTACACAACGACCCTCCTTAAGACATGAACCGAGTAAAGGCGACCATTGTTGTGGTACTCACCTGGTCCACCTGACTGGGGTAATGTAAGGTAAATATTGACCTAAGAGGGGAGGGGGAGATGGTAAGGATGGGTGGGAGGGGAAGGGGGACGTGGGATGGGAGGGAGATGGGAGATGGGAGAGGGGTGGAGAGGGGGCGAGGGTAGGAAGAGTAAGGGTACACACGCACGTGAGAGAGAGAGAGAGAGAGAAAATAAAAAAAAAGGAAGAAGTGTGGTTACAAAGGGAGAATAAGAGAGGGAGAGAAGGTGGAAAGGGGAGGGAGAGGGAGGGGCCAGCCACTTCACACATCACTAACTTTACAAAGGCATTATTAACATTTACAAACGTGACACTAAAATTTACATTGTAACTAAGACATACAATTACTAATATTTACAAAGATACTTACGATATTTACAAATATTAATATAAAACTTATAAAAAAATGTCCGTCTGTACCTTTGTAAATTTGTAAT
The DNA here is from genome assembly GCA_958450375.1 of Homarus gammarus. Lineage (NCBI taxonomy): Eukaryota > Metazoa > Arthropoda > Malacostraca > Decapoda > Nephropidae > Homarus > Homarus gammarus. The sequence continues at coordinate 1,015,489 of CAUDMG010000780.1, read as the reverse complement.
AAAACACTGAAAACGGTTTGAAGGTTTGTACGACGGTGTATGTAATTGACTTATGAAAGACCTGGTTTAAGTTAGTACATATAACAATGATAACTGTTAACCATAGTTAGCTTTTTGATTATTATTATTATTATTATTATTATTATTACTGTTGTCTCTCCGATCTGATTTCCACTGCTTCTTCCTTCCTTCCTTCTTCATCTCCCACACCTCCTTCCTCCCCATCCTCACCATCTAAGGTCACCTCCCCCTCCCCCCGTCCTCCTCCTCCAGTCGGGTTGGTGCGCGAGAGGCGAGTGTCATCGTCTGCGCACCCACTCCCCCTCACTCTCACCCCTCACTTTCCTCCCCCTCACACCCACATAACCCCCCCCCCCCTCCTTGCCCCCCACCAGGTCATCTGAGTGTCATTTGTATTCGCCAGAGACCTCTGCAAATTACATCAAGAGATGGGGTTTGGAGGCAAGAGGAGGAGGAAGGGGTGGAGGAGGGGGTAGGACCAAGGGGGAAAACGGCCTGGGAATGCATGTAAAACATCTCTAATTGGTGTTGGTGGGATTTAAAACCCCATCTCACAATTACTATTGATGCAATAAACTTTAAATACTTTGCGTATCCCTGTTTTACCGCGCACTTGGCCCGGCCGGAGCTTCCCAGAATTTATCGTCCGGCCGGGCGAAGGAAGAACGACGGCAGCGGCGGCCTCTGCGTCTGACGAGCGAAACTGTGTGGTGGTGGCGGCGCTGGCGGCGGGAGCGACGCATCACGCCGCCGCCGGGAATGGCTCATAAATGTTGGCAGAAAAAAAGCAAGAACGGCTATACCCAAGTTGGTCATCTCGCCAGCCACCACCCGGGGTACGAACCAGGTGGTGTGTGTGTGTGTGTGTGTCAGCGAGGGAAGGAAGATGCCTGGGTCATTTAGGTTCAATCATAAAGTGAACTGAAGGAGGTATAGAGGGATGAGGGGAGTGTCAGAGAGGGGTGAGGGGAGTGGTCAGAGAGGGGAGCAGGTGAGGGCAGGGATATATAGGTCACAGAGACCATTCATCGCCATTTGAATCCTCCCACCCACATACCCTCACCCACCCACACACCTACCATACCCACCCCTACACCCACCCACACACACCTAACCACACCCACACACCCAACCACACCCTCACACCCAACCACACTCCTTCACCCCCCCACACGCCCACACCCCCCCACAATTCATCTGCCTGTCACATTGGTCTCGCATACTAAAACTTATCTCTCCTTTACCCATCCAACTCCTGGAAACATTCATAGCAACGATCTCCAAGTCAAGCCTCGTTCCTCCATCTTCTTCCCCTTCCTCCCCACCCCCTCACATACCCCCATCACACACACACACTCACCCCCATCACCCACCCCCCATCACCCACCCCCATCACCCACCCCCATCACCCACCCCATCACTCACCCCATCACCCACCCCCCATCACCCACGCACACACCCACCCCCATCACCCACCCCCCATCACCCACCCCCATCACCCAACCCCATCACCCACCCCATCACCCTACTCTCCCTATTTCCAAAGATTCCAGTGATTTATACCTATTTACGACGAGCAAAGTTTGGATGTAGAATGGCGAGGAGCATATTGGTGAGGCAACTCGGGTCCTCACCGCTCCCTCCACACTTGTACGTTACTTATTTTCTCTATTTTGTTTATCTGTGTTGAGGGGGGGGGGGCGGTGGCTTGGTGGTGGTTTGGTCTTCTTTTGAAAGGTTTCTCAATGTGTGTGTGTGTGTGTGGTTCGTACAGATAACTTCCTTCTTCCTTTTTTTTGTAGATACATGTACAGTAACCTTCACCTATACTTCTCGTCTTTCACCCCCACGACTCAATCTTCACCCTCCACCCACCCGTCACCCTCCACCCACCCGTCACCCACCACCCACCCCTCACCTCCTCCAGCCCAACAACACCACCCATTTATTTAACCACCTTACCGAAGTGTCGAGTTGTAACATAGGTGGAGGGAACAGGCCCCTCCTCCCTCCCTCGCCCCTGATCCCTGGGTGAATAGGTGTACACAGTGTCAAGGGCCACCAGTCAACCTATCCTAGTGTTTGTTACTGCCTTCCTGCCCTTCCTCCCATCCCTCAAGGGCTGATTTAGGATTCCAGGCAGGACATCTATTTTGTGGCTGGACTGAGGGACTGAGGGAGGGAGGGGGGAGGAGGTCAGCGTGGTGGTGGGGAGGGGGAAGAGGTCAGCGTGGTGGTGGGGAGGGTGGAGGGGGAAGAGGTCAGCGTGGTGGTGGGGAGGGTGGAGGGGGAGGAGGTCAGCGTGGTGGTGGGGAGGGTGGAGGGGGAAGAGGTCAGCGTGGTGGTGGGGAGGGTGGAGGGGGAGGAGGTCTGCGTGGTGGTGGGGAGGGTGGAGGGGGAAGAGGTCAGCGTGGTGGTGGGGAGGGTGGATGGGGAGGAGGTCAGCGTGGTGGTGGGGAGGGTGAGTGATGGTGCGTCAGGCCCCCGGTGTCTTCTCCTATTATTACTCTGTCCATCGTCACTGGGGATATCTTGTACACCTTGTCCGGCGGGTGTTAGGTCCTCTTACAACTATCTGTTCTGGGGGCGTGTGGTGGTCCTGCTGGGGGAGTGGGTGGGGGGATGGTGTTGTCTCCTACAAGTCCCTCAGAGTATCTCCAAGAAGCCCCTGTGGGTGATGTCTCCCGTCGGTGTAACATTAACACATGTTTACTAAAGTCCCCCAGGACGACACTTCTCCGTCAGGATCCCTGCTGGTGATGTAGGGACTATAGGTGTGTGTCCAATCGGGTGCCGGTTGCCTTGATTTTCCTAGTCATCTTCTGCCCTACATACCACTGGAGGACTTCAGGGTAATGAAATTAGGACAAAGATTTTAATGAAAGTCGGGGGGAGGGGGGAATTTTTTTGTCGAGTATTAACTGTTGTCTTTGTGTAGCACTCGTAGACACGTGGATAAGTGCAGGAGGAGCAGAGTGTGGAATTACCTAAAGTGGGTGTATGTGGTGCGAAGTGAATGGGTGGGTGGAGGAGGACGTTGGAGAGGGCAACGATCTGAAATGCATCGCGTTAAATGACTTCTAAATTCCTTTTCATCTTCCTAAAAGCTCTGGTAATTACAAGGGAGGATCCGGCTGTTGCTGTCGCTGCTGCATATTGCCCTACGAACACGCCCCACGGTGTAGGGGCTCCTCACTCTCTTGATTGCTCTGTTAAGTCTCAGGCTTTGGTATATATATTTTTCTCTCCTATATTGCTCGTGTCTGAGTGTCCGTAGCCTTCACTTACCACCACCTTACCAAGAACAAGACACGAACGCCTGAGACAAGGACGCCTGAGTCGCCCCCCTTGTAATGAAAACGTGCTTAGAATTGTACTCTGTAATGTAGGAGGAATAACCTGTACCCCGTTATTACAGTATAATACAAGTGAGGGCGGAACGTGTGTATGTACATTTATACAACCAATCAGCCCCCCACACCATCCACCTAATACCAAGATATCACTGCATTCCGGTAGGCTTACGTAGAGGATTTAGATAGGAGGGAGCTGAAGCTACAAGGGGGAGGGAGGAGCTGTTGTAGTCCCTCACCGCTATCAAGGATTACTGTGTGGAGTGGTACCTCAGTCCTATCAAGGGTGTCTGGGGGTGGGGGGGGGGGGCGGTATCCTCAGGTCCTATGTAGGATTTTTAAGGGGAGGTATTAAGGGGAACGATTTGTGGGGATGATTTCTTAGTCATTGTCAAGAGTTTTCTTTTTAGGGGCACCGAGAATGTTCCTTCGTCCCAATTTAAAGGGTTTGGTTTTTTCTCTGGGTATTGGTATTAGGGTAAAGGGTAATATGACCCTTACCAAGCCTTGTTGGGGAGATTGACGAGGGAAACAACTACAATAAGCCGTATCAAAGCCTTCTAGGATCACTGGTAAGGGTGTGGGGGGAACCTCAGCCCTCATCTAGACCTTCTTGAGGGTCTAGCTGATTGGACTATAAGTAACAAGACCCATATGAAAGGCTTTAAGGGGAAGTGTTGAGTTTACAAGGGTACGTCCTCCCTTACTTAGCTCTCTGGGGGGTACTGGTGAGGTAAGGGTGAGGGTGTGGAGAGGAGTGTGAGGTGAGGGTGTGGAGAGGAGTGTGAGGTGGGGGTGTGGAGAGGAATAGGAGTGAGGGGGGTGGGGGAGGGGGGTATCACAGGTGGTAGGAGATCTGTGGCCCTATACCCGAGGACAATAATTGGTTGCTAACAGCGCCATGAATACTGGCAGGAGGAGTGTGGCGCCATTACTCACCCCCGCCCGGCACTGTCACCGCCACCACCATTATTGCCTCAACACCTCCGACCACCTCCACCCCCCTCCCCTCCACCCCCACCTCACCCACCATGTTGCCTCACCTACCCACCCACCCATCCACAACTCCTCACTCGCTCACCCACTGACCTTGCTCTTTCACCCACAACACCTCACTCACTCACCCACTCATCCTGCTCCTCACCCACCCACCCACCTTGCTCCTTCACCCACTCACTCTGCTCCCTCACCCACCCACATCACCTCACTCTCTCATCCCCCTTACCCACCCTCCCTACATTCTCATCCACCCTCATCCTCCCTGCCCACTCCCTCACCCCCCCTTACTCCCTCACCCCTCAACCCCGACCCGATCCTGATGTCGATGTTGTAGGAGTCGTTGTAGTAGGACATGTTGCAGGACTCTTGATGTTGCAGGACTCTTGATGTTGTGGGATTCTTGATGGTGTAGGATTCTTGATGTTGTTATTGTCCGAGTCTTATTATATTAATCTTGTACTAATAACAGTAATAACAGCATAACAGTATTAGTACAGTAGCTTCTAACAATAGTAACAATACTGTGAAAGTACAGGAACCTAAACCTAACCTAAACCTAACAGTATTAAGAGTCGTTACTGTCAACAATAAACAGCTGGGCGCTATATAACCATATTTACTCAACCAATGCACAACACCTATCTATTAAAATTCACGACATGGTCACCCTCTACCCCCTCCATCACCCCACCCCCCTCCATCACCCCACCCCCCTCCATCACCCCACCCCCCTCCATCACCCCACCCCCCTCCATCACCCCACCCCCCTCCATCACCCCACCCCCCTCCATCACCCCACCCCCCTCCATCACCCCACCCCCCTCCATCACCCCCCACCATCACCTCCATCCCTCCATCACCTCCATCCCCCTCCATCACCCCACCCCCCTCCATCACCCCACCCCCCTCCATCACCCCACCCCCCTCCCTCACCCCTCCCCCTCCATCACCCCCCCCCCCTCCATCACCCCATCCCCCTCCATCACCCCACCCCCCTCCATCACCCCACCCCCCTCCATCACCTCCATCCCTCTACTTTCATCCCCACCCCCCTCCATCACCCATCACCCCTTACCCCATCCCCCCCTCCATCATCCCACACCCCCTACTTCCATCCTCACCCCTACCCCCACCCCCTACCTTCACCCCTACCACCTACCTTCACCCCTACCTTCACCTCCACCTCCCTATCTTCACCCCACCTCCCTACCTTCACCCCACCCCCCAACCTTCACCCCACCCCCCAACCACCACCCCCACCCCCCTACCTCCACCCCCCACGTCGCTCGTTTTGGTTCATTTTGTTCGATTCTAATTAAAGGAATACTATTTTTTTTTTACTTTTATTACCATGTTTATTTTGGTCCGTGTATTTCGTGGAGCTGCCTCTTTCCATACTGTATATTTATGTATATGTATAAATCTAACAGCTGAATAAATGTGTTTGAATGTATGCATACACAATGTAACGGGGGGGGGGGGTGTATGGGATGGGGAAAGGTAGATGTATTGGGGAGAGGAAGAGAAGGGGAGGGAGATGAGGATGTGTTGAGGAGAGAAGAGTAGGGAGAGCAGGTGTGTTGAGGAGAAGAGGAGGGAGATAAGGATGTGTCGAGAAGAGAAGAGGAGGGAGAGCAGGGGTGTTGAGGAGAAGAGGAGGGAGATAAGGATGTGTCGAGAAGAGAAGAGGAGGGAGAGCAGGTGTGTTGAGGAGAAGAGGGAGATGAGGATGTGTTGAGGAGAAGAGGAGGGAGATGAGGATGTGTCGAGAAGAGGAGGGAGATGAGGATGTGTTGAGGAGAAGAGGAGGGGGATGAGGATGTGTTGAGGAGAAGAGGAGGGAGAGCAGGATGTGTTGAGGAGAAGAGGAGGGAGATGAGGATGTGTCGAGGTTGTGTGGAAGGGAAGAAGAGAAGGACGAAATGGGAATTTCGGTGTGTGGGGGAGGGAAGAGGGAAGGTGTGTGGGGGAGGGAAGAGGGAAGGTGTGTGGGGGAGGGAAGAGGGATGTGTGTGTGGGGAAGAGGAGGTGTGTGGGGAAGAGGAGGTGTGTGGGGAGAGGTAATGTGTGTGGGGAGAGGTAATGTGTGTGGGGAGAGGTAATGTGTGTGGGGGAGAGGTAATGTGTGTGGGGGAGAGGTAATGTGTGTGGGGGAGAGGTAATGTGTGTGGGGGAGAGGTAATGTGTGTGGGGAGAGGTAATGTGTGTGGGGAGAGGTAATATGTGTAGGGAGAGGTAATATGTGTAGGGAGAAGTAATGTGTGTGGGGAGAGGTAATGTGTGTGGGGAGAGGTAATATGTGTGGGGAGAGATAATGTGTGTGGGGGAGAGGTAATGTGTGGGGAGATACCAGTATAGTGTGTGTGTGTGCGCAGAAAGGACATTAAACGTAATTTAGTTTTCATAATTAATCCAAGCGCATTTAGTTGAGACAATTTTACAGACTTGATTATTTTTTTCGTTACATTTTTATTAAAGAAAATATCGGAAGAAATTAGAATCTCTTTTCATATAGACATTTTAGTGGCATTTTTCCTCAACATATTTTTAAAGCCATTTAGGTCGGTTGGCGTTACACATTTCTCTTAGACATTTCAATACCAAAACATTTTCAATTTTTTTTTTATATTTTAATTAAATATAAGTAAATAATCAGGTAATTTTAGGGAAACATTAGTGTATTTCATTATTTACTCAAGTTAAGTAAGATGTAATCAGTTTATATAATGAAAACATTTTGTCTGGACATTTAAAGTAGAAGAAAGAAGATATACAAAAAATATCATTGTTAGGACATTTTAGTAACACATTAAGATAATACAAACATAAACATTTCAGAAAAACATTCCTAGCAACACATATGTAAACATTCCTAGCAACTCCTCTAAACATCCTTAGCAACACATCTAAACATTCCTAGCAACACAGATCTAAACATTTCAGTTAAACATTTTTCCTCCAAACATTTCAGTTGAACATTTGCGTGTGTTCACTGGCTGTGGCGTGGCCGTGAACAGCAGTTTTATTGTGGGTTTCTATCTGCTGAAATTATTGATAAACACAAAAGTGAAATTCGGTTCCGCCTGGGATATTCAGATCTCCATTAACGGGGGATTTATTTGTTATTGTATTTTTTACAGTATTAGAAAACGATGGCATATAAGAATCCTTGGACAGATGGTTTCAGATGGTGTGAGAATCCTTGGACAGATGGTTTCAGATGGTGTGAGGATCCTTGGACAGTTGGTTTCAGATGGTGTGAGAATCCTTGGACAGTTGGTTTCAGATGGTGTGAGAATCCTTGGACAGTTGGTTTCAGATGGTGTGAGAATCCTTGGACAGATGGTTTCAGATGGTGTGAGAATCCTTGGACAGTTGGTTTCAGATGGTGTGAGAATCCTTGGACAGTTGGTTTCAGATGGTGTGAGAATCCTTGGACAGATGGTTTCAGATGGTGTGAGAATCCTTGGACAGTTGGTTTCAGATGGTGGACATAAGAACATAAGATCATAAGAAAATAAGGAGTCTGCAATAGGCCGGTTGGCCTGTGCATGGCATCTCCTGTCGAGAGTTACTACCACTCTCTATCATCCATGAATCTATCTAGCCTCCTTTTGAAACTTTCCAGAGTTCCCGCACTTACTACAAAGTTGCTAAGCTTGTTTCACTCGTCCACCACCCTATTTGTGAACCAGTTCCTTCCTATCTCCCTCCTAAACCTAAACTTATCCAACTTGAATCCGTTGCTCCGAGTCCTATCCTGCTCGGATAATATAAGAACTTTATCTATATCCCCTTTATTGATCCCTTTCACCCACTTAAATACTTCTATCATATCTCCCCGCACTCTTCGTCTTTCTAGGGAATGCAAGTTAAGTTTCTTTAACCTATCCTGATATGGAAGGTTTCTAAGGCCCGGAATCATTTTTGTCATTCTTCGCTGCACCGACTCTAGTGAATTTATATCCATTCTATAATAGGGGCACCAGATCTGAACCGCATAATCGAGGTGCGGCCTGACTAGCGCAAGATATAGTTGCAATAAGACCTCTGCACTCTTGTTACTCACACTTCTAGATATAAAACCCAATACTCTGTTTGCCTTATTTCGAACATTAACGCACTGTTTTCTAGGCCGTAGGTCCGGGCTTACACGTACCCCTATGTCTCTTTCACAAGTCGACTTCTCTAGGTTGATGTTGTTAAGGCTGTATACATTATAAGTATTTGTTCTTCCAATATTAAGTACGCTGCCTTGCTGGTGTTGAATTTCATTTGCCATTTTTCAGACCACCCCTGCAGTTTATTTAGATCCTCCTGTAATGCATTTGCATCCTGCCCTGAATTAATTTGCCGCCCTATTTTGGTGTCATCCGCAAACTTGCTTATGTCACTGCTGATCCCAGTATCTAGATCGTTTATGTAGATTATGAACAAGAGTGGGCCTAGTACTGACCCCTGGGGAACCCCACTGGTTACACGGCCCCACTCAGATTTAACACCATCTACGCTGACCCTCTGCGTTCTATCGGTGAGCCATGATTTTATCCAATTTAAAACTTTCCCCTCGATACCATGTGCCTTAATTTTTCTCAGAAGCCTCTGATGCGGTACTCTGTCAAATGCTTTGCTAAAGTCTAAGTAAATAACATCGTAATTTTCGTCATTATCTACTACCTCGAAGACTTTCCTAAAAAACGTTAGCAGATTTGTTAGACAAGATTTTCCCTTTGTAAACCTATGTTGAGAGTCGTAGAAAGTTGGTTTCAGATGGTGTGAGAATCATTGAACAATTGTGTTTTCAGTTTTTTCCCCAGTATGAAAGAGGGATTATTTCTTTCCCTCTGTTTCTTGTATTAATTGCGTTTTAGTGTCAGTCTTTTTTTTTCCACTTGGATCGTCGTTTTGAGATTAATTTTTTCTACCATTTTTTTTCCCTTAAATCCGAATAAGTTTCCAAGGGGTATACTTTCCCATCTCCTCTTCCATTACTTCACATCTCCTCTCCCATTATCTCCCATTTCCTCTCCCATTACCTCTCTTCTCCTCCCCCAAAACCCCCATTTTCTCTCCCAAATCCCCATTGTCTCCCCATCATCTCTATTTTCCCCATAACCCCCATTTCCTCCCCATAACCCCATTTCCCCTCCACCACCCCAATTTCCTCACCCATCACTACCTCTCATCTCCTCTCACAAAACCCCTTTTTCCACCCCATATCCCCATTTCCTCTCCAAAACCCCCCCATTTCCTTTTCCATTACCTCCCATCTCCTCTCCCAATACCTCTTCCTCCCATCACCCCCCATTTTCTCCCCATAACCCCATGTCCTCCATCTGCCTCATCTTCTCCCCATTATCCCATCACTCGTGAATCTCTAATTTGTACGGTGATGGTCGCTAAAAGTCACTTCTTCTCTACCCTCCTCCACCTCCTCCTCCCCTTCTGTCCCCCCCTCCACCCCCTCCTCTTCTTCACTCCCCCCTCCACCCCGTCCTCTTCTTCACTCCCCCCTCCACCCCGTCCTCTTCTTCACTCCCCCCTCCACCCCGTCCTCTTCTTCACTCCCCCCTCCACCCCGTCCTCTTCTTCACTCCCCCCTCCACCCCCTCCTCTTCTTCTCTCCCCCCTCCACCCCCTCCTCTTCTTCACTCCCCCCTCCACCCCCCCTCTTCTTCACTCCCCCCTCCACCCCTCCTCTTCTTCACTCCCCCCTCCACCCCTCCTCCCCTTCACTCACTCCACCACCCTCTCCTCCATCCTCTCCTCCCCACCTCCGATTAATGCAACTAAAAAGTGCAGAGGTGCATTGGGTATGCACGGCTGATCCGAGACCTAAGGCTCACTAACAATTACCATAAATTACCCTGGCTCTTCCCCTGGGCGTGGTGAGCAGGTCGAGGGGAATGAGTGAGGGGAGAAAGGAGGGAGGGGAAAGGGGTTACAGCTGTCCCATGCCCTTAAGAAAAACCCTTCCTTTCCACACCCCTTCCCATACACACTAACACCATACCCTCTCACATTCACACACGCTAACACCACACCCCTTCCTACACACACACACACACACACACTAACACTACACCTCTTCCCATACACACTAACACCACACCTCCCACACACACTAACACCACACCTCCCACACACACTAACACCACACCTCCCACACACACTAACACCACACCTCCCACACACACTAACACCACACCTCCCACACACACTAACACCACACCTCCCACACACACTAACACCACACCTCCCACACACACTAACACCACACCTCCCACACACACTAACACCACACCTCCCACACACACTAACACCACACCTCCCACACACACTAACACCACACCCTCCCACACACACTAACACCACACCCTCCCACACACACTAACACCACACCCTCCCACACACACTAACACCACACCTCCCACACACACTAACACCACACCCTCCCACACACACTAACACCACACCCTCCCACACACACTAACACCACACCCTCCCACACACACTAACACCACACCTCCCACACACACACACTAAGACCACACCTCCCACACACACACACTAAGACCACACCTCCCACACACACACACACTAAGACCACACCTCCCACACACACACACACTAAGACCACACCTCCCACACACACACACACTAAGACCACACCTCCCACACACACACACACTAACACCACACCTCCCACACACACACACACTAACACCACACCCTCCCACACACACACACACTAACACCACACCCTCCCACACACACACACACTAACACCACACCTCCCACACACACTAACACCACACCTCCCACACACACTAACACCACACCTCCCACACACACACACTAACACCACACCCTCCCACACACACTAACACCACACCTCCCACACACACACACTAATATCACACCTCCCACACGCACACACACACCACACCTCCCACACACACACACTAACACCACACCTCCCACACACACACACTAACACCACACCTCCCACACACACACACACTAACACCACACCTCCCACACACACACTAACACCACACCTCCCACACACACACACACTAACACCACACCTCCCACACACACACACACTAACACCACACCTCCCACACACACACACACTAACACCACACCTCACACACACACACACACTAACACCACACCTCCCACACACACACACTAACACCACACCTACACTAACACCACACCTACCACACACACTAACACCACACCTCCCACACACACACACTAACACCACACCTCCCACACACACACACTAACACCACACCTCCCACACACACACACACTAACACCACACCTCCCACACACACACACTAACACCACACCTCCCACACACACACACTAGCACCACACCTCCCACACACACACACTAGCACCACACCTCCCACACACACACACTAACACCACACCTCCCACACACACACACTAACACCACACCTCCCACACACACACACTAACACCACACCTCCCACACACACACTAACACCACACCTCCCACACACACACTAACACCACACCTCCCACACACACTAACACCACACCTCCCACACACACACACTAATATCACTCCTCCCACACGCACACACACACCACACCTCCCACACACACACACACTAACACCACACCTCCCACACACACACACACTAACACCACACCTCCCACACACACACACACACTAACACCACACCTCCCACACACACACTAACACCACACCTCCCACACACACACTAACACCACACCTCCCACACACACACACTAACACCACACCTCACACACACACACACTAACACCACACCTCCCACACACACACACTAACACCACACCTACACTAACACCACACCTACCACACACACTAACACCACACCTCCCACACACACACACTAACACCACACCTCCCACACACACACACTAACACCACACCTCCCACACACACACACACTAACACCACACCTCCCACACACACACACACTAACACCACACCTCCCACACACACACACTAACACCACACCTCCCACACACACACACTAACACCACACCTCCCACACACACTAACACCACACCTCCCACACACACACTAACACCACACCTCCTCTCACACACACTAACACCACACCCTCCTCTCACACACTAACACCACACCCTCCCACACACACTAACACCACACCCTCCCACACACACACTAACACCACACCCTCCCACACACACACTAACACCACACCTCCCACACACACACTAACACCACACCTCCCACACACACACTAACACCACACCTCCCACACACACACTAACACCACACCTCCCACACACACACTAACACCACACCCTCCCACACACACACACACTAACACCACACCCTCCCACACACACACACTAACACCACACCTCCCACACACACACACACTAACACCACACCTCCCACACACACACACACTAACACCACACCTCCCACACACACACACACTAACACCACACCTCCCACACACACACACACACTAACACCACACCTCCCACACACACTAACACCACACCTCCCACACACACACACACTAACAACACACCTCCCACACACACACACACTAACACCACACCCTCCTGCTGCAGATCTCAACTTATGGTTCTGTCTAAGCTGACTTTCCGGTCTATAGAAATATCTCAGCACATCTTTAGCCAAAGTTTAGCCAGAGCAACTTTGTGTAGTTTAGGGGGGTGGGGGAGAGAAAGGAAGGCGGCGAAGAAGAGGAGGATGGGGGAAGAGAGAGGAGGGGGTTGGGGAGAGTGAGGAGGGGTTCAAGGGAGAGGGCGGTGAGGAGTAGGGGAGAGAGAGGAAGCGGTAGGGAAGAGATAGGAGGGGGTTAGGGGAGAGAGAGAGAGAGGAAGGGGTAAGGGGGAGTTAGGAAGGGGTGAAAGAGAGAGGAGGGAGGGAGGAAAACTTTAGCAGGTCTTCTGAGACGCTGAGTGAACGCGTAAGTTAATGGCGGGAAGCTTAAGAGCCCCGAAGGTCTCCAGCTGGCGAATATTCTGCTCTGGTAATACTTTGGACGGAGGAGGAGGAGGGGGAAGAGGAGGAGGAGGAGAGGGGGAAGAGGAGAGGGGGAAGAGGAGGAGGAGGAGGAGAGGGGGAAGAGGAGGAGGAGGGGGGAAGAGGAGGAGGAGGCCCGAGGGAAGTCTTGTTTATAGTGTTATTTTAGAGGAAGCTCGCTCTCTCTCTCTCGCTCTCTCTCTTCCCCCACAAACGCTCTAAAGTCCTTTGGGTGTGCAGGAGGGCGTGGGGGGGGGGGGGAGAGATTATGTGTGTTTGTGGTAGGAGAAACTACTACTCTTTGACGCTGTGCTGGAACACTCGGAGGCTATATTCATGTCTTTGACCACTCCTGGAAGTCTTGTTGGAGAGGCTGCTGCTGGTGCTGCTGTTTAAGTCTTTTAATCGTTTGATGTCGTCAGGTCTTTGGCGTTTGCTGGAAGTCACGGGAGATTTATTTATATATATAAGTCTTTGATCGTGGAAGTCTTAGTTACGCTTTTAAGTTTTTAATCGTAAGAAGTCTGTGGTTGCTGGAGGTCTTGGGAACTTATTGTCAGTCTTTAATCACTCGAAGTCAGTCTTTACTGCAGGAACTCTTGGAGTCTTATCTATTTATCTTCGTCCTGATGAAAGTCTTGGGCTGTGGAATGGTTGTTGTTGTTGTTGAGAGTTTTGGGAAGCAGGAAATCTTGTAGGTTATAATAGGTCTTAAAGGCTAGAAATTATCTGCTATGTCGTGTGGTAGCACTGGCCTGTCACTGATGGTCTGTTGTGAAGATAGTCTCTAATTACCTGTGCTCGTACCTGATGATTCTAGCAGGTAAGAAAGTTACTAGACTCAACACGTGTTAAAAAAACTCACAGCGTATGAAGGAGGAGGTCTTGAGGCCAAGAAAATCCTGAGAATTGTAAATTTAGTTGACTGGAAGCTTATTAACCTCAGAAGTCTTCGAACGGTCTCAAAAAATTTAATACTGTCGAGTCGAGAGAGATGAAAGCTTTATATATATATATGTATATATATAAAAGAGGTCCTTGGAAAATCCTTATTAATGCTGACAAGTTTAAAGATGTTTTGCTTGAATTCGTGTGTCTGAAAAAAAAAATGGCCATGAGAACCTAAACACAGACAGATTTGGGTGAAGTTTTTTGGTCTAAAATTTTGCGATGTTGGAAAAGATAAAAAAATATATAATACCTCTGGAACACCACCACCACCACCACAGCCGACAAGTTTAAAGTCTTGCTTGGTTTGGAAACTCGTTGATGCTTGCAAAATAACTCCCTATAAAACCTCTCCACACAGGTTTGACAGATTTTATATTCTTTCTGTTCTAGTTTGAAGTCTATGACGCCCTAAAAGGAGGAAAAAAAAATCCATGGAACACACTCATAGTTGACAAGTTTAAAGTCTATTGGGTTTGGAAGACGATAACGCTGAAAAAACTCGCCCCCCCCCCCACCTATCTGGAAGACGATGACGATGAAAATAAAACTCCTTGGAACCCCCCTCCCTCCCCTCCCTCCCCTCCCTAGCTGTCTGGAACTCGGTAACCCAGAAAAAATATCTTCCTGGAAACCCCCGCCTGTGACAAGTGGCCAACAGCCCTGGTGTGTCCCGGATTGTATGCTAATGACCACTTAAGTGTAACGCGCCCGGCTGCTCACCCATACGCTCCTGATTACATTAATGACCTAGTTAGCGGCAAGAAAGGGCTAAACGGACCTCCACCCATACCATCGACCAGCTGAGTGTTGGAACCTACCCTTGTGACCTCTATTGACGTTAGATCCATGATGACCTTCTTGTTTTAGGAGGACTACTTGCAGGACGCGTTGTGAGGTCAGGTCAAGAGAGGGGGTCCCTGCCTGGGTTTCCTCGTTATTGTCGTTATCAGGTGAGAGATAAGAGGGAAATAGACTATGTAATGGAGTTCCGCGTAGCTCTGTGATGCCCCGAGGACGTTCTTTATCGTGTAAAAGAGTGTTAAGTTGGAAGAGGGAGTCTTTATTGAGGGTGGGGGGGGGGGGGGCCTAGGATCACCTGAAGATTAAACACCCTAACGATACCTGAGGGGTAAAGGTAAGGTTAAATTAGATTGTTATTTTTTATCATGTTATGTAATGTAGGGATATGTTAAGTCAGGTTAAGTTTACGTTATGTTGGGGTGTGTTAGTTTAGGACGGATTAGGTTAGATTGGGTTACGTTAGGGTGTTTTATCAAGTCAAATTACCTGAGTTGATTAATCTTATGGTGATATGGGGGGGGGGGGGTAAGGGACAGTCCACACACCCGGTGATGGGGGAGTGAAGATGGGGGAGTAATGGGGTTGATATGTTATGGCGATAGGAAATGATAATAGTCGGGGGTGATAGGGATGGGGAGGTGGGTGTTATGGTGAGAGGGGGGTGATAGTGGTGGGGTGTTATGGTAGTCGGGGGAGAAATGGTGATGCCTGGTGATGGTGGTGTGGTGATGTTGGTGGAGAAGTGGTGGTGGTGGTGAGAGGGAGTAAGGTTGGTGGTAGAGGAATGGTGGTGAGAAGGAGTGATGATGGTGGTTGGGGAAGTGGTGATGGTTGTAGAGAAATTGTGGTGATAGTGGTGGTGGGGAGGGTATTGATGGTTGTTGGATGAGTGATGGTGGGTGATGGGATTCAGTGATGGGTGAGTGTGGATGGCTGGACACTATAAAGACACCCGTAAGAAATAAAAGTCCATCATACAATATAAACAAAAATAATAACCAGAAAAAGAAACAAGAGTCAAGACATAAAGAGAATAGAAAATTAAACAGAGGAAATAAAAGAAGAGAAATTGTAAATGAAAGAACCGAGCGACTGTCAAATATTTGAAAGAAAGAAAGAAAGACAAGAGACATAAGAGAATTGTGAGCAAATGGGACTATATTGAACGAAGAGGAGACGTAGAAAAGAATCAAGAATAAATATGCCGATACAGAACAAGAGAATCGTAGAGGAGTGTGTGTAATAACAATTAACGGCTTATTGAAAAAGTTCGGCAGCCCGAAAGCTGAAAATATACAGTGGACTTAAATGACTTATTACATGCAAAGACATTGGGTGGGAGAGGGGGGTAACAAAAGCTTTCATTAGAGAAACGTTAAGGGACATCCAGATTAATGTATACAATAAAGGTCACGTAGATCATATGCGCTGAGGTGTTGAACAGCAGACACGTAGTGTAGTAACTCCCTCACAGATGGCGTTATGAGGGGCCTGACGTGGTGTAGTAACTCCCTCACAGATGGCGTTATGAGGGGCCTGACGTGGTGTAGTAACTCCCTCACAGATGGCGTTATGAGGGGCCTGACGTGGTGTAGTAACTCCCTCACAGATGGTGTTATGAGGGGCCTGACGTGGTGTATTAATTCCTTCACAGATGGTGTTATGAGGGACCTCACGTGGTGTAGTAATTCCCTCACAGGTGGTGTTATTATGGACCTCACGTGGTGTAGTAATTCCCTCACAGGTGGTGTTATTATGGACCTCACGTGGTGTAGTAATTCCCTCACAGATGGTGTTATGAGGGGCCTCACATGATGCTGTAGCAACTCATTCACTACGTGGTGTCGTAGCCTAATGGGGACACCACGTGGTCTGGTGTCACAGGACCTCACTCACTCAAGTGGTGTACAGTCAGGTGCAGTCCCAGGCCTCCTTATCATGGACGAATCACATCGCTGCTTGTTGTTGGGTCTCATGGGCAGTTATCACTGTGTGAAGGTTAACTTGGGTACTACTCTCAGCTGTTACTGTTACGTTGTTTTCATTGGCTTAAGCACTGTTCACCACTGGTTCCATTCCTTGACGAAATGAAGTAGTAACTTCTGGCGAGAACTTGTTGATATTCCGGTGGGGAGGAGGGTTCAGGGGAGGGAGTTGGGGTGTGTGCCAACATAACATTTGACCTGACCGCCGCCAGAGCAACGCCAGACACGTCTTGACCCTTCTGTGGTCAAGGATGTAGTGTGTGTGTGTGGGGGGGGGGGGGGGGGAGAATGAGATGAAAATGTGAACTTAAACGCTAAAGGCGAATTTAGAGCGAAACCATATTATTCACAGGAAAATACACACACACACACACACACGGCGATGGAGCAGTGTTGAATGAGGCGGTGACATTGTGTGTGTTATTCCGTCAGTTCCTCCTCACCGCTGAAGACACACTATAAGTACCAGGGGCTCTTGAGAAACATTACTTATTTCTCAAGTTGTGGCTGGAGTGATGGCGACCTTTTGAGGAATTAGGATTTGATCAGCAGGTTGGAAGGGGTTATAAGGTCATTCTTCATGGTCCAGTAACCTGTTCTGCCCTCAGGTCACATCCAGCTTTAAAACATGATCCCCCACCCTCCCCCCACACCCCCACCCACACTGTCCCCACCCCTCCTCCTCCTCCTGCTCCTGAAGGTGACCTTTCATATTTTACCTGTCCGCTGGTGGAGCTCTGGATACCTGACGAAGCCCCCCCCCCCCTCTTTCCCGCTTACATCCCTCACCACCCCCTCCCTCCATCATCATCCCTGCGTCCCCTCCTGCCCTCTCCTCTTGCCTCACCCCCTCCTCCCTCACCCTTCTGCCCTACTTCTCCTCCCTCTCCTCCCCTCTTGCTTCACCCCCTCCTCCCTCACCACCTGCCCCTTCCCTCCCCCATCCCCACTGGTACACGATGTTGGCAGCGTGGGACGACCTACCTGCGCCAGGGTGGGAGTGTGGATCACCTGTTGTGTGGTGATGGCGCCGCTGCCTTCACCACCAACAGGTAAACACCACAAACTGCAGAATTAAATCAAGAGATCACGTGAAGATTAACCCCTCCTTCCCTGTACCGTATTTTACCTTGTGAATAACCACCTTAACACTGCTTGGATGGGGGGTTAGGTTAGGTTAGGTTCGGTTAGGTTCGGTTAAATAAGGTTAATGCAGGTTAGATTAGGTAAATATAGGTTAGATTGGATTAGTGCAGGTTAGGTCAATTCAGATCAGGTTAGAGTAGGGTAGGTCTTGTTAGTTCAGTTCAGTTCAGGTTAGGTTAGGTTAGGGTTACAGTAGTTAATCTTTTGGTGAAATAAGCTGGGGAAATAATCTTCAGGTGATCCAAATAAATTTCCCTGCGTAAGGTTAGGTTAGGTTAGGTTAAGTTTGGTTAGGTGAGGCACGGCGAGACGTGGTGAACACAGGTGAGAGAGTACAGTAGAATAGAGCTTGAAAATTTATTATAATTTGTATAAAGGTGAGGATGCAGCTATTACATAACACCTGCATAATGTTTTAGGGATTTCAGAAGGGATTATACCTTTAGTAATTAATAACATAACACGGGGTACATATAAGAGACGTAATAAGTTAATTTTCAGTTGAATTAGGATCCCATGACGTGGGCTGGATGCGACTGGGGTAATTTTCAGTTGAATTAGGATCCCTGGACGTGAGGTAGATGCGATTGGGGTAATTTTCAGTTGAATTAGAATCCCTTGGTGTGGGTAAAATATGTTTGAGGATATATTCCATCGTCTTAATTTTCATTTGAATTAGGACACCCTGTTACTTGTGTCATCTGTTATAAATAAACTTCGACCTCAACTCTCTTATATTTAGTAACCGATTGAATCCTAATTACGACGGAGATGCCGAGTGTTGTGTGGGAGACGTCCGAGTTCCTTCAGAAGATGCATTTAGTTGTCGACCAATCACGATAGGGAGCATTTAGTTGTCGACCAATCACGATAGGGAGCATTTAGTTGTCGACCAATCACGATAGGGAGCATTTAGTTGTCGACCAATCACGATAGGGAGCATTTAGTTGTCGACCAATCACGATAGGGAGCATTTAGTTGTCGACCAATCACGATAGGGAGCATTTAGTTGTCGACCAATCACGATAGGGAGCATTTAGTTGTCGACCAATCACGATAGGGAGCATTTAGTTGTCGACCAATCACGATAGGGAGCATTTAGTTGTCGACCAATCACGATAGGGAACATTTAGTTATCGACCAATCACGATAGGGAACATTTAGTTCTCGACCAATCACGATAGGGTGCCCTTAGTTCTCGACCAATCACGATAGGGTGCCTTTAGTTCTCGAGCAATCACAATAGGTTACATTGAGTTCACAGCCAATAGGGATAGGGTACATTGAGTTCACGACCAATCAGGGTGCAGTACACACCTGGTGCAGTGTCAGAGAGAGATTAGGGAGGGAGAGAGAGACGGGGAGTAATGAAAGAAGAATGGGAAGTGGGTGTGAGGGAAAGATAAATGAGAGGGAACAAGGGGATGGAGAAGAGGAAAAGGAGAAATACGGTAAGGAAGAATAGAAGAAAGGGGGGAGTGAGAAGGATGGACAAAGAAGACAAAAATAGAGGAAGGAAGTGAAATGATGGAGAGAGGAAGGTTGGAGAGGGTGGGGGGGGGGGGGAGTTTGAAGGAGATAAAGGAAAGGGAAAGGAGAACAGAGGAGAGGAAGGTTGAGAGAAGGATGGAAGGAAAGGGAAGGAGGTGAGATATCCTTAGAATCTCAAGACTAAATCAGGAAGCGCTTTCTCTCTCTCTCTCTCTCACACACACACACACTGCTGTTTGGGCCGTCACTGTGTACTGTTCCTGATCTCTACCTCTCTCCTTTCCCTCTACCTCTCTCCTTTCCCTCTACCTCTCTCCTTTCCCTCTACCTCTCTCCTTTCCCTCTCCCTCCGTCCCCCCCTCCCTCTTCTCCCCCCCCCCTCCCTCCTCCTCTCTTCATAATCACACACGTATATATAGATCGATAAATTATTGAGAAAAAAAAAATGAATAGTTATGTGACTGAATTAATATATTTATGAATAATTATGTAAATGAATAAATGAATAATTACTGGATTATCCTCGTAAGGTTTGGGATATAAACAAAGAGATCCGGTCCTCTCCTCCTCCTCCTTCCCCTCTCCTTTCCTCCTCCTCCTCCTCCTCCTCCTCCTCCCCCCTCTCCTTTCCTCCTCCTCCTCCTCCTCATCTTCTTCTCCCCCACTTCCTCCCATTCATTTCTTTTTTCCTTCCTTCCCCTGGTTACTTCTCCTTTCCCTTCTCCATTTCTCTTCTCCCTTATTTATTTCCCCTCTCCCTTCCTTTGTCCCTACACCCTCTTCTCTCCTTGTTCTCTCTCTCGCTCTAGCCTCCCCTTCGTATTACGTTCTTCCCATCTCCCCCTCTATTTCTCTCTTCCGCCTTTCTTATCTCCTTCTTTCTCCTACTCTATTCCTCCTTTCCTTCTTCATTCGCCCTCTCCTCTCTCCTCACCCTTTCCTCTCCCACTTTTCCTCTTCTCTCCCTATTCTCTCTCTCTCTCTATTCTTCCCTCTCCTCAATTCCTCTCTTTTTTCCCACTCCACCCACTCTCTCATTCTCCCCCCCCCTCATCGCCCACGCTCTTCCTCCCTCTTTCCCCCCCCTCTCCACCCTCTGACCCCTTCTTCCTCTCCCCTCCCCTCCCCACCCCTCTTCCCATCCCTCTCACCCCTCTCCCCCTCCCCACCCTTCTCCTCCTCCCTCTCACCCCTCTCCCCCTCCCTTTCACCCCTCTCCCCCTCCCTCCCACCTTTCCCCCCTCCCCTCTCCCCTTCACCCCCACCCTTCTCCCCCTCCCTCTCGCCCCTCTCCCCCTCCCTCTCTCCCCTCTCCCTCTCCCCCTCTCCCCCTCCCTCTCTACCCTCTCCCTCTCACCCCCTCTCCCCCTCCCTCTCACCCCCTCTCCCCCTCCCTCTCACCCCCTCTCCCCCTCCCTCTCACCCCCTCTCCCCCTCCCCCTCACCCCTCTCCCCCTCCCTCCCCCTCCCCCTCCTTCTTACCCCTCTCCCCCTCCCTCTCACCCCTCTGTCTCTCACTTTAGTCTCTTGCTCCGCCAGGTAGAAAATTTATGCCTAAACTCGATAAGTTTTGAGTTGATGTCAGCGAGGAGAGTCTACTGCCACGGCCTAATGATCCCTTGTGTGGCTGTCTGTCTGTCTGTGGCTAAGTCTGTCTGTGACCATGTCTGATTGTGGCTGTGACTGTGTCCGGCTGTGACTGTCTTTGTGGCATTGTCCGGCTGTGACTGTCAGCCTGTGTCTGGCGCTGACTGGTGATGTGATTGTAGAATATGACGTAATTATAACTGTGCGCGTGTGTGTGTGTGTGCGCGTGCGCGTGTGTGTTTCATATGTGTGTGCGTGTGTGTGTGTGTGTGTGTTTAATATGTGTGTGAGTGTGTGTGATATGTGTGTCATGTGTCATGTGTCGTGTGTGTGTGTGTGTTTAAGTTTTGCATAATTGCATTTATGTACGTATTAATGTTCTGCATGCATACATACTGTATGTGTATTTGCTCGTATCTACATGTGCGTGCGTTGTGTGTTTACACGTACAGTATATACAGTCTATTTCTTGTACGTGTCAATGCAGTATGTTTTTTCCCTGCCTTGCTTGCTTGCTTCTCAGTGTTTCATTCAAGTTTTTTTTTGTTGTACCGCCCTGTGTTGTGGTGGCGAGCAAGTTAGATAGTTATAAGTGGTCACGAGGGGTAATTGGGCAGTTTCCTGTTGTTTTCCTCCCAACAAGGGGACTCTGTCTTTCCCCTCATGCATCTCTCGTTTCCGGTTGTTTGAGGGTCTGGTGGTGGCGGGGCCGTGGTGGTGGTGGTGACGGCGTATGTCAGGTTGACAGGTTGATGATTCAGCCGAGAATGTGTAAAAAAAAAAAATAATTACATACGAATTTATTTTATTTTATGTATTTTATTTTTTATTTTTTTTTGCAGGAGAAAGAATCACATGTAAGAATAAATATGTGAGGATAATATAATATGTTGAAGCTGTTTATGTGTAAAATAAAGTTATATTTAATTTGATAGAAAAATATGTGAGGAAGAAATTTAGAATCTCTCTCTCTCTCTCTCTCTCTCTCTCTCTCTCTCTCTCTCTCTCAATACGAAAATAAATAAATATGTGCCAAAAGTTGTAATTTTCAGTATATATATCCCCCCAAAAAATTATATTTAGATATTTGTAAAAAAAAAAAAAAAAGATGAAACGGACTGAAAAATATTACGGGAAGTCTTTTTTTTTTTTATATACTGAAAAATATATACTTGGGACCTTCCGTTTTTTCTTTAATGTTCGTTCAACACTCATAAAGGGTCCAACTTAATGGCGTCTACAGGTGTTGGTAACATCTGTAATGGTGGGAAAGTATGTTGTTGTTGCACCATTAGGTTTAACTCCTTGGGTATGGTGGTTTAAACCCTTGAGTATGGTGACTTAACCCCTTGACTATGGTGGTTTAACCCCTCGAGTATGGTGACTTAACCGCTTGACTATGGTGGTTTAACCCCCTTGAGTATGGTGGCTTAACCCCTTGAATACGATGGTTTAAGCTTTTGGAATATAATGGCTTTAACCATTTGAGTACGATGACTTAATTAATCCCTTTTGAGTATGATGGTTGAGTACAGCCTCATCTTACTTAAAGGGTTAAGTCATCATACTCACAGGGTTAAGCATCATACTCAAAGGGTTAAGTCAGCATTATCTAGAGGTCATCATACTCAAAGGGTTAAGTCAGCATTATCTAGAGGTCATCATACTCAAATGGTTAAGTCAACATCATCTAGAGGTCATCATACTCAAAGGCTTGAATCATCATACTCATAGGGTTAAGTCATCATATTCAAGGGCTTAAGTTATTTACAATGACCTTTAGAGCATTATAACTATACAATTACCTGACGAGAAAACACACACACACACACACACACACACTCAGCGCTAGTATGACACATCCTACATACTGCATACTGTCAGGTCAGGGATGTCAGACCCTTCAAGAAACTACCCAAGGTGTCAGCCAACCTGTTGACATGAGCGTTAAATGTTGGACGTCTGTGTGCAGGTATGCTTGACACGCGTCATTGTGTGAGGCGACATGAGGGGTAAATATGAGAGAGAGAGAGAGAGAGAGAGAGAGAGAGAGAACGCATTACGTGGGCCAGGTACAGGATATGCCGTGTCGTTTTCAAAGAGGTTGTCGGAGGTGGTAATAATGCATGAGTGGCCGGACCCACCTGGCCAAGACCCACCTGGCCAAGACCCACCTGTGAGCTGCGTCGATATTCACCTCATTATTAACCTGTGCACACTGTTGCCTCCTGCCTCCCTCCCTCCCTCCCTACCTCACCTTCCTTCCTCACACCCCTCCCCTCCCCTCCTCACACCCCTCCCCTCCCTTCCTCACACCCCTCCCCTTCCCTCCTCACACCCCTCCCCTTCCCGCCTCACACCCCTTCCCTTCCCTCCCCCTCCCCACACTACTGCTCCCCTTCTCGTCTTGGTAACACTATTCTTGTATTCATTTGTATCACCATCGTCTACTTTTTTTTATTGGTAACAGTGTATATATTCCGAGGATTTCTATTTGACAGGACTGGGGATAATTTTGGAGTCTTATCTGGTAATACTTCGGATATCTTGGACTCTTGTCTGGTAACAGTTATGACAGTTTTCATTTACTTGCTTGTCATCGCTTGGGATTTTCTGGTGTTCTTGTCTGGTAACACTGAGGTTATCTAAGTGCTCCTATCTGGTAATACTTAGGATTTTTCAATGTTCTTATCTGGTAATACTGAATATATTTCAATGTTCTTATTTAGTATCACTGAAAATAATAGTGTTATTTTTTCTGGCAACACTGAGAACATTCATCCCCCTCGTATCTGGTAACACTGAGAACACCCAACCCCTCGTTTCTGGTAACACTGAGAACACCCAACCCCCTCGTATCTGGTAACACTGAGAACATCCATCCCCCTCTTATCTGGTAACACTGAGAACATCCATCCCCCTCTTATCTGGTAACACTGGCGACACCCAACCCCTCGTATCGGGTAACACTGAGAACACCCAACCCCTCGTATCTGGTAACACCCAACCCCTCGTATCTGGTAACACTGGCAACACCCAACCCCTCGTATCTGGTAACACTGGCAACACCCAACCCCTCGTATCTGGTAACACACTCCCGTTGTGGTACATTTGGTGAATAATCTGCCATATACCTTGTGAGGCCACGACCGAGGAAATACCGCAGTCTTTATCTGGTAACACTGGAGGCTGAGGTGGCAGTACTGTAGATGAAAGATGAATTTGGTGGGGTCATCCTCATCATCTGTCCTACACTGTCTCTCTGTCAATCTGTCTTTCTGTCTACCTGTTATGTGATGTTTCTGTCAGTATATTTAATGAGGTTTGGTTATTGTTATTGTTGCTGTTATTATTGTTATTGTTGCTGTTATTATTGTTATTGTTGCTGTTATTATTGTTATTGTTGCTGTTATTATTGTTATTGTTGCTGTTATTGCTGTTATTGTTGCTGTTATTATTGTTATTGTTGCTGTTATTATTGTTACTGTTATTATTGTTATTGTTGCTGTTATTGCTGTTATTGTTGCTGTTATTATTGTTATTGTTGCTGTTGTTATTGTTTTTATTGTTGTTGTTGTTTTTGTTGATGCTTTCACTATTATTATTATTATTATTATTGTTATTATTAATTTGAGTTTTTATTTATTAGGTCAATACAGACACTCAAAATCCGACCTTTAAGAAAGAATATAATCTCTTGGAAAAAAAATAAAGTGTCTAGGGAAAAATACAGTCCAGGGAAAATATTGTTTAGGGAATATATATGATGGAGGGAAAATAAGGTCCGGGTGATGCAGTCATGTGTTCCTTACCACAGACAATAGCTGTCCAGGAAGTGACCACACGGCTACCATCCTCACAAGAAGAACACACACACACACACGAGAGAGAGAGAGAGAGAGAGAGAGAGAGAGAGAGAGAGAGAGAGAGAGAGAGAGAGAGAGACTGACTCTTCCCCCCACAAAACAAAATATTTCCACTCCCTCAGCCACCAGCATACTGAGCAGTGGGTTGTATCGGTGAGGCCAACAAAAGTGGTGACGGCCTTTGTGTTTATGTGTGTGTGTGTGTGTGTGCTACCACTACAACTACCACTGCTACCACTAGAACTATAACTACCGGCACTACAAGTACAACTACTACTACTATTACTACCACAACTTCCACTACTACCACCACAACTATCACTACAACTACTACTACTACTACCACTACCACAACTTCCACTACCACTACAACTACCACAACATGTATAATTACTACTACTACTACCACCACCATCACTACCACTGTCACCCTCACCACTACTACCACTAATACTGCCACCATCTTTGGTTGGGGGAGTGAGGGTAAGGGTGATTTTGGAGGGGGAATGAGGAAAGGGGTGGTTTTGAAGAGGGCGGAGTGGGGGGAAGGAGTAGTTCTGGAGGAGGAAGGAGGGAAAGGGGCGGATTATGAGAGGGAATGTGGGAGGAGGCGGATATGGAGGGTGAATGAGGGAAGGGAGTGGTTTTGGAGGTTAGGCTAGGTTAGGTTAGGTTAGGTTAGTTTAAGTTAGCGTTAAAGTGATGGTAGTAAGGTGAAATATACTGGTATGTCTAATCTCCAGGTGATCTGTAATATAGTTCACACACACACACACACACACACGAGTATAAAAAGAGTCCATACCATTAAAAAAAAAGTATTACCAACGTGTCGGAAATATAAGACAAAAATTAAGAGAAAATCTCCAACAAATACTTTCATAAATCACTACAATATTTGGTGAGGACGAAGACAGCCTGGAAAAAATATTGGTAACATTGTTTTGTGAGAATTTTTTTTTAATTTTGTTGTTGTTTTTTTGCTTATTTATTTATTTACTTTTTGGTCTTTTTTTTTTTTTTGTAATTCTTCTATGAAAAATATTCTAGCGACTATTTTTTTTTCTTTGATCACTTAAATATAAACCTGTTGATTTTTTTTTCTCATTTAGTCTCTCTCTCTCTCTCTCTCTCTCTCTCTCTCTCTCTCTCTCTCTCTCTCTCTCTCTCTCTCTCTCTCTCCCTTACGTAACACGGTAATATAAATTAACACCAACATATACTATAGATACATCACCCAGATCTAATGTGACATCGATTGGTGTTTTTCCTTTGGTTGTGTATAGAGTTATGGCCATTTGGGCCTGATATGGCCACCTGGACCTGTTATGGCCACCTGGGCGTGATATAGCCACCTGAACCTCTTATGGTTACCTGGAACTGTTAGGTCCACCTGGACCTGTTAGGGCCATCTGGACCTTTTATGTCCACCTGGCCCGTTTATGGCCACTTTGACCTGTTATGGTCATCTGGATCTGTTATGGCCACTTTGACCTGATATGGCGATCTGGACGTTTTATGGCCAAATTGGACTTGATATCATCACCTGGACCTGTTATGGCCATTTGCATCCGTTATGGCCAAACTGACCCTAGTATGGCCACTTGGACCTTGATATGGCTCAACGAGGGGTATTCTATCTACCAGTTTTATTCTATTTTATCGATGTATTATATTTACTTCGTTTTATTAATATTATTTTTCTTGTGTTTTTTATTCGTGTTTTATTGCGGTTATTTTAGTATTTAATTGGTGTTATTTTTATTGCATTTATTCCCTGCCTTTTATGTTTTATTTAGGTATTATTTTTATACCTTTTATTTTTATTATTTTGTTCATGTTTCGTAATCCTGTTATATATTGAATTTACTTGTTTGATATTTTCTTTATTCTTCTTTTATCCGTATTTTCACTTTATCATATTTCTTTAATTTTCCTGTTTCTTACTTTTAATGCTTTTCACTTAAACTAAACGTTGTCCACTTGGATTTTAGTAACAGTGTCATTATTCAACTTCAGACGTGTTTGTGTGTTGGTTGAGGCACTTACAATTAGTAGTAATGACTGCCATCACTTTACACTAGTTATACTTACAGTAATTACTTAACATTGCATACTTAAACATGCATAAAGTGTATCATTAACCAAGCCTAAGTGTGTTGTGCTGTTGGAGTCACTTACAATTAGTAGTCATGACCTGGAGTACAATGTTTACTTACAAGACTTACTTAACATGATTCACTTTATGCATTAAGTGAGTCAAATGGTAGTTACAGTGTTGGATTTACTTAGAATGTTGTAGTAAATAAAGTTCTTAAACAGTAATTAACCTGCTGAATGATAAACACTTACATATAAAGTGCATCTTCAACCTAATTGTAAGTGTGTTGATAGTAAACATAATTGCTCTCTTAACTTAGAATTCTACATTTACTTATACTTACACTTTTAGATGCATTAAGTGCGTCATTAAGTGTAGGTTAGGTGTTGTGGGTTGAGTACTATTTAAACACTTGGATGAGTACTTTCATATTCTTTTAAGTGTGTCATGGCCACGTGTAAGTGCGATGATGTGGTGGCTTTACTTAAGTCATTAGTATTGTAAGTTTAGTAGATATGACTCCCTCTAAACTAGGTGTATTACTTAACAGGACACTTAACTATTCAATAAGTACGTCAGAACCAATTGTAAAGTGTGGTGTGGGTAGATGGTAAGTACGTTTATTTACTTAACAACGCACTCGCATTATCCATTACGTGGGTAAGGATCATCCATAAGTATAAGTGTAGTGTTTTACTGGAGGGAACATTACTTAAATCATTACATTCATAAGTTTAAGGACTTTACACCACACTTATATAGTACAAACTCTCCCTATTTTACACCACCACACTTACACATTCATTAAGTGAGTGTGAAGAGGGTTTAAGTGTGGTGTTGTACTGGTGGTAGGTATGAGTAGAATGCACCACCATTCTCCCGACCCGTGTAAGTCACTTGAAAAATTGATGGTTTGAAGAGGATGGCTTGGCTGGGCGATGACTCTGCCAGCCTGCAGCACTCCACCCAACCAACCACCCACACGCATGCAAACACGCAATTTTCCCTATTCCTAACACGTAATTTGAACACACATACACACACACACACACACGCAACGCCGATTCATCATATACACAGAACCATAACACGCAATTTGCTAATCACAACACGCAGTTTTTACACTCGACACACCAAATCATCAACGCGCACACATTCATACACACATACATACATGCACACACACACACACACACACACATATACCATACGCACCCATTTGCAACCGGCATATGTGACACGCAATCTGCTACTCACAACACGCAACTACCGCGCGAATGACGCAACCGTTGGCCAGAATAATACAACTAACACGCAATCCCCACACGGAACACGCAACTACCACACGCAACAAGTAACTACCACATGTAGCATGTAACTGCCACACGCAACACGTAACTATTAAACGCAACACGTAACTTTACACGCAACAAGTACCACACGCAACAAGTAACTACCACACGCAACAAGTAACTACCACACGCAACAAGTAACTACCACACGCAACAAGTAACTACCACACGCAACAAGTAACTACCACACGCAACAAGTAACTACCACACGCAACAATTAACTACCACACGCAACAAGTAACTACCACACGCAACAAGTAACTACCACACGCAACAAGCTGCGATTAGCAACTACGACGCATGTTAACTAGTAGGTAAGACGTGATGGGAGACAGGGAAGGGGAGGTGATGGGGAGGGATGGAAGGGGAGGTGATGGGGAGGGATGGAAAGTGGTGATGAAGGGAGAGATGGAAGGGGAGGTGATGGGGAGGGATGGAAAGTGGTGATGAAGGGAGAGATGGAAGGGGAGGTGATGGGGAGGGATGGAAGGGGAGGTGATGGGGAGGGATGGAAGGGGAGGTGATGGGGAGGGATGGAAAGTGGTGATGAAGGGAGAGATGGAAGGGGAGTAGATGGGGAGGGATGGAAAGTGGTGATGAAGGGAGAGATGGAAGGGGAGTAGATGGGGAGGGATGGAAAGTGGTGATGAAGGGAGAGATGGAAGGGGAGGTGATGGGGAGGGATGGAAAGTGGTGATGAAGGGAGAGATGGAAGGGGAATAGATGAATAATTAATTGATTAATTAAAGGGAAAATAGTCACAGCTCATAAAAAATATCTTACAACACCCACAAACCATCACCATCACCCACAAACCATCACCATCACCCACAAACCATCACCAACACCCACAAACCATCACCATCACCCACAAACCATCACCAACACCCACAAACCATCACCATCACCCACAAACCATCACCATCACCCACAAACCATCACCATCACCCACAAACCATCACCATCACCCACAAACCATCACCCACAAACCATCACCACAAACACGTTGGAAAAAACCCCGCACACAGACATCTTCAAAAGTGAATACCGTGATTTTTATTTATTTATTATTTATTTTTATTTATTTTTTGCCCTTGTATGTTTGGTTATACGAGGAAGAAAGGTAAGGCATTTTCCATTGCCATTTCCTTAGGGTGGGTGAAAAAATGGGTGAGTGGGGGAAAAAAGTAGGGAATAGGGAGAATGGATGGGAATCGAAGGTCAGGGGAAGGAAATGGGGGGGTTAGGGTTGGGGGAAGTGGGAGAGGGTAGGGGAATGTGGGGGGGGGGGGGAGGGCAAAAAAGGAGATAGCAGAGGGGGAAGGGGGAAAATATGGGGTGTGAGAGTGGGAAGTGGTAGGATAGGAGTGGGGGAGGAGGATTAATCGTGGTGATGGGAGATAGGGTGAAGGGGTGTGGGAGGAGGAAGGAGAAGAAAGGGAGTGTGAAGAAAGGGAAAGGTCATGGGGGTGATGGGGGAAGGGAGGGAGGAAGGGGAAAGGTGATGGGGGCAGGGGGGAAGGAGGATGGGGAGGTAGGGAGGAAGGGGTGACCGCTATAAATCGAGGTAAAAGAATATTCCTCTTTTTTTTTTTCTTTTTTTTTTCGTTTGATCTTGTGCTTCCTTCTGTGTCATTTTGTTTTATTAATGGACCTTCGCTTTTATTGGTCGAGGTGCTGGCTTGAGAGAGAGAGAGAGAGAGAGAGAGAGAGAGAGAGAGAGAGAGAGAGCAGTACAGTACAATATAATGAATCAACTTAATTCAGGAACATTATACACTATTAAGCACAAAGACTAAATGTACATTACAGTTCATTACATAAAGAGCATCAGGTGTACATAACATAGACCACTGATCAAAGAGGCCCCCGATCTATTAGGCCCCTTGTCCTAATAGGCCCCAAGCAGTAGAATAGGGAGCCATATGACCAACAACCATCGTAAACCATTAAATATGAAATCATCGCCCACAATTTTTTTTAAACCACTCGCAAAGGGTTAAATCCTCCTCCTCCTCAAAGGGTTAAACCATAGCTCTTAAGGGATTAAATCATCGCTCTCAAAGGGTTAACTCATCCACAAAAAGGTTAAACCATCATCCACAAAGGGGTTAAACCATCATTCTCGAAGGGGTTAAACCACCATTCTCAAAGGGTTAAATCATCATCCACAAAAGGTTAAACCATCGTGTTCTAAGGGTTTAAATTACGTTTTTTTCCGTGTGTTTGTAGGTAAGTGATGAACGTTTTTGTGTGTTTGTAGGTAAGTGATGAACGTTTTTGTGTGTTTGTAGGTAAGGTGTGAACGTTTTTGTGTGTTTGTAGGTAAGTGGTGAACATTTTTTGCTGGCAGGTTAGTTGTGAACTTTTTGTGTGCGTATGCATGTATGTATGTATTGTAACATAGATGGGTCACACTTATATGTATATACACTGCATTGTCACCATTATCTACACGGCTTACTTAACACTACCCAAACTACTAGTTAACCAGCAGCCAACTAGAAAGAACACGAGTCATGAGGTGGCTCCTGATTGGTGGAAAACCATCGCCGGTTGTTGGGGGCGCCATCTGTGACAGGTGACGTCTACAGTACTCTAACCCTGGGATTCCAAGTCAGTCCTAATCCCACCACCTCGGCTACTTGTTCTCCCTGTCTACTCTGTCGTGGAGCTGAGCGACTGTTACTTTTTTTCATTTTTTTTCTTTTTACGGGGATTAGCTCACCCGGGCACAGGTCACTGACGCACATCAAGGTCTGGGGCGAAAATAATAATAATAACCATAAATAAATACAAAAATGAAAAAAATAAATCAAGAGAGAGAAACGATATAATATATGGATGTTGTGCTGTCAATAGTAAGAGAAACAATAAGACCCTGCAATTGTGTGTAAATGAGGCAGAAAGTCAGATCAGAAACCTGGGTCTTGGCCACACCGGTAACAGCGGGATCTACTGGCCAGCTATTTGTAACGTGTATTAGTACAGCTGAAGTACATTATTTTTCACCCTTGTATTTTGTGTTAATTTTGTTTTAAGAATATTATATAAAAATCACTTGCATATGTTTCACCTCTTACTGTTTATACGGTGTTGGGTGTTGTCAAATCAACCGTGAGTGTTGTGTCAAATATTCAATTAAGCAAAGTAATGCTGTAATAACTAAACCTACAGTAAAAATTAAAAACTACAAAGTTAACAATACAAACAGATTGGCACTTGTTACGTAATTGGATATGAGTATTACAGAGTATTGTAACTAAATAATTTCAATCAAAAATCGTCTTCAGACATTTGCCTTCTTAGTTGCTCAGTTTCAGTAACAGTATGTATGTATGTATGTAATGTATGTATGTATATATGTATGTATGTATGGTAAACTTTCTCCGCATATTTGTAGGAAGAAATAACTAATACACGTCTAGTACACATGTATAGTTGTATGGCTGTGTATGTTGTTGTTGCGAGTGTGAAATATTGTGTTTTGTGTGTATATATTAAGGCAGGTGTGTGGCGTATAGGTTTCATTATGTGGCTCCCATAGTATTTTTGTGTAGCCTTAGAGTTAATATTGGGCTGCCAGCTGGACAAAAATGTGTTTATTTAATTGTATTGTAGTGAGAGGAGACACAGACAGACACAGACACAGACAGACAGACACAGACAGACAGCACCACGAGGGAACTTTTACGTTTTGTTTCACGACAGACAGACATAAGTTGATAGATCGGCAGACATACAGACAGGCACAGACCACAAGTAAAATAGACTTATTGTGTAAGTGACCATCGGTTTCTGGGTTTCGTTCACAGTTCCTTCCTTCCTTCCTTCCGTCCTTCCTTCTATCGTTCACGTTGCCTCTCCTCTCCCTCCATCTCTCCTACCCCCTTCCTTCCATCCTATCTCCCTCCTTCCGTCTTTTTTTCCTCCCCTCCTTCCTCCCTCCCTCCCCCCCCCCTTCTCCCTCCCTCCCTCCTTCCCGCCCGTCGTTCATAGTTCATTTTCCTCCCCCCCTTTCTCCCCCTCCCTCACATAAGGTGTGTCACCACTAGTACTAGTGACCTTTGACCTCGTCTGCTTTAGTGACCTTTTGTGCTTCAGTGACCTTTGACCTATTGTACCGTAGTGACCTTTGACCACGTCTGCTTTAGTGACCTTGTGTTCTTCAGTGACCTTTGAGCTCTTGTACCGTAGTGACCTTTGAGCCCCTCACCATTAGCCCCATCTACTGACCTATTGACTTGTGACCTTCTTTCCTAGTGACCTCTGACCTCTTGGCCTAGTGACCTGTGTCTTCTCAGCTTGTCTTACTAACTAATAGCTCCCTCACCTCGTCTCTTGACCTTCAACACGTTTCAACCTCGTCTTCACTTTGACCTGTCACTCACATCTTATTCTATGACCTTAGCTGTGACCTCTGACCCGTCCCTCACACACTATTCTATGACCTTAGCTGTGCCCTACTGACCTTTGACCCGTACTTCACACATTACTCTATGACCTTAACTGTGCCCAAGTGACCTCTTTCCTGTCTGTGTTCCCTTAATCATAATTTTTTCCCTTAAACGTCTTTTAACTTGGTAATCGTCCTTCTCTGTTGTTCTCATTTATTATCATTTTCCTTTACTCCCTGTGTTATCGTCCGTTATTTCCTGCCACCGCCATTTATTCTTTCTCTTCCTTATTTCCTTCGGGTCACCCATTTATTCTTCCTTCTTTTTTTCCTTCTGCTTCTTCTTCGTAAAAATGTAAAAAAAAATGTAAAAGGTTTTGGTCGCAGTGTTTGCCATTACGAATCTCTTCTTATCTCTTCTTTTTTCTCTTTTCTCTTCTCTTTTCTCATCTCTTTTTTCTTTCCTTTTCCTTTTTCCTCCTGTTCCCTTTTTCTTCTTTTTTTCATTTTTCATTTTTCTCTTGTTTTCCACACACCACTCTAAGCTATCTCCCACTCTTATCATCACTCCTTCATCCCTCACACACTCCTCATAACACCACTCCATCCCTCTCCTCTCACCACTCTTATCCCTCTCTCCTCACCACTCTTACCCCCCTTATCTGTCCTCTCAAGAAACCGTGTTGGCTTATCTGTACTGCTGTGTAGTGGTGGTGGTAACAGCATTGGTGGTGGTAGTGGTGGTGACAGTAGTAGTGGTGATGGTGGTGGTAGTGGTGGTGACAGTATTAGTCGTGGTGGCAATAGGGATGGTGATGGCAGTGGTGGTGGTGGGGGTGTTGGTAGTGGGGGTGTTGGCAGTAGTGGTAGTTGTTGGCAGGCAGCAGCAGTGGTGGTCAGAGATGCGCCATACTTAAATCGGCTTCTCTGACAACTACTTTGTGACGCCGCGGTAGTAAAGGGGAGTCGTTTTACCCCTCAGTCTGGACTACTCCTGTGCTCTCCTCCCTCAGTCTGGGCTACTTCTGTGTGCTCTCCTCTCCTCCCTCAGTCTGGGCTACTCCTGTGCTCTCCTCCCTCAGTCTGGGCTACTCCTGTGCTCTCCTCCCTCAGTCTGGGCTACTTCTGTGTGCTCTCCTCTCCTCCCTCAGTCTGGGCTACTTTTTTCCCGCTGGCTACTCCTGTGCTCTTCCTCCCTCAGGGTCTGGGCTACCTCCTCCCTCAGTCTGGGCTACTCTTGTGCTCTCCTCCTCAGTCTGGGCTACTCCTGTGCTCTCCTCCCTCAGTCTGGGCTACTTCTGTGTGCTCTCCTCTCCTCCCTCAGTCTGGGCTACTCCTGTGCTCTCCTCCCTCAGTCTGGGCTACTCCTGTGCTCTCCTCCCTCAGTCTGGGCTACTCCTGTGCTCTCCTCCCTCAGTCTGGGCTACTCCTGTGTGCTCTCCTCTCCTCCCTCAGTCTGGGCTACTCCTGTGCTCTCCTCCCTCAGTCTGGGCTACTCCTGTGCTCTCCTCCCTCAGTCTGGGCTACTCCTGTGTGCTATCCTCTCCTCCCTCAGTCTGGACTACTCCTGTGCTCTCCTCCCTCAGTCTGGGCTACTTCTGTGTGCTATCCTCTCCTCCCTCAGTCTGGGCTACTCCTGTGCTATCCTCTCCTCCCTCAGTCTGGACTACTCCTGTGCTCTCCTCCCTCAGTCTGGGCTACTCCTATGCTCTTTTTCCCTTCAGTCTGTCCTTCCTACTGTGGTCTGGGTACAGATTTGGTCTCTTCTCCTCAGTCTGGTCTACTGATGTGGTCTACCCTTCAGTCTGGCCACCGCCGCTCTCTCTCTCACTGTTTATGTCTGGCCACTGAAGTTTTACCCGTAATGACGAAGTTCAGGTTTCAGGAAAGACAAGTTAATTTCTCTTCCTCTTGTCTGAAGTTACGTTGGTTTTGTTTTAATTCAGTATTAATGTTCTTCTTTGGGTAATTTTTGTAAGGTAATTCTTGTTTGTTTTTGTAATATTTCCTGAAGTTACGTTTATTGTTTCCTGAAGTTACGTTTATTGTTTCCTGAAGTTACGTTTATTGTTTCCTGAAGAGTGACGTTATTGTTTTCCGTGAAAGTGACGTTAATAGTGTCCTGAATGTTACGTTTATTAGTTTCCTGCAAAGTACGGTTATTGTGTCCTGAGGTTGGTTATAGATGTTGGTCCTGATTCATGAATCGTTGGTTATTGTTTTCCTTGAGTTGGTTATTGTTTCCTGAAGTTGGTTATTGTTTCCTGAAGTTACGTTTATTGTTTCCTGAAGTTACGTTTTATTGTTTGGTTAATTTTGTTTATTTTTTTCCTGAAGTTGGTTATTGTTTGGTGTTTTCTGAAGTTATGTTTATTTGTTTATATCTAATTGATGTCGTTGTTTGTTTGTTTGGTTTTGTTATAAATTTTTCGTTGTTTTCATAAGTTGTAATTTTTTTTTAGTTTATATTCGTTTCTTTATATTTTTTCCTAGTTGTTTTTTTTTTTTGTTTCCTTAAGTTTTCTTTATTTTATTCATTTAATTTATTTGTTTTTCCTCGTTAGGTATTTATTTTATTTTATTTTTCCTTAGATTATTTTTTTAAGTTAGATGTAGAAAAGTTAGGCTTTGGGGTTAAGTAAAGTTAGGTTGTTAGTTAGTTCTAGGTTAGGTTAGGTTTGGTTAGGTTAGGTTTGGTTAGGTTTGGTTTGGTTAGGTTAGGTTTGGTTAGGTTAGGTTTGGTTAGGTTTGGTTAGGTTAGGTTTGGTTAGGTTAGGTTAGGTTTGGTTAGGTTAGGTTTGGTTAGGTTTGGTTAGGTTAGGTTAGGTTAGGTTAGGTTTGGTTAGGTTAGGTTTGGTTAGGTTTGGTTAGGTTAGGTTTGGTTTGGTTAGGTTAGGTTTGGTTAGGTTAGGTTAGGTTAAGTAAAAGGAGAGTTAGATTAGGTTAGTTTTAAGTAGAGTCAGATCAGGTTTTGGTTCCGGCTCCGGGTATTAATTAACAATAACCTTCTTTCACCCTCGTCTCCGTCCAGCCATTTAAACGATCCCTGTTATTCAGTTCCTCTAATTCCATTTCATCGCCAAATTGCCTGTTCCGCGTGTGTTACCCCATCATTAATTGTTCTCTCTCTCTCTCTCTCTCTCTCTCTCTCTCATTCCTGTTATCTTTTGGTGAAATCCGGTTTATTCTCGTCCCTTATTTAGTGTTCTGAGTCATTGCGTTGGACTCTGAGGGGTTGTTGGTCTTTTATTGGACGTTTGTTGGTCTTTTATTGGTCTTTTGTTGGTCTTTTATTGGACGTTTGTTGGTCTTTTATTGGTCTTTTGTTGGTCTTTTATTGGACGTTTGTTGGTCTTTTGTTGGACTTTTGTTGGTCTTTTATCAAAATTTTAATAGTAATAGGATTCTAATAGACATTCACACAACATGCATGCAACATACAGTCATCACAACACACGCGTACACAGTCATCACAACACACGCGTACACAGTCATCACAACACACGCGTACACAGTCATCACAACACACGCGTACACAGTCATCACAACACACG
The DNA here is from genome assembly GCA_958450375.1 of Homarus gammarus. Taxonomy (NCBI): domain Eukaryota; kingdom Metazoa; phylum Arthropoda; class Malacostraca; order Decapoda; family Nephropidae; genus Homarus; species Homarus gammarus. The sequence goes on along the minus strand of CAUDMG010000780.1, from coordinate 978,828 downwards.
CGTACACAGTCATCACAGTGGGATATAATAAACTTTCATGTCTGTCTGTCTGTCTGTCTGTCCGTCCGTCCGTCTGTACCCTGGGATCGAACCAGTGACTCTTAGGACGGGAGATGAGTGCTCTTTCCACTCAGCCACCGCACATCATCTTACTCTAGCTTGAAGATATTAGAAGACCTTTAGGTTTGTTAATCACTCAGATGATACTAAGATGCATTAATTTACGCTGTAATTTACTCAGGGGATATATTTAATTTACGCTGAGTTATATTTAATTTACGCTCTAGCTCTTGTAATTTAGGTTGGGCTGTACTTCATTTACCCCGGGCTATGGTGTGAACGGGGTGTGCCGTGGTTGAGTGGATACAATGCTTTCTTCCTTGTTTTTTTTAAGAGTCGGTAGTTCGAACCCACAACACCCCCCCAAAATCAACCCCCCCCCCCCCTCCCTCAAGCTGTATACCGAAGGCTTATTATACAATGTCTCCCTCTCCCTTCCTCCCTCTCTCTTCCTCCCTCTCCCTTCCTCCCTCTCTCTTACTGTTCTAAAAGGGGCGTCAGACCTATGTGATTCACTCCAATAGTTCATTTACACCATCGGGCTCTTGTGAATTACGCCGTGCTAAGATGAATTTACGCGGGGCTAAAATTAAATTAAGCTTGGCTATATTTAATTTAAGCTTGATTTAGAGTTTATTTCAGTTTGATTTAAAGTTTATTTACCCCAGATTACTTGATATGAGATAAATTTAGAGCGAGGATTTGGACCACATAGGATGAAAGACAAAAGACAGGTTTAAAGCTAGGGAGGGCTGGTGATAATTTATGAAGGTCTGGGGGTAATTTTTGAAAGTTTCGGGTAATTTATGAAAGTCTGGGGTAATTTATGAAGGTCTGGGGTAATTTATGAAAGTCTGGGGTAATTTATGAAGGTCTGGGGTAATTTATGAAAGTCTGGGGTAATTTACGCCTGAGAGAAGTAATTTACGCCAACCTTAATTAATTTCGGCTTTTTGGGGACAAATTGATGCCATTTAGTAATTTGGGATGCAACTATAATTGATTTAGGCTTGTTGGTAATTAATTAACCCCGAGGCTGTAATTGATCTCGGCCTGGTTGTAATTAATCGTAGTTGGTTTTAGTTAATTTGAGTAAGGGATTATTTTGTTTTTAAATGTACGTACAGTATATAGTTAAGCTAGGGAAGAATTATGTTACACTGAACAATATTTAATTTTAGGTTGTTTGTATCTAATTTATTTTGAGCTGAGTTGTCATTACATTTGGTTATATAACTAATTTGTTTTATTAATTATTTTTTTGTTTAGCCTGATTAACATATTTAATTGAGGTTGTACGTAATTATTGGTTTATTTGGTGTTAATTAGACTAGACTCATTAATTATGATTTGGTTGTAAATTTAGGCTCGACTACAATTAATTTTGCCGAGATTATAATTAATTTAAGGTGAACTATGATTAATTTAGCATTGTTATAGGAGAATATATCAGATCGACACATCTTGCCTTCCTAGTATAGAAAGTCCTATTCGATTTATGTGTACTGTATGTAGGTATGTACAATATAACAGTACATCATACACACAGAAGATCTTATGCAGTTTATATATAATACAGTATACACAATTTTATAATACCTTTTTATAAACACAGTAAGTCATATTGGTTTTATTCATGTGTGTATTTCTTGTTATATAGGCAGGAAGTCTTGTAATTCTGTGTATGTTTACGTGGTTGTATTACATGTATACGTAAGTCAATATTTATGTATGATTTTGTAGCACCCAATGTTATACACACACACACACACAGGTTCGTACGTCTCTCAGTCGGAATGAACTTCATCTTGACAGGAATTAGCGAGCATGATAATAATGCAACACTGGTGTAACACTAGTGCAACACTCTCGACAGCCAGAGCTTGACACACGTCCTGGTAAACAAATTAGTACATGACTCGTGACGTCTTCTCAAAGGTGTGCAGGATTTACTAGCTTAACTTCGTACCTGTCATATATTATTATGTGGGTTGACTCTCGCTCCCACCTGACACACGGCCACCTGATGACCCAAGAGCCCCGGGTGACTGGCTGGTCCCCTTGACTATTAAGCACTGCTGGAGCGTCGTAGTCTGGGGGGGCACCTCTCCAGGAGTCGAGGAGGAGGTGGTTACTGCCGCCTGTCCTTGGGTCTTGGAGTTAATGTCTCATATCTGGAGGTTGAGTCTTTATGGAGGTGGTCGGCCTCCAGAATATATACGATAGGTTTATAATCTAACTTTTGTTTTAATATTGTACGTATATGTTATATTTTTATTTCTATGCTATATTATATTTCAAATAGAAACCCTTAACAGACCATGATGTCACCTGACTGACTGTTACGACGCCAAGTGAACAGTATATAATCAACCAATCAGTACCTGACTGCTTCTCTAGGTTGCAGGAGTCTTACCTAACACACTCACCTGGACAGGTACACTCACCTGGACAGGTACACTCACCTGAACAGGTACACTCACCTGGCAAGGTACACTCAACTGGACAAGTACACTCACTCTTGGGCAGGTAAGCCCTCATCTGGACAGGTGAACTCTCCCTTAGACAAGTAGACTCTCAATTGAGTAGGCTGGAGGAGGGAAAAAACAATTCATAGCGTTTTCTGAATAAGTCTCCATGACACAGCCCGTGGAAAAGTCTTCAACCTCTCTTCCGCCTTCGATCCCTCCCTCCCTCCCTCCCTCCCTCCCTCGTCAAGAAAAGAAGCGTGATTGGAGAGACGCGCCATAAAGGTCAACAGTGTCTTTGTTTAGGCTGTAGAGTTGGTCGGTGGTGGAGCTGCTCTGGGTGGAGGGGTTTGTCATCTTCTTGCCCCGGACACGAGTTTGGACGAAGCAAAACACGAGATGAATTAAAGAAGCTCAAAAGTCCTTAAAGAAGACCCACCCCTCGCTCTCCTCTCTCACCCCTCCCTCTTTCACTCACCCCTCCTCCCTCTTTCACTCACCCCTCCTCCCTCTTTCTCACCCCTCCTCCCTCTCTCTCACCCCTCCTCCCTCTCCTTCTCTCTCACCCCTCCCTCTCCTTCTCTCTCACCCCTCCCTCTTTCTCACCCCTCCTCCCGCTTTCTCACCCCTCCTCCCTCTCTCTCACCCCTCCCTTTCCTTCTCTCTCACCCCTCCCTCTCCTTCTCTCTCACCCCTCCCTCTCCTTCTCTCTCACCCCTCCCTCTTTCTCTCACCCCTCCTCCCTCTTTCTCACCCCTCCTCCCTCTTTCTCACCCCTCCTTCTCACCCCTCTCCCCCCTCTCTCACCTCTTCTGCCCCTCACACACACACACACACACACAAACTCCAGCTTGTAACACACAAATAAACACACACACACACACATATTAACCTTCAATATGAAAGTCTCGGTCAGTCCAACTCGTATAAAATTCCTTCTGTTGAATATTGCATCACTTGCTGGCTTCACCCGCCTGCTGAGTTTTGCTTGTTCACTTCCCTGTGTGTGTGTGTGTGTGTGTGTGTGTAATTCAGTGGCCTTGGCGTACACATTTTCTGGTAATTTCAACTGTGTTCTGTAGAATTAGATTTCATAACCGGACACCCTTATACTGTAAATTCTTAACCTAACCTAACCAACCTGGAACAAGAAGGATCAAAATTAAAGGTTTCATTCTAATGACTCGTATCTCAAAGTACATTACCTGTAGCTACAACTTTGGAGGTTCACTTTGAAGGTTCAGTTAAATGGGGTTCAATTTTGTTCAGTGACGGCAAGGGATCGAACTAGTGTCCCGTGTTGAGCCAGTGTCAGTAGTGTAACCACTTCTCCACTATTTTTGGTTTATTCCTCTTCTCATCCCCGCCCCCAGTCTTCTTTCCTTGTACCCACCTTGTTATCTTTTCTTCCTCTTTCTCTCTCTCTTCCTTTCTCTGTTTATCTTTCCATTCCCCCTCTTTCTTCTTTCCTGTTTTTCCCACCTTCCACTTTTCACCTTTTGCCTCCCTCTTCTTTTCCTCTTCCTCCTTCCAAAGTTATTCTTGTTTATTAGCGTCATTTCTCTGTCTCTCTCCTCTCCTCACTCCTTCTCTACGTACAGTGTCCCTCCATTTATCCTCTCCCCTACTCTTTTCCTTACCCTCCTTCCTTTCCACACGCTCCTCACCTTCCCTCTCATCTCTTCACACCTCCCTTTCCCCCGTCTCCTCTTAATCCTTTTCTTCCTTGTTTTTTCCCTTTTCCTTCCTTAATCCGTCTTTACCCTCCCATTTCCTCTTCCCCTATCTCAGTCTTCTCCCTTCCTACCATCTCCCTATCCTTATCCACCCTCCTCCCCCTCCTTATCTTAACTCATTCCTTCATCTCCCCTTTCTTTCTCCCTCCCGTCTCCTAGTCCCTTCCCTCTTACCCACTCTCACTCTCTTCACATCCTTACCCTCCCTCCTACCTCTCCCTCTGACATGCCCTTCTCTCCCCCCCTTCTTTATCTTCTCCCCATTCCTCCCTTCCTTCCTCGCTCCTCTCCTGTTCTCCCTCCCTCCCTCCTTATCTTACCCCAATCCTCCCTTCCTCCCTCCCTTCCTCCCTCCTTCCTCTCCCTCCGACACGCCCTTTTACACAGCCGCCTTCATGCAAATTACTCTCAAGGGCCCTCTGGAAGCCTCGGCAGAAACTTTTTGAAGATAATCCAACAGGAGCAGCTTATCTGAGTCCTGCCGAAGAGACCTAACTCCTAACTTGTCCAAGATGGGTTTATCAGCCTTGTCCAATGTCGCCCCAACGTTACTCAGGCGCCCTAATGCCCCGCCCCCCCCCCCTGCCCCCATCCCCACCCCCTGCCTACCCTGTGTTGTCCCCCTGCCTACCCTTGTCGTTTCCCCTGTACCCCGCCCCCTGCTCTCACCCTTCCTCCTAACCCCCTGCCTTGTCCCGTTCCTCTGCCCCGCTTCACCCCACCCCGTTCCCTTGCCCCCCTCTCCCTCCTCTGTTCCATATACCCCTAACCCCAACCCTTCCCTTCCCCTCTCCTCCCCCCTCCCCCTCTCCTCCCCCCTCCCCCTCGCCCCCCCCTCCCTGTTGCCCTTCCTCTCCCGTTTCCCCCTGAAAAGGAAGGAAAGGAGGGAAAAGGTGCTTGGTGGTGTGTAGTCTGGTCTATGGGAAGAAAGGGTGAAGGAAATGAGTAGGTCGGGTTGAAGGAACACAGAAATGAAGGAACGACAGATGCAGGAAGCAGTAATTGAAGAAAGGAGTAATTGAAGAAAGGAGTAATTGAAGGAAGGAGTAATTGAAGGAAGGAGTAATTGAAGGAATGAGTAATTTACCCTACAGTATGATATGGAGTTAATTTTCACCCTTAGTAAGGTAAATAGAGTAATTGCCAATTATAGAAAAGGCCCCTATTACTACTGTAATAGGATGATTCCCATTTAAAGAAAAAATACCCTATTTATATATTATATTTAGTGTGTCATTCCAGTTATAGGAGAGTTACCAATTATGTTATTTTTTTATTTTTTTTTAGTCATCGTAAAGTTACCAATTTCATTTTCTTTTTTTCTTTTTTCCCCCAATTGTAATTAAAGTTTCCTATTCCGGCCATTATGAGTTTAATAACCAATTAAGCCTCGGGTCGTTTCTTCCCTGGGAGAAAGTATTATGAGGGGAAAAAAAAGAAAGTTGTCCTAATAGGTATTTTGGGTGAAAGTTAAACTCCAGCTGAAACGTTAAAACTTTCTTTTTTGGCTCCGTATATATATATATTTTTTTTGTCTCTTGTGATATTTTATTTTTATGGTTGTTGGTTATTTAAAAGAAAGTCTCTCTCTCTCTCTCTCTCTCTCTCTCTCTCTCCGATGCCAGTTTAGTTATCCTCATCCACGCCACCTTCCTCATCCACGCCACCTTCCTCATCCACTCCACCTTCCTCATCCACTCCACCTTCCTCATCCACGCCACCTTCCTCATCCACGCCACCTTCCTCATCCACGCCACCTTCCTCATCCACGCCACCTTCCTCATCCACGCCACCTTCCTCATCCACGCCACCTTCCTCATCCACTCCACCTTCCTCATCCACGCCACCTTCTTCATCCACTCCACCTTCCTCATCCACTCCACCTTCCTCATAAACCACCAATCCGCTGTTTACGCTCTATATACCTCGGTAATGATTGGTCAACCTGATTAGCGGTGCTCCTCAGACGGCGGTTTTCATTGGCTGGTGCTTCCGTCACGTGCTTCCTGGATGGTCGTGCGTCATGGGGTGGCTGTTTAGGCTGGTCGTTCCGTCAAGTGGTAGTCGAAGAGAAGTCGTTAGTTGGAATGAATTAGCTGGGGGAGGTAGTGTGGGGGGAGGGGTGTTTAGTGGTTGTAAACTCCCACCCACCTCCTTTTCCCCCCTTTCACCTCCCCCCCTCTTCTCTCTCCCCCTTCTCCCCTACCCTACCCTACTCCCTCTCTCTTCCGCCTTCTCCTTCCCTCTCCCCTCCCCTCCCCTCCCTCTCCCTTCTCCTCCTCCTCCCCCTTTCCTACCCTTCTCCCTCTCCCTTCCTCCGCCTCCCCCTTTCCTACCCTTCTCCCCTTCTCCCCTTCCCTCCCCTCCCTCCCTCTTCCCCTCTCTTTCCCCTCCTCCACCCTCCCCCTCCCCGGGACGGAATTGTAAATTTTACGACGATTTGCTGGTTTAATGACGCCCAGATATTACACCCAGATGTATTGAATATTGTGGCGCCGTGATTTATTTTTCAGTGGGTTTAATGATGGTCTTATTTTTAAGGTGTTTAATGATGGTTTTATTTTCAAGCGGTTTAATGGTATCGTGTTTTTAAAGAGGTTTAATTGTGTTGTTTATTTTTAAGGGGTTTAATGGTGTCGTCTTTTAAGAGGTTTAATGGTGCTGTTTTATTTTTAAGGCGTTTAATGGTGCTGTGTTTTATGTTTAAGGGGTTTAATGGCACTGTTTTATGTTTAAGGGGTTTAATGGTGCTGTTAAAAACGTTAAACCTACATGATGGAATTGTTTGATTTTTTGGTCATTCGTTTTGTTTTTGTTTGTGACTTACAATGTTGAGTTTCACTAACCTAACCTAACCTACCCTAACCTAAGCCTCTCTCTCTCTCTCTCTCTCTCTCTCTCTCTCTCTCTCTCTCTCTCTCTCTCTTTCTCTCTCTCTCTCCCTCCTTCCGTTGTACAGTGTATCGATTCTGTTTCTCCCTCTACCTCCTCTTCCTCCTGCTCCCTCCTTTCCCATTCACCTCACCCCCATTTCTCTCTCCTTACTCTCCTCTGTTGCTTCTCCATCCTTCCCTTTATCTCCCTTCCCTCTTCTCTTCTTCCTCCTCCTCTGTCTTTCCCTATTCCCTCCTTCCTCCATCTTTCCTTCCTCCACCCTTCCCATCTTTTCTACCTCTTCCTCCCCCAATCTCCTCCTCTCTCTCCTACTCTTCCCCCTCTTCCTCCTGTACCCTCTCTTCCCCCCCTCCTCCTCCTTCACCCCCTCTTCCTCCTTCACTCCCTCCTCCTCTTTCACCCTCTCTTCTCCATCTTCCTCCTCCCTCTCTTCCTCCTCCTCCTCCAACCTCTGTTTGTATGATAAGAAGAATAAAACAAATTAATGGAACAAATAAAGTTTTTATTTTCTTTCTTAATCTTAATAATTCCTTTCTTTTTCTTTCTTATTATTATGTTTTTTTTATGTAAAGTTTTTATTTATTTTTTAGTTAGTGACAATATTTATTTTTAGTGATTATTATTATTATTATTATTATTATTATTATTATTATTATTATTATTTTACGTTAGCAACCAATGACTCTCTCTCTCTCTCTCTCTCTCTCTCTCTCTCTCTCTCTCTCTCTCTCTCTCTCTCTCTCCTCACTTCTTCCCTTCTTCCTCCTCTTTCACTCACTCCTTCTTCCTTTCACTTCCCATCCTCCCTGCCCTCGTGACGCCCTCTCCCCCTCTTCTCCCTCCCACCCCTCTTCCTTTTTCCTCTCGCCTTCCTCCACTCCCACTTCTCCCTCCTCCTCCTACTGTCTCCCCACCCCCTAGCCCTCCCCATCTCCCCCTCCCTCTCTCCCCCTCCCCCACTTCCCACATCTCATCCCCCCCCACTCCCACCCCTTACACCCACCCTCACCTCTTTCCTCTCTCCTCACCCTCCCCATCTCCCTACCCTCCCCATCTCCCCACCCTCCCCACAGTGAACGGGGGAGGATTAATTCGGTGTTGCGGGGTGATAAAGTGTGGGTGTTTATACGGCACTATATCGCCTAATTGACCAGTAATTATCGGCTCGCCCGCTTGTTTAAGAGGACGTATTAGCTGCCTTAATTGACGTAATCACCACGTCACGGAGAAGGTGGTGGGGGGGGGGAGGTGAAGGATTAGGAGGAGGAGGAGGAAGAAGGAGGAAGAAGGAGAGAAGAGAAGAAGAGGTGATGATAAGGAGGATGAAGAGAGAGGAGAAGAACGAGTGAGGAGGAAACGGGGGGTCAGGAAGGGATGGGAGAACGGAGGAAGAGACAGAAGGAGAGGGAGGAAGGGAGAAAAGATGGAAATGGAAGAGGGAGGATAGCGGAAGAGGAGGGAGAAGAAAATTAGTGGGAGGGGAATGTAGGAGGTGAAAAAGAGGGAGTAAAAAGGAGGAGGAGAGGGGGAGAGGAGAAAGAGGGAGGGATAGGGCGGAATGAGGAGAAGAGAGGGGAGGGAAGTAGAGAGGCAGGAGAAGGAGGAGGAGGAGAAGGAAGAAGAGGGAAAGAGGTGGGGGGGGGTCGCGAAATGAAAGGGGAAGAGGAAGCAGAAGGGAAAGATGTTTTGTGACAAGGAAAGGGGATGGAGTGTTATGGGATAGGAATAGGGGAGGGAATACTAGGGAACAGGGAGAAGAAAGGGAAGGGTTGTAATGGAAAAGAGAAAGAAAAAAGTGTAATGGAATAGGAGGGAGATGGATAGAGAGTAGAGAACAAGTCAATCTCTCGTAAAAGGGGGAAATGGTAGAGGGGAAAAGAGAGAAGTCATAGAAATATAGGGATGGGGACAAAGGAAGGGGAAGGAAATGGGGGATTGAGATAATGGGGAAATTGGGTTGTACTTGGGGAATGGCGTCTTGTGTGGGTTTTTACTGGGGGAAAGTATCAGAAAGGAGTACACACACACACACACGCACACACACACACACACACACACACACACACCCAGCCTTTCAGTACACCACATACGGGCAGGTAACCCCAGGGAGACCTACCTGTATAGAGAAGGTTAATTTAGTTAAGTAGTCCACGCACACCTATTACTACCACCTTGGCTGCCACCACCCCTGCTGCCACCATCACCACCTCTGCTGCCGCCATCACCACCTCTGCTGCCGCCATCACCACCCCTGCTGCCGCCATCACCACCTCTGCTGCCGCCATCACCACCCCTGCTGCCACCATCACCCCTGCTGCCACCATCACCCCTGCTGCCACCATCACCATCACCCCTGCTGCCGCCATCACCACCCCTGCTGCCACCATCACCACCCCTGCTGCCACCATCACCACCCCCTGCTGCCACCATCACCACACCCCTGCTGCCACCATCACCATCACCCCTGCTGCCCCCATCATAACCCTTGCTACCACCACCACCCCCATCACCCCTGCTGCCACCATCACCATCACCCCTGCTGCCGCCACCACCACCCCTGCTGCCACCATCACCCCTGCTGCCACCATCACCATCACCCCTGCTGCCACCATCACCACCCCTGCTGCCACCATCACCCCTGCTGCCACCATCACCACTCCTCCCACCATCACCACCCCTGCCGCCACCACCCCTGCTGCCACCATCACCACCCCTGCCATCACCACCCCTGCTGCCACCATCACCACCCCTGTTGCCGCCACCACCACCGGTCACTACACTACACAACACTACCGGTCACCACACTACACCCCCGGTCACCACACAACACTACCGGTCACCACAACACCACCGGTCACCACACCACACTACCGGTCAGCACACACCACACTACCGGTCACCACACACCACACTTCCGGTCACCACACACCACACTCGGTCACCACACACCACACTACCGGTCACCACACACCACACTACCGGTCACCACACACCACACTACCGGTCACCACACACCACACTACCGGTCACCACACACCACACTACCGGTCACCACACCACACTACCGGTCACCACACACCACACTACCGGTCACCACACACTACACTACCGGTCACCACACACCACACTACCGGTCACCACACCACACTACCGGTCACCACACACCACACTACCGGTCACCACACACCACACTACCGGTCACCACACACCACACTACCGGTCACCACACACCACACTACCGGTCACCACACACTACACTACCGGTCACCACACCACACTACCGGTCACCACACACCACACTACCGGTCACCACACACTACACTACCGGTCACCACACACCACACTACCGGTCACCACACACCACACTACCGGTCACCACACACCACCGGTCACCACACACCACACTCGGTCACCACATAATACTGTTATAGTGTTACAATGTATTGGTCTTGGTATTAATGAACAAAGCATAAGTAGTGTATTTTATCCCCAGGACGGACTAGCTTGAAGAAGAAAAAAAAATGTGCTCTTTTAGCTAAGAAAAAAATAGCGCGTTTTTTGTTTTTTGTTTTTTTTTACTTATGTTGTGTTAAAAAATGTATTGATCGTTGTTTTTACTTCCATGATGAAAAAAAACACTTTTACGTGTTTTTTTTTATTTTGTTTTTTTTTTTTGTTCGAATGGGGAAGAAAATATTTGCGGGGAAAAAACCGTGTTGTGTTTTTTTTTTTCCCTTAGGTCTTATTAGAAGGTCGTGCTGGTGGCTGGTTTGACTCATACAGGGAATTTAGGGAATATTTCTTGATACTTAACCTTGATGAATGACAGCCAGTTTATACAGCCATATTGACACCAAATTCACTATGCCTACATTGCCACCACATTCACCACACCCGTTATCTACATCAATAAAACAACCACACCACCACACCTACACCACACCTACCACTTTCATTTTAACACCACCATATTCATTCACTCACTCCCCCCCCCCCCACTTTTAACCAATACACACACACACACACACAACACTACCACATTCACAAAATCACCACACCCCCACCATTACCGCCACCACCACACCCACCACCGCCACACCCACTCCCACCACCACCACCTTTACACCCACCACCTTTACACCCACCACCACCACACCCACCACCATCACACCCACTACACCCACCACCATCACACCCACCAACACCATACCCACACCATTACTACCACGCCCACACAAATACCACCACACCCACACCATTACCACCACACCCACACCATTACCATCACCACATCCACACCTGCGCCACCACCACCACACCCACCACCACCACATCCATCACCACCACATCCACCACCACCACATCCACAACCCAACCACAGCACCCACAAAAACCACCCCACCACAACACCACACCCACCACACACCATCACAAAGCCAGACCTCATCATAAGGTAAGCTAGAAAAAGCTAAATCACATGAGGGTAGGATCCCCTGAAGCTAAAGTCTGCCGCCGACACTCCCTTCACTGGTAGAAAATGGTACTGTTTAGCTTCTCTGCTGAGTCCTCGCCTACCACACTCGCCACCACACTCACCACACCACCACCACACTCACCACACCACCATCACACTCACTACCACACTCACCACACCACCACCACACTCACCACACCACCATCACACTCACTACCACACTCACTACCACACTCACCATACTATCACCAGACTTACCACCACACCACTACCACACTCACCATACTATCACCAGCCTCATCACCACACTCACCACCACACTCACTACCACACTCACTACCACACTCGCTATACTATCACCAGACTTACCACCACACCACTACCACACTCGCCATACTATCACCAGACTTATCACCACACTCACCACTACCACACTCACCATACTATCACCAGCCTCATCACCACACTCACCACCACACTCACTACCACACTCACCATACCATCACCACATTCACCCTACTACAATCACCCAACCACCACACTACACTCGCCACATCTTCACTACACACACACACACACACACACACTTTGTAGTAGTAAAAATCAGACAATTATTTTTTTTTTCCCTGATGTAACAAGACTCCATGAAGTTACCACATTTCCCCTTGAAGGTGGACGAATTTCTCCCTAAATTACAAAGACGACCATCTGAAATCACATAAATTCCCAATGAAATTACAAAAAAAAAGCTTCTACCAGGATTACAGAAGTTCCCCTGAAAGTAGTTAAAAAATATCCCCAGAGAACAAAAATCCCCCTTGAAATCCCGAAAGTAGTCAAAAAATATCCCCAGAGAACAAAAATCCCCCTTGAAATCCCGAAAGTAGTCAAAAAATATCCCCAGAGAACAAAAATCCTCCTTGAAATCCCTAAGTTCACACAAGTAACCTCCCCGGAAGAAAGTCAAGTCAAGTCCTCAGGAGGTGAAGAACTGTAACTGGATCTAATGGGCATGGGAGAGTGTGGGGACAACCTGTACTCAACTACCTCGACTTCCTTAACTTGTAAAGGTACTTGGTGGCATAGAAGTGGGTACATCCTCCTTGCTTCCTCCTCCTCCTCCTTGCTTCCTCCTCCTACTTGCTTCCTCCTTGCTTGCCGCCGCCGCCGCCTCCTCCTCCTTACTTCCGCCTCCTTCTTGCTTCCTCTTCCTCCTGCTCCTCTATGCTTGCTTGCCGCCTCCTCCTTGCTTCCGCTTCCTCCTTGCTTCCTCTTCCTCCTTCTTTTCCTCCTGCTTCTCCTTGCTTGCTTGTTCCTCTTTGATTCCTCCTCCTCCAGTTTGTTTCTTCCTCCTCTTCCTCCTCCTCCTCCTCCTCCTCCTCCAACTCCTCCTCGTCTCAGGTTAATAGTTACTCGATTTCAACCTAACCTAACCTAACCACACCTCACCTCACTTCCTGGGGTAACATTAGGGTAATTTATTCAACAGGTGAAATAAGCTGGGGGTGCCTAATCGTCAGGTGATCCATACTCTCACTTCTGGTACAAAAGACTCACTTGTATATGTCTGTGTGTTTGAGAGTCTTTTGAGTCCATAGTTGATGGAGTCGTTTGTTGTTCTTGTATAATTCTTATTTCTTCCTTGATTCCTTCCTTTATCCGGGTTCCTTCTACATCCTTTCCATTTCATTCACCTTCTCCTCTCCTTCTCTCACCTCCCACGTTACTACTCCTTTTATATGTATCTTCTTCCTTTCATTTTGTCTTATTTACTCATTTCCATTGTTCGCTTTTTCTTTCCTTTTTTGGTTATTTTTCTCTTTATTTGATAATTCGTTTCCTCTTCCTCTGTTTCATCGTTTTCCTTTCTCTCTTCTGTCCTTCTCTAATTCATTCTTAATCTTGTTTCTTTTTGCCCCCATCCCCCCCCCCCCCCTTCCTTCTTTTCCATCTCTCTCTCTCTCTCTCTCCACTTATTTATTACCCCACTCACCTTCTTCGTTTCTCTTTTCCTTTAACCCCTCTCTCTACCAGCACCTATCCCTCCTCTTTACTCCGTTCTTCTCTTCCTCTCCATCTTCTCTCTTCTCAATTTCTCCTCTTCCTCCCTTCTTCTCTCCAACTTCTCCTCCCTAGCTTTTTACCTCCCCTCCTACCCTTCCTTTCTACTCCCTCCTGCTCCTCTGCCTCCTCTCCCTCACTCCCCTTCCCCTTCCTAATCTTCTTCTCCTACTCTTTCCCACACTTCTCTCCCAATCCCTTATATTTCCTCTTCCCTTCCTCCTCCACCCTCCCAACCTTTTCTTGCTAACCTTTCCCTTCCTCTTCCCTCTTCTACCTTCATACTCTCCTTCCTTACCTCCTCCTCCCGTTGTTTGTCCCCTCCCTCCCTCTCTCCCTCCCCTATTCCCTCCCTTCCTCCATTTTTTTCCTCTCCCTCCCTTTTCTCTCTCTTACCTCCCCCCTCCCTCCCTCCCTCCCTCCATCAACTCCCCCCCTCCCTCCCTTCATCCATCACCTCCCCCCTCCTCCCTTCATCACCTCCCTCCCTCCTTGCGTACCCTACACACCCTTACACATTATGAACCCCCCTCCCCCTCCCCCCTCCCCTCCCCCCTCCCCCAGGTGTTTCTTGTGTGTGTACTCGTCAAGCAGGAAGGAGCGCCGTAGGGAAATACGCCCGAAGATTAAACCAGCCTGGGTTTGTCGGCACACATGACATATTACACCGCCCTATTCCCACCACTGCACTCTGTACGCCTTATTTATTGCGTCCTATCTCTCTCTAGGTCTTAGTCAGCATGTGTCCGGCGTATTTTGCACCTTTTTTGCGAGCGTGTGTAATAATAATAATAATAATAATAAAAATAATAATAATAATAATAATAATAATAATAATAATAAACGGTTTATTAATAGGGTTACAGCCGGTGGCTGAAAATATACAAACTTTCATTTGATATCGCCATGATATGCGTTGAATACATTTACAGGGCTGTACAGTACATAAATCAGGAGTTGTTTATTATTTTAACAATAGATGGGATGGTGCTGTTCTTATATCTATCGGTGCTGGTATTTTGTTGTAGTGGCGGACTGCGCGAGGTGGGTGGGGGACTGCCGGTGGCAGGCGGTGGCGATGACGAGGATGGTGCAGTAGTCCACTGCCAAACCTTGCTAGTGCTTGGTGGTGGAGGTCACTGAGGATGGCATTTCCAGGGTGGAGAGAGCGTTGGTGTAGCCGGAGTAGTCTGCGCCGAGCATGATTCTGCAGGACCTTTTCTGTACCTTCTCTAGCTGACGTTGTTGGGTGGAGTTGACAGAAGACGACCAGGCTGGTGACGCATACGTTAGTTTGGGGAGAATAAAGGCGTTGTAGATAGTCCTCAGCTCTGGCGTGGGTGTTCCAAGTGACCTAAGTCGTCGTGTGTGTGTGTGTGTGTGAAGTAAAAGTTTTAAATTACCTTGTGTTTGTGTTCAATTTATACCATGAGGTTAGGTTAGGTTTTGGTTAGATTAGGTTAGGTTATACAGTGTTACTTTTTTCTTTTTTCTACACTGGCCAATTTTCCCTCAAGATACGATATTTCTCATTTGATGTCATAAAGTTACGATAAATCTCACATTTATACGTCTTACATTTACGATACCTAAAATTGTACTATTTGTTATCCGGCTTACGCATTTTCAACTTTAATTATTATTCGGCTTACGCATTTTCAAACTTATATTACTTTCGAACGTAGTCCAACTTTATTACTCACAAGCGTACTGAAACTATATTACTTTCAAGCGTACTCATTTTACCATTTTCAAGCGTATTTAAACTTTTATCATTCTCAAGCTTATTATTTTCAAGCTTTTCTCTCCGTTTTCTATCTCGTCTACTTGATGGAGGGGTAACTGACGTAGTAAAATTGTTGGGGGTACTTGGTGGTGCATCTTTCAATCTTTTGTCTTGCTGATTAAAACTGCTTAGAGGCGCTATACACTCTTAGTCGGGTGTTGTGTTGTGTTGTGTGTTGTGCTAGTGTTGTATGTGTTGTTTTAAAATTAAGAATTGAATTGGTGTTGATTCTCTCTCTCTCTCTCTCTCTCTCTCTCTAACCTTAGCCCCATCTCTCTCCCCAAATCCATCCCATCTTCCCCTCCTCCCCTCCCCCTTCCCCCTCCCCTCCAACTCCCTCCCCTACTGTCAGTTTTTGTTCTAACTGATCATTTACACTACAGTAAAAATGAACATAGTAATTTGCCCCCCAGCATTTTTACAGCACAGGTGTACGTCGCCCTCCCTCACAGTAATTGGACACATTAAGTGATAATTACACCTGTACGTCGTAAATTCTAATTCAAAATGTCTATTACAGGCACACCTTGTCCAGAGTTGCATTTGCATAGGAATTTTTTTTTCGTGAGAGAGAGAGAGAGAGAGAGAGAGAGAGAGAGAGAGAGAGAGAGAGAGAGAGAGTTATTGGTAATGTTTTTGTTTTTCTTCCGATTTTTTGAAGTTTTAGTTATGATTGAGGCATAAATATTGAGTATGAGTGAAGTAAATTATGTTGGGTTTAATATTATGGATATAAGTGAGATTATTTTGGATATAGTATACTTCCCCCTCTCTCTCTCTCTCTCTCTCTCTCTCTCTCTCTCTCTCTCTCTCTCTCTCCTTCATCCTTACCACTTCCTCTCTTCTTTCCCTCCATCTCATCCCTCCTTCCTGTATATTTTTCTCCCTCTCTATCGTCTCTCCTCTTTCATGCCTATATCATTCTTCCTTCTTTCTCTCTTCCTCCATCCCATCTCTTGTGTTAGCTCTCTTACCACACGCTTATCATCTTTATCTCTGTGCCTTCCATATCCTCCCTCCCTTCTCTCCCACCATTATTCTAATTCACCCCCTCTCCCTCTTATTTCCTCCCTCGCTCCACCACTCACTCTCTTCCTCCCTCACCTCTCCCTCATCCTTCTCTTGCTCTCAGTCTCTTCCTCCTTTCCTTTTACCATCTCACACGCACACACTCCTTCTCACCTATACTTCCATCCCCATCTCTACTGTCGCACACACACACACACACACCTCCCTCCCGTGTTCCCTGGGCCCCTGTCATGCAAGGTGGTCTTAGAATTTCACCTGTACCTGAATTATTCCGGCAGGTGGCGTGGGGCAGGTGAATATTTCAGTGAATCATGAGTCCCCCCCCTTCAAGAGTTTAACCCCTTATGTTGAGCCCTTTGCTGTATGTGTGACCCGTGCTGATGCTGTGTACTGCTGTGATGCTGTGTACTGCTGTGATGCTGTGTACAGCTGTGATGCTGTGTACTGCTGTGATGCTGTGTACTGCTGTGATGCTGTGTACTGCTGTGATGCTGTGTACTGTTGTGATGCTGTGTACTGCTGTGATGCTGTGTACTGCTGTGATGCTTTTGTACTGCTGTGTGCTGTGTACTGCAGTGATGCTGTGTACTGCTGTGTGCTGTGTACTGCTCTGTGCTGTGTACTGCTGTGATGCTGTGTACTGCTCTGTGCTGTGTACTGCTGTGATGCTGTGTACTGCTGTGATGCTGTGTACTGCTCTGTGCTGTGTACTGTTGTGAGCTGTGTATTGCTGTGATGCTGTGTACTGTTGTGTGCTGTGTACTGCTGTGCTTCATTCACAGGGGTCTCTCTCTCTCTCTCTCTCTCTCTCTCTCTCTCTCTCTCTCTGTGTAGACACGCAGGGAGGGCCGTCTTTCACCCGTCCAATTGTCGTAGCCCTCCCCCCTCCTCCCCTCCCCTCACTTGTTCCCCTCACCCGCTTACCTTCTTATTGCATTGCCTTTGTTTAGGGCCTTGGGTCGGGCACTTGCACCGGTCTCCTTGCCCTTATCGTTTGCCCCTAGTGTGCCGAGAGCAAGTGGTGAGGGAGGGGCAAGAGAAGGGTACGTTAGTGTAGGAGAGGCAAGGGAGGGTACTTTTGGGTAGAAGGGGGAAGGGGAGGGTAGGGGGGGCAAGGGAGGGTACTTTTGGGTAGAAGGGGGAAGGGGAGGGTAGGGAGGGGCAAGGGAGGGTACTTTTGGGTAGAAGGGGGAAGGGGGGGTAGGGAGGGGCAAGGGAGGGTACGTTTGGGTAGAAGGGGGAAGGGGGTAGGTAGGGGCAAGGGAGGGTACTTTTGGGTAGAAGGGGGAAGGGGAGGGTAGGGAGGGGCAAGGGAGGGTACGTTTGGGTAGAAGGGGAAAGGGGAGGGTATGGGGGCAAGGGAGGGTACTTTTGGATAGAAGTGGGAAAGGGGAGGGTATGTTAGGGTAGGGCAAGGTAAAGGGAAGGTACGTTTGGGTAAGGGGGCAAAGGTAGGGTAAGTTTGGGTAGGGAGGGTGGGGGGTGGTACAGGGAGGATAGAGGGAGAGTGTTTCAGGGTGGGGAGGGGAGGGGTAGGAGGAAGGTAGTGAGGAAAGGAAGAGGTAGTTTGGGTGGAAGAGGATGGAAGGGGATAAGGATAGGGATGAGTAGGTGAAGAGGGGAGGGAAGGTGAGGGAAAGGATAAGAATGGAAGGGAATGTATAGGATAGGAAGGGAGGGGAAGGATAGAGGTTAGGTGTGGGGAAGGGAGAAAAGAAAGTTTATTGGAGGAGAATAGGGAGAAGAAAGAGAGGTTGGAGGGACATGGGGGGGGGTGGATAGGTGAGGATGGGAGGGGTAGAGGACGTCCAGGGGAGAGGTAAATGGGGAGGGGTGAGGAGGGAGGAGGGTCAGAAGGAGTAGGAAGAGGAGGTGGTTGGGGGGGAGGGAGGAAGAGAAAGTGGTAAGGGGAGAAGGGGAGGGGAGGGGGGGGTAAGTGGAGAGGAGAGGGAGGGGAGGTTAGAGTGGCCCCCTAGCTGTAATTTTGACTCTAATTCTGACTCCAACAGGACACAGGCCGCGGTCTCTCTAATTTCCCAGGCGGGCGAGCTGCTCCTGACCCCTCCCTCCCCTTCCTTCTTCTACCTTCCCATCCCCCCCTTTCTCTTCCGCCGCTCCCCTCCCCTTATCCTCCCCCCTCCCCTTCTCCTCCCCCCTCCCAAGTCCGCAGGCAATTTAAAGTAAACTGGCCAGGCAGTGCTGAGGTGTAGGATGTGTGAGGGGGAGGAAGGGAGAGAAGAGGGAGGAGTATCTGTTACGTAGAAAGGGAAGGAGGAAATGGCTAGTAAAGAGAGAGAGAGAGAGAACGGAGGGGGTATAAGGAGACGAAGGGGGGGGGGGGGTTATTTGGAGAGGGATTGGATGCTGAGAGGGAATGATATCAGGGAACAAGGGCGGAGAAGAGGAAGAAAGGAGAGTTACCATCAACAACATCAATATCATTTTCGTCAACAACAACATCATCATAACCTCAACAAAAACAACATCACAGCATCAACAATAGCAACAACAACAACACTCCTGGTAGTTATAATATGACCCAGATAAAGTGTGTTGTGAGAGCCGCTGTAGTTGACACATTACTCCGTGGAGGTCTATAAGGGAGGTACTACAGATGTTCCACAGGTGTTGCAGGTGTAGAGAGTTTTAGTTACAGATGTTCCACGTGTAATGATCAGGTGTTGCAGGTGTAGAGGGTTTTAGTTACAGATGTTCCACGTGTAATGATCAGGTGTTGCAGGTGTTGAGAGTTTGTCACAGATGATCTATGTGTAATGATCATGTGTTGCATGTGTTGAGAGTTTTAGTCACAGGTGTTTCACGTGTAATGATCAGGTGTTGCAGGTGTAGAGAGTTTTAGTTACAGATGTTCCACGTGTAATGATCATGTGTTGCATGTGTTGAGAGTTTAAGTCACATGTCTTAACGAAATATTGCAACCTGCTTATGTGTTCGTGTGTCTTGCAATATGAGTGTTTAAAAGAATCTTGCAACTGATCGACCTTTCCGTGAATCTTACAACAGCTTACTCTTTCATCGGGTCTTGCAACATATCATCTGTGCAACACATCATTATTCTCATGCATCACTCCTTGCAACATATTGGTCTTTTCAGTGAGTCTTGCAACATGATTATTTTCTTCAGTGGGTTTTGCGCCTTATCACTCATGCAATATATCAACCATGCAACGTATACCATCCTTGCCTTATGTCAGCCTTGCGACATCTAGTAAATCGTGCACTGAACGTAACAAACAATGAGTGTGGTTGTAGTGTGTGTGTGTGTGTTGCAGCCGTTCAACACAGCAACAATGAACGGTTCACCTCCCCCGTTTTAGCAAGTTATGAACAATGCATTAGACACTGTGGGCTTTGTACATCCATAAAAAAATTACTCCGGATTGAAGGCGATAAATAATGTATAATAGACTTAAATTGATATTGTTATTTTGGTGTTGAATTTAGTGAGTTGGTCATTTTGTGTTGACTGGGGCGTCATCCCCTGATTGTTGTTGTTATGGTTGTTATTGGCGGTGTTATTATTGGTAGTTGTGTTATTATTATTATTATTGGGGGGGGGGGGGGGGGTGTATAGTGCGTTTTGCCTGTTGGTTGAGTGGTCCTTCGACGTCCGTGGGAAGAGACATGTACTTACTGTCCGTACCTGAAGGGCTAGTTTAACACCGTCCGTACCTGAAGGACTCGTTTAACACCGTCCGTACCTGAAGGACTCGTTTAGCACCGTCCGTACCTGAAGGGCTAGTTTAACACCATCCGTACCTTCGGGACTTTTTAACACGATAACTGGAACAAAAAATAGTGATGGATTTTAACCTGACTTACCACTACAGGGTGTGGGAGCATTACAACAGGTCTCATAGGAAGTCAGTCATTAGAATGCTGGTGTTGTTGGGTCTCCCGAGTTGTGTAGACCAAATGAGCTTTGGTTTACCCCAGCAGGCGTATAAGTTATCAGTTGCAGGAGTATAAGTTATCAGTAGCAGGCGTATAAGTTTTCAGTAGCAGGAGTATAAGTTATCAGTAGCAGGAGTATAAGTTATCAGTAGCAGGAGTGTAAGTTATCAGTAGCAGGAGTATAAGTTATCAGTAGCAGGAGTATAAGTTATCAGTAGCAGGAGTATAAGTTATCAGTAGCAGGAGTATACGTTATCAGTAGCAGGAGTATAAGTTATTAGTAGCAGGAGTATAAGTTATTAGTAGCAGGAGTATAAGTTATCAGTAGCAGGGGTGTAAGTTATCAGTACCAAGAGTATAAGTTATCAGTAGCAGGGGTGTAAGTTATCAGTAGCAGGGGTGTAAGTTATCAGTAGCAGGGGTGTAAGTTATCAGTTGCAGGAGTATAAGTTATCAGTTGCAGGAGTATAAGTTATTAGTAGCAGGAGTATAAGTTATCAGTAGCAGGAGTATAAGTTATCAGTAGCAGGAGTATAAGTTATCAGTAGCAGGAGTATAAGTTATCAGTAGCAGGAGTATAAGTTATCCCTCCCTCTCTGCCTCCCTCCCCTCTGCCTCCCCTTCCCTGTCTGCTCCCTGCCTTCCTCCCTCCCTGGCTGCTCCCTGTCTTCCTCCCTCCGTCCCTCCCTCCCTCCCTCAAACTCGCAATGACTGAGGGAGCATGCAGGGAGGGAGGCAGGGAACAGAGAGGGAGGGAGACAAGGAGCAGACAGGGAAGGAGGGGGGCAGGGAGCAGACAGGGAGGGAGGCAGGGAGTAAACAGGGAGTAGACAGGGAGGGACATGATCTAAACACTGGAAAGGGTTGATGTTACCTTACACAATTACTGTACTTAGTCTTAGGTAGCGACACACAGCTCACCTGGTGTGTCCATCATTGAGAGGGTGATGTAAGATGTACCTAGTGGTAGTCCTCTTACGTCAGATGGCTGCCTCTCACCTTACTGGGGGGGGGGGGGGATGTAAGCCTTTGCTGATTTTTTTTTTTGCCTACCTGGGAACTAAAGAACTTTTTTTTTCCTACCTAGGGATGAGAGAAGTTTTTCCTACCTAGTGACGAGGTTTTTTCCCCCTACCTACAGGTGAGAGTATGTCATTTTTCCTACCTGGAGACTAGAAAAGGTATCAAATTACCCTCAGTCTCAGTGCATTTAAGACACCTACACCACCACTACCACCACCACTACCACCACCATTCTCTCATCTCTCAGTGCTGGAGATAAATTGATCCACTTACATAAATTCTCGCATTCTCAATTACAAGGAGAAAAACAAAACCAAAAAAACAATTACGAACATTTTGAGAATCCCAACAGTTTTTTTTTAACACTATAGCCTACATGACGCCTACACCATCCTGTGATTACAATGCATCTGGCAGTAATAAATCAAGTCTTTTATTTACACTTAATGCTGTTAGCTGTTCCTCAATCATGATTTTTCAAAGTTAAGGTAAATTGGGTTTTGTTGTTAGACGTAAAAAAAAACAAATAACATTGTGCATTGTTGATTTTTATTGATGAATTTATCTTATTGTTGATGGTTGTAAGTTGTGTGTGTGTGTGTGTGTCTGTGTGTGTGTGTGTTATCCATACATACTGTCATCCATACACATGAAGGGTTGTATGAGAACGTGCCAGATAGTCTGAAGCGGCTACATCTAAAAATACATACGGGCGTTCCTTAAAACACACACACATACACACACCTGAACTCATACAAAATTTTCATACACACAGATATACACACTTTAAAATATACAAGAAATGAACACAAGGAAGAAAATAACCCATACTTAGAAATACAATATAATGAGAATGCAAGTCACACTCACACACACTCACACACACACTCACACAGTATTCATGGCACACCACCACGGGGAAAGGAATTTAAAAGTTACAACTTACGATAGACCCAACAAGGATATGCGAATGAGGTGTGTGTGTGTGTGTGTGTGTGTGTGTGATGGGATGGTGGAGGAGGCGTGAGAAAGGAAGGGAGGAGGAAGAGAAGCAGTGAAAGAGAAAGAAAGAAGTTAACAGCACATGAGAGAAAGAAGAAGAGGAGGAGGAGGAGGAGGAGGAGAAGGAGAAGGAATAAGATGAAGAAGAAAAGGGAGAGGGAGGAAGGAGATAATGGTGGGAGCAAACGAGAGATGGGAAGAAGGAGCAGAGAGAGAGAGAACGAGATTCATAAAATCTAAATTGACGCTCAGTGACACAAGTTTTGCAGGGGGATTTGTCAGCTAAGAGGAACCTAAACCTCCTCCTCCTCCTCCCTCCCTCCTCCTCCTCCTCCCCCTCCTCCTCCTCCCCCTCCTCCTCCTCCCCCTCCTCCTCCTCCCCCCTCCTCCCCCTCCTCCCCCTCCTCCTCCTCCTCTCTCCTCCTCCTCTCTCCCCCTAACCCCCTTACCTCTCCCCTTATTGTACCAAAATCCTTCGCTATCCTACTTCTCCCTCTTTCCCCTCTTACTCCTTATTCCTCTCTCCTCCCCGTTTCCCCTTCACTATGTTATCCCCTCGCCCCACCCCTTAACCAATCCTTCCCCTTCCCTTCCTCCACCTTCCCCTTACTCCCACCTTTTCCTCCTTAACCCTCCCTTCCTCCACCTCCCCCTTTCCCCCATACCCCTCCCCTCCCACCCTTCCCCCTCCCCTCCCACCCTTCCCCCTCTCCCTCCCACCCTTCCCCCTCCCCTCCCACCCTTCCCTTCCCCTCCCACCACCCTCCCCCCCAAGACCGTAATTTGAGCAGCCAGGCACGTACTGAATTAAAAGGAATATTTGTCGGGGCTGAGCGTGGCAAGGAGGCGCGTGTGTTGTGGTTCACCCATGTTATTGTTCCACCTGTTATTCCCGGAGACACTCGCTGGGGTGTCGGGCTCAACATTTATTGTCATTTATTACTACTTTTCCTCTTTCTCCCTCTCTCTTCTTCCTTCCATCTTTTTTTAATTTATTACTAATTTTTTCTCTCCCTCTCTTCTTCTCTTCTTACCACCATCTCTCTCCCTTTCCTTCTTCTCTCCCTTCCTTCCTTTCTTCCTTTTTTCCTCTCCACTTTCTTCTTTCCGTCTTTCCTCTCTTTTCTTATCTCCTTCCCCTTTCCTTCTTGTCTCCCTTCCTTTCTTCCTTTTCCTCTTCTCTCCCACTTTCTTCTTTCCTCTTCCCCTCCTTCTTCTCTTCTCTCCCTCTGTTCCTTCTTTCATCTCCCATTCCTTCTTCCCTCCCCCTTTCCTTCATGCCTTACTTTCTTTACTCCTTCCATCATTTATCCTTGCCACTTCTTCCTTACTCTGTGTTGTGTTGGACAAAACATCTATTACTATTTTTTTTACATTATTTCTTCTTAATTCTTTCTCCTCCCTTACTTCTTCTCCTTCTCTACCCACCTTTTCCTCCTCCCTCTCTCCCTCCTTTATCCACCCCTCTCTCTATGTCACTTCATCACTCCTCCCATCCTCCCACAGTGTTGTTTGTTTAAGTATTTAATGTGAGTAAATAAATATGAAGGCCCCGACAGGACAGGGCATAACAGTGTCTTTACAGGTCTGTGCCTCTCCCCTTCCCCAAGTCACTCTCCCCCTTCCCCAAGTCACTCTCCCTCCCCCTTCCCCAAATGACTCTCCCCTTCCCCAAATGACTCTCACCCCTCCCCCGGTGACTCATTTCCCTCCCCAAGCGACTCTTTCCCCTTCCCCCAGTGATTCTACCCCACCCAAGCGATTCTCCTCCCCTACACACCCCCAAGTGACTCTCCCCCCTCCCTCCCCTCCCTCACCCCAAAACGACCCACCCACCCACCCACACATACACACACACACGACCCACACCCCACCCCCAACCTCCCCAAACAAACCCACCTCCACCCCCAAACGACCCACCTCCATCCCCCAAGCAAGTCTCAGGCCGCCACACAACATGTTCTGGCGGATGGCCCCAAAACTCACACCTCCGCAGTCATTTGTGTTTACTCTCCTCCGTCTTCCAGAGGCCAATGGGAGTGGTATCGCTTCTTTGTTGAAAATTAATACATAGTGTCATGCCAGATTTGATGTTTATGGACAATTTAATGGGGGTGGAAATTGTGTGTGTGTGTGTGTGTGTGTGTGTGCGTGCGTGCGTGCGTGTGCGTGCGTGTGTGTGTGTGTGTGTTATTGGTCAGTAGATGGAGTAGGAAACTGTAACTATGTAAATGTACTCCCATAATTACCTTGTTCGTGTACCTGTTCCATATACCTGTCGATCTCCTGACCTGTTTTCCTCTTTTCCTTTTACACTGACCTTACCATTCCATCTTACCATTCCTCCATTCTTACCCCCTTTCTCTGTTTCTTCTTATTCCTCTTTCCTTCTTTTCTTTCTCTTTTCAATTTCTTATAATTATCATCCATCCATCCTTCCTCCCATTTCTTCTTTCCTTCATTTATTTCCTCCTTCCATTTCTTATATTCTTATCATGCTTCCTCCTCTTCCTCATCTTCGTTTATACCTTATGAGTATATTTATAATTATTGCCTTTTAAATGTTAAAGAAATGCTCTCTCTCTCTCTCTCTCTCTCTCTCTCTCTCTCTCTCTCTCTCTCTCTCTATACACTCCTTTATTCTTTACTTCATGCTTCCGTCTTTCTTATTCTCTTTTCTGTATCTCTATCCCAACTTCATTATCTCCTCTCCCTCCTCCTCTTTCCTTCTCTCTTCTCACATTGTTCTCCTCTGCTATATTATCTCTCTAATTCTATTCTCTTCTCTCCTCTCTATCTCTCCTCCAAGTCTCTTCCTTCCCCTTCATTTCTTCTCTTAGGCTTCTTTTTATCTCCCCTTCCTTCACCTCTTCTCTATCTCTCCTCCTCCATCACTTCTCTCCGTCTCCCACTACTTCCTTTCCCTCTATCTCTCCATTCTATCTCTCCCCTTCTCTGTCTCTCCCATCTTTCTTCGCCTCTTTTCTATCTGCATCTCCCCTCCCATCTCCCCTCCCATCTCCCATCCCCCCTCCTCCCTTCCCCTTCCCCTCCCGTCTTTCCGCATATCCTCTCTTCTTCCTCCAACTCTTCTCTGCATCTCATCTCCCCTCCCTTCCTCCTATCTCCCCCCTCCCCTCGTAGTCTCCCCAGGCCGAGCGACAGGGGAGATAGCGTCTCATCTCACACTAACTGTCTGCTCTGGAAACTTACCAAAATATGGTCCTATTTATCCTCATGTTGGTAAATGCTATCTGTCTCCCTACTTCTGTTATTTTGTCTCATGCGGGTTACCATGGGAGGGAGGGGTGTACCATGGGAGGGAGGGGGTTACCATGGGAGGGAGGGATGTACCATGGGAGGGAGGGATGTACCATGGGAGGGAGGGGTGTACCATGGGAGGGAGGGGTGTACCATGGGAGGGAGGGGGTGTACCATGGGAGGGAGGGGGTTACCATGGGAGGGAGGGGTGTATCATGGGAGGGAGGGGGTTACCATGGGAGGGAGGGGTGTATCATGGGAGGGAGGGGGTGTACCATGGGAGGGAGGGGGTGTACCATGGGAGGGAGGGGGTGTACCATGGGAGGGAGGGGTTTATCATGGAAGGGTGGGGGTGTACCATGGGAGGGAGGGGTGTATCATGGGAGGGAGGGGGTTACCAGGGGAGGGAGGGGTTTATCATGGAAGGGTGGGGGTGTACCATGGGAGGGAGGGGGTGTACCATGGGAGGGAGGGGGGTGTACCATGGGAGGGAGGGGGTTACCATGGGAGGGAGGGGTGTACCATGGGAGGGAGGGGGTGTACCATGGGAGGGAGGGGGTGTACCATGGTAGGGAGGGGGTGTACCATGGGAGGGAAGGGGTGTGCCATGGGAGGGAGAGGGCCACCATCCTTACTACTACTAAACCTAACTCTTGTAATGTCAACACGCTTAACTTAACTAAACTAACTTTAGCCTGACTTAGTTTAACCTAACCTTACCCAACCTATTTTGACCTGAGACTTGACCTCACGTAACTGACATTGATCTGATCCCGAACGTAACCCAGTTGAACCTACCCAACCCAACCGAAATGCAACTCCACCCAACTCAAACCTAACCTAAGCCAACCCAACTCAACCTAAGCCAATCCAACGCACCCTAACCCAGCTTGAACTGACCTAACCTGATCTGCCCTGCCCTGCCCTGACCTGACCTGCCCTGACCTGACCTGACCTGTAGCTAGCGTAAATAGTATACCCAGTAGGTCCTTCTTTCCAGGGGTTTATATCAATAAAATGAGAGAGAGAGAGAGAGAGAGAGAGAGAGAGAGAGAGAGTGTGTGTGTTGGGGTGATGGTGGTGAGGGAAGAGGGAGATAGTGTGGTGGTGAGAGGGAGAAAGGAGAGGAGGTGGAGACGTTTCTGAGTGAAGGATATATATACATGATGTTGTTGTGTGTGAGAGTTTGGAGTGAACACAACAAAATAACTCTCTCTCTCTCTCTCTCTCTCTCTCTCTCTCTCTCTCTCTCTCTCTCTCTCTCTCTCTCTCTCTCTTCTTTCCCAGCCTCTCCCTTCCCCCGCATTTCTCTCTCATCCTCCCTCACCTTCTCTTTCCCACCTCCTTTGCTCAGCTCTCTCCCACTCTTCTCGCTACCCCCTCCTCCTTCTCCCCCACCACTCATCTTCCCCTCTCCCCCCCCCCTCCTCTCCCAACCTCCCCTGTCGCAGTCTCAGAGGATGGCGTCAGGAGCCTCATAAATATGCCTGGATATAAAAGAAGAGTCCAGTTTTAATTCGGATCTGCGTTAGCGGCTTGTGGTGGTGGGTGGGGGGGGGGGGGGGAAATACGTGTGGTGACAAATTAGATTGGTCTAGCCCAGGGAAACTTTTTAACTGGCTCACTGGTTGACTGGTGGTGGGTTGTGGTGTGGTTAACTGTTTTGTGGTGTGGTTGATTGTTTGTGGTGTTGACTTGTAGGTTGTGGTGTGGTTGATTGTTTGTGGTGTGGTTGACTGGTGGGTTGTAGTGTGTTTGTTTGTGGTGTGGTGGACTGGTGTGGTTGATTGTTTGTGGTGTGGTTGACTGGTGGGTTGTGGTGTGTTTGACTGGTGGGTTGTGGTGTGGGTGACTGTTGGGTTGTGATGTGGTTGACTGTTTGTGGTGTTGTGGTGTGGTTGACTGTTTGGGGTTGTGATGTGGTTGACTGTTCGTGGTTGACTCTTGTGGTGTGGATGATTGTTCGCGGTGTGGTTGACTGTTCGTGGTGTGGTTGATTGTGGTGTAGTTGACTGACTTTTGGGGGTTGTGTGGTTGACTGACTTTTGGGGGTTGTGGTTGATTGTTTGTGGTGTGGTTGACTGGTGGGTTGTGGTGTGGTTGATTGTTTGTGGTGTGTGTAATGAGGGGGATTTAGATAGAAAGTATAGAGTTGTAGGAATGTAAAGTGAGAAAGTTTGGTAGCGTGTATTATATATTCGTAGGGGGAATCTTTCTAAACACCAACTCTAAGTACAGCTCTTTATTATTCACTCAATGACACAGACACATTAATAGAACATTATATTTACGTCACTAGACACTGACTCTCGGACATAAACATGAAATGGATACACTTCCCACCATAGGTAACTCACCCTATGGCTCGCTCTGATAATGACTCACGTGTGACCTGAGGGAGGCCAAGCAGATGCAGCTGGACTATGTCTCCTATGGGAGACTCTGCTAGCTGGAGACGCAGTGCTGGGGAGGGAAGTCTGCCTCTGGGGAGGAGCTGTCGGCTCCCTCCCTATTACAATGTCGATAGACAGCAACATAAGTAAATTTGCTGATGACACTAAAATAGGACGTGTTATTAAATCTGACGAGGACTCCGCAAAACTACAGGAAGATCTAAACAAATTTTTCGAATGGTCTGAAAAATGGCAGATGAAATTCAACGTGGACAAATGTAAAGTACTCAGTATAGGAGATGTAAACAGGGAAACCAGATACCAGATGAACAACGATGCCATAGAGAAATCCGACTGCGAGAGAGATTTAGGAGTAATGATAAGTAGGAACCTTAAGCCAAGTAAACAATGTGTTTTTGCTCGTAACAAGGCTAATAAAGTACTTGGGTTCATACAAAGGAGTGTTAGTAACAAGACTAGCGAGGTCATCCTAAAACTGTATCTTGCCCTTGTGAGACCACACCTGGATTACGCAGTTCGGTTCTGGTCACCGTATTACAGGATGGATATAGAATCATTGGAAAGAATTCAGAGGAACCTTGAGTATAGAGACAGGTTAAAGCGTCTTAATTTGCACTCCCTCGAGAGACGTAGAGCGAGGGGCGACCTGATAGAGGTGTATAAGTGGAAGGCAGGGCTAAAAAAGGGGACATTACAAAGGTACTCAAACTATCCAACCAGGAGCGAACTCGTAACAATGGTTTTAAATTAGACAAATTTAGATTTAGGCGTAAAATAGGTAAACACTGGTTTGGAAACAGAGTAGTGGATGAATGGAACAAGTTACCAAATATCATCATTAACTCGAATACGCTGAATAGCTTCAAACATAGGTTGGATGCTCATATGAGCAATAGGGGTTGGGTGTAAACTGGACTGCCCAGTATGGGCCAATAGGCCCGCTGCAGTTTCCTCCATTCATATGTTCTTATGTTCTTATGAATGTTGGGTCGGGGTATGGTGATGTACCTTGCATTTTATAATGCCAATATCACACTATTTTCCTACAACAGCCCTACAACAGCCCTACAACATTTGCACAACCCAATTAAAGTTATAATTAAATAGTAGTTTTAATTCTACTACTTGAATATATAACAAGGGGCAATTCCTAACTGCTTAATGCATCTCTGAGTGTAACAGTACAGCCAATCCACACGTAGCTAATACAATTACTTCGTATTGATTGGTCAACCACACCTTCCCCCTAACCTCCCAAACTTCTGATTCAAAATGGCGTAACTTCTATATGTAATTAGGACTTTAAAGGTAATATTTAATTAAAATAGTCCCCCTTCCCCTTTCTGCTTCCCCTCTTCCCCTCCCCCCCAACACCCCAGTATCGAGAGGCAGGCCAGGTGTGGTGATGGAGGTACCTCGTGTATGCTTAATGAGGTCGGCTGCATTCTGAGGTGTCAAGTCTGTTTACACGATAACTTGAGGTAATCAGGTGTTGAATGTGATTAAGACCCACCTGGTGACTGTGATTAAGACCCACCTGGTGACTGTGATTAAGACCCACCCGGTGACTGTGATTAAGACCCACCCGGTGACTGTGATTAAGACCCACCTGGTGACTGTGATTAAGACCCACCTGGTGACTGTGATTAAGACCCACCTGGTGACTGTGATTAAGACCCACCTGGTGACTGTGCTTAAGACCCACCCGGTGACTGTGATTAAGACCCACCCGGTGACTGTGATTAAGACCCACCCGGTGACTGTGATTAAGATGTCCTCAGAGCTGTTTCTCGTCGCTGTCCTGGTCATTACAGCAGCTGGTGATGTACAGTCCCTCCTGGGGCCTCTTGTTGCATTGCTGAAGGCGTGTACTGTTGTGTGTGGACGTGTTTTGATGGTTGTGGGCGTATGTTGGTAGTTGTGGGCGTGTTTTGTTGGTTATGGGCGTGTTTTGTTGGTTGTGGGCGTGTTTTGTTGGTTGTGGGCGTGTTTTGGTAGTTGTGGGCGTGTTTTGGTGGTTGTGGGCGTGTTTTGGTAGTTGTGGGCGGCTTTTTATGCGTATGGGCGTGTGATGCTGAGTGTATGGACGTGCAACACATCAACACAGCCGTCTTGCAACACATCAACACAGCCATCTTGCAACACATCACACAGCCGTCTTGCAACACATCACACAGCCGTCTTGCAACACATCAACACAGCCATGTTGCAACACATTAACACAGCCATGTTGCAACACATTAACACAGCCATGTTGCAACACATTAACACAGCCATGTTGCAACACATTAACACAGCCATGTTGCAACACATCAACACAGCCGTCTTGCAACACATCACACAGCCGTCTTGCAACACATCACACAGCCGTCTTGCAACACATCACACAGCCGTCTTGCAACACATCAACACAGCAGTCTTGCAACACAACAGCCACTCAGTAGAACCCCCGCTGTAGTACACTAAGGGGGCACAGTTGAGTTCTCCAATTATGCGTTCCCCCCATGGAGGCCATCCCAGCTGGGTCTCGGGGGGGTGCTAACTCTCCCTCCCTCCCTCCCCTCCCTCCCCTCTCCCCTCCCCCCCTCTCCCCTCCCCCCCCTCCTTCCCTCCCCTCCCTCCTTCCCTCCCTAAAATCACCTCTACCAAACCCGATTCCCCTTACCCCCTCCCCCCCTTAAAGACAACTTCTCACCCATAGGACTTAGCGTTTTCCCGCTCCTCTCCCCATCCCCTACCCAACCATGACTACCACCCCTCATGACTATAACCCCTCATGACTACCACCCCTCATGACTACCACCCCTCATGACTACCACCCCTCATGACTATAACCCCACCCCACTACCACCACCCACAACTATCATCCCCCACAACTACCACCACACACAACTACCACCTCCCACCATTACCACCCCCACAACTTCAACCACCCACCACAACTACCCACCCACCACCACCGCCCACCACCACTACCACCCCCCACCACTACCACCCCCCACCACAACTACCACCCCACACCACAACTACCACCCCACACCACAACTACCACCCCCACCACAACTACCACCTCCACCACCACTACCACCCACTACCACCCACCACCACTACCACCCACTACCACCCCTCACAACTACCACCCCCCACCACTACCACCCCCCACCACTACCACCCCCCACCACTACCACCCCACCCACCACTACCACCCCCACCCACCACTACCACCCCCACCCACCACTACCACCCCCACCCACCACTACCACCCCCACCCACCACAACTACCCCCACCCACCACAACTACCACCACCCACCACAACTACCACCACCACCCACCACAACTACCACTACCACCCACCACAACTACCACCACCACCCACCACAACTACCACCACCACCCACCACAACTACCACCCACTCTGACTACCACCCACTCTGACTACCACCCCCACCACAACTACCACCCCCACCACAACTACCACTACCCACCATAACTACCACCACCCACCACAACTACCACCCCCTACAACTACCACCCCCCCACAACTACCACCACCCACCACAACTACCACCCCCCACCACAACTACCACCCACCATGACTACCACCACCCACCACCACTACCACCCACCACCACTACCACCCCCCACCACAACTACCACCCCGCACCACTACCACCACCCACCACCACTACCACCACCCACCACAACTACCACCCACCACCACTACCACCCACCACCACTACCACCCACCACCACTACCACCCACCACAACTACCACCTACCACCACTACCACCCCCCCCCCCACCCTTGTAAGTGAACTCCCCCCCAAAAATAAAACATAAATAACAAGTTATATTTTTTCTTCATCATATAAACAAAATCCCATATAATTATTTTTTTACCACGAAAAATTAACAAAAGATAAACAATAATAATTACCTTTAGAGACATGATAAAGAATTATAGATGATTATAATGTCTCCCGTTACCTGTTATATAATTATAGGAGTTATTGATTATTTATAGATCGATTATACTGGTTGAGTGATATGGGTTTAGGAATATGGCTGACATGACACAACGAACTACCATTTATGCGTCTTAGGTGATTAGAACGTCTTAGGTGATTAGAAGAGGTTGGTAGGTAAGGGGTTGGTTGTTTGGTTAATGTAAGGGTCTGGCTGTATGGTTAATGTAAGGGGTTGGTTGTTTGGTTAATGTAAGGGTCTGGCTGTATGGTTAATGGAAGGGGGTGGTTGTCATTTAGTTCAGGGTTCGATTCCCCAATGAGCAGGTAGTATGTGTGATTGATATGCCATGAGTTAGTGGTAGTAATAGTAGAGGTAATAGTAGTAGTAGTAGCAGTAGTTGTAGTAGTGGTAGTAGCAGTAGTAGTGGTGGTAGTAGGACCACATCTACCTGTACCTTGACTACCTCAGCCTGGGTGTGTAGTATGACGCCAGCACCACCTGACGCCAGCACCCTGGGCTAAGTTATCACCATCAAGGGGTCAAGTCATCATCATTAAGGACTTAATTAATCATTATTATAATGTCCCGGATGATTAGCAAATCTTCAAGGTGGTGATAATAATTAGTATGATAATCACGAGTCCGTCTGTATGTTAAGTATGATTAGTTCAGAACATCCAAGATGATAACGGTGTCTAGAGGTCTTGTAGCTACGTCTCAGGTGATTCGCCAATCTGTGCTTCCTCGCTTGTGATGATGATTGGTGTGTGGATTGGGGGAACAATCGTCCACTGTGGAGCCACGAATCACCATCACCAGTAGTTTGGGCGGCAGGCTATGTGTCGTAATGACGAACTTGGTGGTTGGGCCAACACTGGTGAGTTACTGATGCTGTGTGGCCGGGGGGGGGGGGATGAGGGAGACGGTAAAGGGGGTAAAATAGAGGGAGGAGGTAGAGGGTAAAGGGGAGAGAAAAAGGGAGGGATGATAGGGAGAGAGTGAAAGGGAGGAAATAGGAGTGGGGTGAAGGGAAAGAGTGTGGGGAAGGGGGGGGAGGGAGAGAGAGAGAATGAAGGAGGAAGGGAGGGAGTGAGAGAGGAAGAGGGTTAAAAGAAAGAGGGAGGGGGTGGTGGAGGGAGACAGGGAGAGGTGGAGTGAATACTCAGTTCACCGGAGTGCAAAGCGGTACTACGTTGGAGTGCAAGGTGACGGCGGATAGAGTACGAAGATGGTGCCGGATAGAGTACGAAGATGGTGCCGGATAGAGTGCGAAGATGGTGCCGGATAGAGTACGAAGATGGTGCCGGATAGAGTACGAAGATGGTGCCGGATAGAGTGCGAAGATGGTGCCGGGTAGAGTACAAGGGTGGTGCCGGATAGCGTGCATCTACAGGGTGTAACAATTTGCTCAGTGGCAGCAAAGTTGTTGACAAGTGGGAGATGAATAGCCACCTGGGGAGACTTAACATGAGTATTTACTGGTGCCTGCTGACAGTGGGGAGGGGAGAGAAGGTGGGGAGAGGAGGTGGGGAGTGAGAGTGTGGGAGAGAGGTGGGAATTGTTGATGGAGGTTACGAAGAAAGGTAGCAGGGATGTGTGGACGGGGGGGGGGGGGGAGGGATGTGGGAATGGAAGGATAGGTGAGGAAGGGAAGGGGAGGTGTGGAAGAATAAGGGAACGTTTGGAGAGGAGAGGATGGGAGGTGGGAAGATATGGGGAAGAGTAGAAGATATATTGTGGAAATGGTATTGACGAAGAGTGCCACAAGAAGGGGGACTAGAATGGTGAGGAGGGGATGGGGAGTGTAGGTTGTCTGTAGGAGTAAGTATGAGGAGTTATGGGGATGAAGTGATGAGTAATGAGGAGGAGAAATGGGGACTTTGTTGAGGTAGGATGGCGTGGGAGTAATAGAGATGGGGAGGAGATGGGATGGCTGAAAGTGGATGGGAAGGGAATGGGGAGTTCTGGGGATGGCGACAAGATGGACTTTGATGGGGAGATGTTTTTGAGGGAGGCAGAAATAGGGGTGTCATGGAGGAGAGGAGAGGTAATGATTGTTGGGGCTTGGGTGGGGAGATAAAAAAAGAATTTAAGGAGGGTAATAGATCTGGGGTGAAGGGAAGGGGAGTTTATTTGAGTGAGGGAGAGAGAGGTGGAGATAGGATTGTCTGGGTGACGGATATACTGACAATGGAGGAAGAAGAAGAGGGGGGAGGGAATACTGGGGGGGGGTGGTATAAGTGGGGGGAGGAATGGGGAGAAAGTTAGGTCTTGGGGTGGGGGGAGATATAAATAATTCAGGGGGCGGCTTTTACTAGGGGGTGCCATCTCGACAGTGCCAGGTGTCGCTAGGGTGTGAGGGGGAGGGAGGGAAGGGAAGGGTGATGCCGAGAGAGAGAGAGAGAGAGAGAGAGAGAGAGAGTCCCTGCGTAGGTCGAGGGGAAAGGGTATGAGGAAGATGATGGTAGGAGGGGGAAGGTGAGAGATGGGAGGGGGGGGGGGGGCAGAAGCATAGCCACTCCTGCCTGCTGGGGAAGAGTATATTCATCACCTCTCACCCATATTGCCTAGCATAAACAGCCAGGGGAGGGGAGGCCAGGGGAGGGGAGGCCAGGGGAGGGAAGAGTTATAGTGAGTGCTCCAGTCTTACTGCCTGGCCTGATCTGTTAGAAAGGGGGTGCAAGGATGGGGGTCTTGTTGAGGAATGGGAAGGGATGGGTCAGAGAGGGGGAATGGAGAGGAATGGATCAAAAAGTAAGGGTGAAAAGGGTATAAGAAAGCCCACACACACACACACACACAATATTAACCCTTAACCTCTCCTCTACCATACCTATACAGCAGAAGGTAAACTTAATTACCACCTTACTCACCTGGGCTCATAACATGTGCTCCAACTCTCTCAACTTTCATGCTCAACTCCAGTTACTTAAGACAATACTGCATCTTAGTGACTTCCCTCTAAACTTGGCCGATACTCACATACGGAGGAAACATCTGACTAAACTACACCAAACACACACACATACACCCACCTACTATTACTACTACTAGTTAACCGTTTGTTTATCTTACTATTCCGTACAAATTGGCCAAGTTAGTAAGAGACTTCTATACGAACATTTTACCGAGTCATTCAGATAAGACAACACTGACTCGAAACTACCTAAACTACTGTACCTGACTACCCATGAACCCTACTGTTTAATGATAAGGATATTGGTAGCTAATGTGTTTGGGTTATAGGTCTCTGTGTTTAATATTAAGTTAGATATTTGTTATGGGTCTTATGGCGTAATTAAATCATTTCATCTCTATAGTATTGTTTCCATAGTGGCATTAATACCCGGTAGTGAAATAGTAAAGGATGTGACCGTAGAGTTGACAACCTTCCTCGCTCTACCACCTGTCCTCCCCCCCCCCCCCCCCGGCTCCTCCTAGTTGGACCCACTAGCCCAAGGTCCTCTCTGCCACTAGCCCAAGGTCCTCTCTGCCACTAGCTCAAGGTCCTCTCTCCCACTAGCCCAAGGTCCTCTCTGCCACTAGCCCAAGGTCCTCTCTGCCACTAGCCCAAGGTCCTCTCTGCCACTAGCCCAAGGTCCTCTCGCCCACTAGCCCAAGGTCCTCTCTGCCACTAGCTCAAGGTCCTCTCTGCCACTAGCCCAAGGTCCTGTCTCCCACTAGCTCCTCCCACTAGGCCTCAGAGGACATATTAAGATAGGCCTATGTAGGTTTATGATACTTTTTTAACGTTGATAATAATTGGGACTTTAGATACTGATAGGCCTAAAGAGGGTTCGCCCCTCCTCTCCCCTTCCCCCCTCACCTCCCCTTCCCTCTCTCACCCCCCTCACCTTCCCCCCTCACCTTCCCCCCCTCACCTTCCCCCCCTCACCTTCCCCCCTCCCTAACCCACCCTCCCTAACCCAGTAACTCACCCTCCCTTACCCACTCTCCTTAACCCACTCTCCTTAACCCACTCTCCTTAACCCACACTCCTTAACCCTTTTCCTTAACCCACTCTCCTTAACCCACACCCCTTAACCCACTCTCCTTAACCCACACTCCTTAACCCACTCTCCTTAACCCACACTCCTTAACCCACTCTCCTTAACCCACACTCCTTAACCCACTCTCCTTAACCCACACTCCTTAACCCACTCTCCTTAACCCACACTCCTTAACCCACACTCCTTACTATCCCTCTTGTAAACATCCTATAATTCAACCACAACCTATTATGTTATAGATTATATTATATGATAAAAAATAGATTGGAGCCCACGTCCTTAGTTCCTGTTTACCTATAAGTTATATATATCAATGGGTCCTATAATAGATGTATAATATATATAAACTATAACATTATCAGTAATTATATACGATTATAAATACATTGACCGATAGTTCAGTCCTTATATCAGTGTTTCATAGACTATAACGCTAGTATTTTTTATGTACGATTTTATATATATATAAGCCTATAGCCAAGTAGTCCTTCCCTGAGGCTGAGATATCGGTTAATTCCCCCCTCCCACCCCCCGATTTGTGTTTACAGAATGTAGTGGAGTCTCAACACTCTTTTGACGCCATTGCTGCTCTTAACTCTGTTGTCTTAAGTGAGGTAGTTAGATGGGGAGGAGACTGACTTACGAGTGTTGTAGTAATCTAGGCCCTATGGTCGAATTGTCGTAGATATGATCGAATATGATGTAGGGAAAGTATCTAACTGGTTGACTTAAGATGGGATATAAAATAATAATAATAATAATAATGATAATAAAAATAATAAAAACGAAAGCTAATAAACAAACTGAAAACATAATACAAAAATGATACCTGCCAATCTTTTAGGTACTGAGTATATCAAGACGGTGTGGTAGGGGGTGTGTGGTAGGGGGTTTGTGGTAGGGGGTGGTCAAGGCTTCAGGCGCCACACTAGTAAAAGTTTTCCAATTAACTAATAAGAAGGTTTTCGCTGTAAGTATACCGGACTTTTTTTTTCTTTTTTTTTTAAACTCAAATGTTAGGATTAAGGTCTCTAGAGGCCCCTTGGTCCATTTTGGTCAATGAGGCTTTGTCCAGACCCGAGTTGAGGGGGGGGGGGAAATAGGTGGGTGGATGGGTGGGTGGGTATGAAGCTGGGGTAGATGGATAGGTTGGGTGGAAGGAAGGATAGCTGTCTGTGTAAAGGGGTGGATGGGGGAGGGGGGGGGGTTGAGAAGGAGCATGCACGGATAGATGGAGGGTCTACCTGCCTTCACCCCCATCCCCATCATTCTCATCCTCACCCTCATTCGCTCCCTCTCATTCCCTATTCCCTCTTTTTCACCCCCTATTCCCTCTTCCTCACTCCCTATTCCCTCTTCTTCACCCCCTATTCCCTCTTCCTCACCCCTATTCCCTCTTCTTCACCCCCTATTCCCTCTTCCTCACTCCCTATTCCCTCTTCTTCACCCCCCTATTCCCTCTTCCTCTCCCCCTTCTCTCCACATCTACTCTCATTTATCCTCTCATCCTATCACCTTACCTCACTACTTTACCTATCCGTAACCCCATCCACTTCTTCCCCATCCATCCATCCATCACCTGCCCCCCCCCCCCTCACTCCCATCATCCCTCATCCTTTACCTACCCCCCCCCAATCCCCCACCACCATCCCTCAATTACCTTCCCTCACTCCTCATCTCTCACCACAATCCCCCATCCCTTACCTAACCTTCCCCCCCTATCCCCAACCCTGACCACTATCCCTCACTCCCCCCCACCATCATCCCTCATCAGTTACCTATCCCCCTACCCCCAATCCCCCACCCCTACCTTCACCTCCATTTACCTGTCACATTTAAGTCCAATAGATAGTATGGAGCAGGTCAGGGGGAGGTCAGGGAGAGGTCAGGGGGAGGTCAGGGGGAGTGATATAGTGTTGTACTGTACATTGTCTGAAGGGTATCTAATTGATTAAGAAAATGGTAGGTCGTTTTGGGTCTTAGTAATGGGGGAGAAAGTTGGGTGAGGTGGGGGAGAAAGTTGGGTAAGGTGGGGGAGATAGTTGGGGAGATAGTTGGGTGAGGTGGGGGAGAAAGTTGGGTGAGGTGGGGGAGATAGTTGGGTAAGGTGGGGGAGAAAGTTGGGTGAGGTGGGGGAGAAAGTTGTCTTAGAGGCGGGAATAAAATCCAAGAAAGACAAAATTCTTTTCAGGAAAAATCTTTCATGGGAAAATTTCATCTAAAAGAGATAAAAAGTTCAAGGAGGAAGAAAGTCATTTAAGGGAAAATATTCAGCCAAGACGGAAAATAAATCCAAAATAGAAGAAAAACTTAGAAAAGAATAAAAAAAAAAGTCCAACAGGGGAAAAAATTGAAGGCGGGGAAAAAAGCCAAGAGTAGGGAAAAAAGTCGTCCAGGGAAGGGGGGAGGGGAAGTGTCGGAGGAAAGAAGTTGTGGTTGTGACATTTCATCTGTCGTTGAGGCACGGATCTGACAACAACCATTAGCAACTTTTTCTGGACCCGGTACTAAAACGACAACGCTATTTACTCTCTAAGAAAAACAAAAGAGTGTCGTCTGTCTTGTAATTCGGGAGGGGGGAGGAGAAGGGGAGGGGGTAGAGAGAGAGGGAGGGGAGGGAGGGGAAGGAAAGGTCTGGGTGAGGTTTCGAGGGGAGGACCTGCATTGTTTGAAGGTGAACGGGGAGGGGGGGGAGGATTTTGAAGGGGAAGGTGGAGGGTTTGGAGGGAAAAGGGGGGAAGGGGGTGTGCGTGTGGGGGGGGGGGTTGTTGTATTGTATGGGGTAAGCTTGTGTATTGGGTGATGGGAGGAGAAAGGGGTGAGGTGAAGAGGAGTTGGGGAGGGAAGAGGGAATTTAGTGAGGAGTTTTGGGGCTGAGGGGTGTGTTTGTGTGTCAGTTGGGGGGGAGGGGGTAGGTAGGGGAGAAGTGTACGTTTGTGTGCCAGGTGGTTAAGGAAGTTGTGGGGAGGGTGATGGGGAGAGATGGTAGGGGGTGATGGGGAGGGGTATTTATTCGCTTACGTGTGGATGGGTGAGGAATTATGAGGAGGAGGGAAGTATTTGGTTGTGGGTGAAGGGGGGTGGGGTAACAGGGGAGTGGGGGAGCTAGTGTTTGTGGGGAGAGGGGGGAAGGATCGGGTGAATGGGAGTTATGAAGGAAGAGGGGAGGGGAATATTTGTGAGTGAAAGGGGGGAGATTGTGTCTTGGGAAGGGGTGTGTGTGTGTGTGTGTGTATAAAAGTAGAGTGAGTGACTGCCATAGTATGTATGTATATATGTATGTATGTATATCTAAGAATGTATACGTACATGTAAGTATATCGTTCGAGTTTAATTCATAAGATATACACATTATTTAACTCAGAGGATTATTATTATTATTATTATTAATACCACAGTAGTCAAATATGTTTTATATTTGTGTTTTTTCTTGCAATTTTTGTCCGTGTTATTTCCTCATTGAAAATCAGCAAATTACCCCAACAGTTGTGTTTCACTGACTGACAGACATTGAGTGATAACCGTTCAATATTGTGAAGAAAAAGAAAAGAAAAAACACAGACATACACACAGACACCTTGTTTGTGTTTGTTTTCATCTTGTACCTTTTCCATTGTTTATTTTTATTCCCTCCCCTCTTGTGTCTCCTTCCTTTCCTTCCTTCCCCTCCCCCTCCCTCATCCTTCCCTCCCCCCCCCTCATCCTTCCCTCCCCCTCTCCTCCCACTCCTCTTCCCTCCTCCCCCTCATCCTTCCCTTCCCCTCTCCTCCCACTCCTCTTCCCTCCCCCTTATCCTTCCCTCCCTCCTCCCTCTTCCCTCCCTTCCTTCTCTTGTCTTTACTGCCAGAAAAAGTGCGGCGGCCAGATAGAGGGCGATCGTTCGTCTGGCGTTGATTTTATTTGGAGATTTTGATTTTGATTTTTACGACAATAATAATAATAATAAAAATAATAATAATAAAAATAATAAAAATAAAAGTAAAAATAATAATAATAATAATAATAATAACAAAAACTAATATTCTTAACTAATGCAATTTTTTTTTTTCCCAGGTAAGTACACAAGCAGTGGTGTTCATCCTATCCTTGTTGGTGTACTGTATGTAAGTAAATACCGAGATTATTTGTGTTTGTTTTTTGTTCTCGTGTTTGTTTTTTGTTCTCGTGTTTGTTTTTTGTTCTCGTGTTTGTTTTTTGTTCTCGTGTTTGTTTTTTTGTGTGTGTAAATTTTTGTCGTGTTTTTGTTATTGTTAAAATCTGTTTCTCACTTATTTACCCATTCTTTCTTTCCTTCTTTCCTCTTCATCTTCTTTCCCTTCTCCTTCTCTCCTTCTTCTTTTTCCTTCTCTCTTCTTCCTCCTTTTCTTTTTCCTCTATTCTTCCTCCCCTCTTCATTTTCCCTCTTTATTCTTCCTCTCCCCTCCCCCTTTCTCTCTTCTCCTGAACTTTACCTCCTCCTCTTCCTCTCTCGTTTCTCCTGTCTTCTTCCCCTCCTCTTTGGCATCTTTATCTTCTACTCTTCTCATCTTCTTCTTTCTTCTTTGTCCCCTCTTCTCTCAATGTTTCTGTCTCTCGCCTTTATTCTTTTCTCTTTATTATCCAATTATTTCTCTTCTTATCCCTCCCTTCCTTCCTTTCTCTATCTCTCTCCCCTTACTTTTCTTCTTCCTTCTCCATCTCTTCTCCTTTTCTTCATCTTCCTTTCTCTCCATTTGTTTATCTCTCCCCGCTCTCCGCCTCTTCCTCTCTCTACTCTCCCCCTCTCCCCTTCTCCCACTCTTTCTCTCTCTCTCTCACTTTCCCCCTTCCCCCTCTCCTCTTCTATCTCTCTCCCTCTCTCCCTCCCTCTCCCTCTCTCCCTCTCTCCCTCCCTCTCCCCCTTTCTTCATCTCTCCCTCCCCTTCTTTATCACAAGCTGTAAGTGTTCCTCAGGATCTGGCCAATTTGTCCATTGACAGCGTGACCCCATCTTTACTGATAGTGCCGCCACGTCCGGAACCTCACCCACATGACTTCCTTCCTTCCTTTCAACTCCTCCGATTCCCCTTCTTCAGGAACATCCTTTTGCCACAGCCTATTCACGCAAGGATAAAAACCTATTCTCTATCCCTTTTGGGTTTGTTGTGGGAAGGAATTCTATCTTATTTATTATTTGATGAAGTCGAGGTCGGGGCCACTTGCAGGAGTTGAGAGGAGTTATGGTGTCAAGCTGCAGATGATAGGATGGTTTTGTGTGTGTGTGTGTCCCCCCTCTCTCACTCACCCAGGTTCAAATTTTACCCTCACCTAATTTCTCTCTCTCTCTCTCTCTCTCTCTCTCTCTCTCTCTCATTGACTCACCTGTTTGATGACTCACCTGTTTGATGACTCACCTGTTTAATGACTCACCTGTTTGTTGACTCACCTGTTTGATGACTCACCTGTTTAATGACTCACCTGTTTGATGACTCACCTGTTTGATGACTCACCTGTTTGATGACCCACCTGTTTAATGACTCACCTGTTTAATGACTCACCTGTTTGTTGACTCACCTGTTTGTTGACTCACCTGTTTGTTGACTCACCTGTTTAATGACTCACCTGTTTAATGACTCACCTGTTTGATGACTCACCTGTTTAATGACTCACCTGTTTGATGACTCACCTGTTTGATGACTCACCTGTTTGATGACTCACCTGTTTGATGACTCACCTGTTTGTTGACTCACCTGTTTGATGACTCACCTGTTTGATGACTCACCTGTTTGATGACTCACCTGTTTGATGACTCACCTGTTTGTTGACTCACCTGTTTGATGACTCACCTGTTTGATGACTCACCTGTTTGATGACTCACCTGTTTGATGACTCACCTGTTTGTTGACTCACCTGTTTAATGACTCACCTGTTTAATGACTCACCTGTTTAATGACTCACCTGTTTGATGACTCACCTGTATAATGACTCACCTGTTTGTTGACTCACCTGTTTGTTGACTCACCTGTTTGTTGACTCACCTGTTTGTTGACTCACCTGTTTGTTGACTCACCTGTTTGTTGACTCACCTGTTTGTTGACTCACCTGTTTGTTGACTCACCTGTTTGATGACTCACCTGTTTGATGACTCACCTTTCTTCATTCCTTCTTCCTCATAGTTTCTTCCTTTCCTTTTCTAGGTCCTCTTTTATCTTCTCCTCCTGCCCCTTCTCTTCTTCCTGCCCTCTGTTCTTCCCTCTTCCTGCTCCTACTTTTCTTTCTGCCCTCTTCTCTTCCCTCTTCCTGCCCTCTTCTCTTCCTTCCACTTTTCCAAAATTTCTTTCCCCTTCCCTTTTAGGTCCTTTTCAGTCCTCTCCTACTTTCTTCTTCTATACCTTCTTCTCTTTCTTCTGCTTCTTATTATTCTTCTTTTGTTTCCCTCTTCAAATTCCTCCTCCTCCTCCTTCTTCTCCTTTCCTCTTTCTTATTCAAGTACCTCCTCCTTTCTCCTTTTCTTTTTGTCTTCCTGTTTCTTCTATTTCCCTCTTCCTTTCCGTCTCTTTTCCAATTCCTCCTCCTCTCTCCCCTTCCTTCCCTCTTCAAACTCCTTCTTGTTTCTCTCTTCCAGTTCCTCCTCTCTCCCTTCCTTCCCGCTTCAAGTTCCTCTTCTTTTCTCTCTCCTTTTCCTTCTCTCTTCCTGTTCCTCCTCCTCCTCTTCCTCCTCCTTGTTCCCCTTCCTTCCCTCTTGCCCGGGGTCTCTTTACTCTACGTAATTACCTGATTTTTCTTTCTCTTTCCCACTTCCCTTCGTTCTATTTCTCTCTTGTCCTTTTTATTTCATTCGTCATCGTCTATTGTCTTATTATTGTTCTTTTTCTCTCTTTTTTTCCTACGTTCATTTTTTATTTCTCTCTCTCTCGCTTTCTGTCTGTCTGCCTGCCTGCCCGTCTGTCAGTTTGCCTGTCTGCCTGCCCGTCTGCCTGCCCGTCTCTCTCTCTGACCCTTCATCTCCTGATTCATCTAACGTTATCCCTATTCTTATCATTATCTAATTTATTCCCCTCTCCCTCTTCCTCCCTATTGTCCCACCCTTCACATAATCGCTCTGGGCTGAGTGGATGAAATAGACGAATTAAATTGCAGTGTGGCAACATACTCAGTGTACACCAAGACGGGATGAAGTGTGCTCTGTTTAATTCTATTTATCTAACCTATACTTTGGGTGTATGAGTGTGTATTTTATGTATATATGTGTGTATGTATGTGTGTGTGTGTGTGTGTGTAATGGTGTTAATGTCAGAAATTGAATTTGTATTATCCTGTCACTGTTGTTTTAGTGTGTGACTCATTTTTTTTAAGCGGAGACAAGAGGGAGAGAGTGGTGTGTGTGTGTGTGTGTGTGCTCGCGCGCTTAAAATACCTTAAGGTACCATGTTTCTTATGCATTAAATGTATAGATGTATGTCGTTCACCATCTTGTATGTGTTTATGTATGAGTAAGTGATCACATTGGTATTAATACACACATATGGACGTTGACATACACACACAGGAAATGTTTTTGAATTGGTTT
The DNA here is from genome assembly GCA_958450375.1 of Homarus gammarus. Lineage (NCBI taxonomy): Eukaryota > Metazoa > Arthropoda > Malacostraca > Decapoda > Nephropidae > Homarus > Homarus gammarus. The sequence continues at coordinate 935,196 of CAUDMG010000780.1, read as the reverse complement.
AGGCAAGATGATGCACACACACACACACACACACCTACATCTCGGTCTATAAACGTACATAAATTACACATAACAATACGCACAAAGATTCCATCCTTCTTAGGTACACATTACGTGTGAGTGTGCACCTCAGGACACGCACACAGCGGCGGGAAGGTGTACATGTGACTGCAGGCATTACAATGTTAACTTAAACGTCTGCCATTTGTCTGGTCTCTCCTCACCTTCCTCTCTCCTCACCTCCCCCTCTCCTCACCTCCACTCTCCCCACCTTCCTCTCTCCTCACCTTCCTCTCTCCTCACCTCCCTCTCTCCTCACCTTCCTCTCTCCTCACCTACCTCTCTCCTCACCTTCCTCTCTCCTCACCTCCACTCTCCCCACCTTCCTCTCTCCTCACCTCTACTCTCCCCACCTTCCTCTCTCCCCACCTTCCTCTCTCCCCACCTCCCTCTCTCCCCACCTCCCTCTCTCCCCACCTTCCTCTCTCCTCCCCTTCCTCTCTCCTCACCTCCACTCTCCCCATCTTCCTCTCTCCTCACCTCCACTCTCCCCACCTTCCTCTCTCCTCACCTCCCTCTCTCCCCACCTTCCTCTCTCCCCACCTCCCTCTCTCCTCACCTTCCTCTCTCCTCACCTCCCTCTCTCCTCACCTTCCTCTCTCCTCTCTTTATCCCCCAGACCGAATGATGGGAGAGTAATGTGTGTGTGTGTGAGAGAGAGAGAGGTAATTGATCTCCTTAACTCTATGCAGGAAAAGTTACCACACACACACACACACACACACATTCAGAACTCTTGTGTACCTTGACCTAGACTCTGCACTAGTTCTCTGTGCCTCCCTGCCATAAAGTGTTTTTCCTATGTTATTTGCCTGAAAAAAAAACGTCAACATATCTACTTCAAGTTGCTTCCATCACTGGCTAGTTTGGTTCAGTGTGTTGATGTGAGAAGGATTTTATTTTATTTTTTGTTCACTCTGTTGTTTGATGGTTGGAGAAGAGATTATTATTGTTATTATTATTATTATTATTATTGTTATTTATATTGTTGTTGTTGTTATTATTATTATTGTTATTATTGTTATTATTGTTATTATTGTTATTATTATTGGTAGTTGTAGTAGTATTGTTATTGTTACATTGTTATTTATTAATTTTTTTTTTATTTCTTGTATATTTTATTGTATATTTGTCTCTCTAGATCTGGGCTTTGGTAATTCATTGAGTACTGTGTTAAGCCCTTTAGTCTTAGGCCGGGGATAATCCACTCAGTCAAGCCGGATAATACTTGCACACCGGATTAATATTACTCCGAATTACAGTTGATATATATATATCGATAACCGGATCTCCCTGCATAATTACATAACAATACGTATAATACATGTTTTTTTTATTCCCTTCCAAATCCGGATTATGATGGATTGCTACAAGAACGACCTGTGACGTTAAAAGCCTATCAAAGTACACCCACTTAAATAAACCAATGGCAACTCGACTTTTACTCAGGTGCCGCCGATTCGTGTTTTTTTTTCCGCTCTGATGTGTCTTAATTTAATTAACGAATTTTAATGAATTATTCGTAAAGGAAGGTATTGTTACGGTCTAATTAATCTCTCAAATTTCAGTATTACCTTTTAACTGGTTGAAGAGACGTAGAGAAGGTGGGGGGGGGTGAAGGGGAGGGGGAGGTGGTGGGTGGAGAGGTGGAAGGTGGAGGGGGAACACGGAGGGACAAGACACAAGAACACAAGAATGGAGGAAACTGCAGCGGGCCTATTGGCCCATACTGGGCAGTCCCGTTTACACCCAACCCCTATCGCTCATATAAGCATCCAACCTATGTTTGAAGCAATTCAGCGTATTCGAGTTAATGATGATATTTGGTAACTTGTTCCATTCATCCACTACTGTTTCCAAGCCAGTGTTTACCTATTTCACGCCTAAATCTAAATTTGTCTAATTTAAAACCATTGTTTCGAGTTCGCTCCTGGTTGGATAGTTTGAGTACCTTTGTAATGTCCCCTTTGTTTAGCCCTGCCTTCCACTTATACCCCTCTATCAGGTCGCCCCTCGCTCTACGTCTCTCGAGGGAGTGCAAATTAAGATGCTTTAACCTGTCTCTATACTCAAGGTTCCTAATGCCCGGGATTAGTCTTGTCATTCTCCTCTGAATTCTTTCCAATGATTCTATATCCATTCTGTAATACGGTGACCAGAACTGAACTGCGTAATCCAGGTGTGGTCTCACAAGAGCAAGATACAGTTATAGGATGACCTCGCTAGTCTTGTAACTAGCACTCCTTTGTATGAACCCAAGTACTTTATTAGCCTTGTTCCGAGCAAAAACACATTGTTTACTTGGCTTAAGGTTCCTACTTATCATTACTCCTAAATCTCTCTCGCAGTCGGATTTCTCTATGGCATCGTTGTTCATCTGGTATCTGGTTTCCCTGTTTACATCTCCTATACTGAGTACTTTACATTTGTCCACGTTGAATTTCATCTTCCATTTTTCAGACCATTCGAAAAATTTGTTTAGATCTTCCTGTAGTTTTGCCGAGTCCTCGTCAGATTTAATAACACGTCCTATTTTAGTGTCATCAGCAAATTTACTTATGTTGCTGTCTATGCCGATATCTATGTCGTTTATGTATATAATAAATAATAATGGTCCAAGTACTGAGCCTTGGGGAACTCCACTTGTGACGTTGCTCCAGTGGGACTTAGTGCCATTAATGCTCACTCGCTGTTTCCTGTCCTGTAACCACGCCCTAATCCATTTAAGGATAGTACCTTTGATGCCATGTGCTTCTATCTTTCTAATTAGTCTCTCGTGGGGGACTCTGTCGAAGGCTTTGCTCTAGTCGAGATATACCACATCATAATTGTGCCCCTTGTCCACCGATTCGAAAACTGATGAAAAGAATGTTAATAGATTAGTTAGACATGAACGTCCGCTTGTGAAGCCATGCTAGGAATCATTGATCAATCGGTACTTCTCCAGGTGATTTCGAATAGAGTTTGAAATGATTGCTTCCAGTAATTTGCCTACTATTGATGTTAGACTGATTGGGCGGTAGTTAGAGGATAGTGATGTATCCCCCTTCTTGAAAATTGGTATTACATTCGCTATCCTCCAGGATTCTGGTACTACACCTGTTTTTAAGGACATGTTAAACAACTTTGCTAAGGGCATACTAAGCTCTTCCTTACATTCCTTTAATGCTCTGGCAAATATCTCATCGGGACCAGGTGACTTATTAGGGGGAGGGGGGGTGGAGGTGGAGGGAGAACACGGAGGGGTAAGACGTAGGGGGACGGGGGGGGGTGGAGGTGGAACACGGAGGGGTAAGACGCAGGAGGAGGGAGGGGTGCAGGTGGCAATTAAAGCCATTAAAAGAGGTGGACAGGTGGAGCCATCAAGAGAAGTGAACAGGTGGAGCCATCAAGAGAGGTGGACAGGTGGAGCCATCAAGAGAAGTGGACAGGTGGAATCATCAAGAGAGGTGGACAGGTGGAGCCATCAAGAGAGGTGGACAGGTGGAGCCATCAAGAGAGGTGGACAGGTGGAGCCATCAAGAGAGGTGGACAGGTGGAGCCATCAAGAGAGGTGGACAGGTGGAGCCATCAAGAGAAGTGGACAGGTGGAATCATCAAGAGAAGGAGACAGGTGGAGCCATCAAGAGAGGTGGACAGGTGGAGCCATCAAGAGAGGTGGACAGGTGGAGCCATCAAGAGAGGTGGACAGGTGGAGCCATCAAGAGAAGTGGACAGGTGGAATCATCAAGAGAAGGAGACAGGTGGAGCCATTAAGAGAGGTGTACAGGTGGAGCCATCAAGTGGACAGGTGGAGCCATCTAGCGGGAAGAGAGAGAGGCAGTTTCCCCCAGTAAAGATCACACGTCCTAACTCATTTTAAAATCTAATACATTACAAGACCAGAGTTACCGGGTCAGGGTGTGGTAGGGTGGGTCAGGGAGTGGTAGGGTGGGTCAGGGTGTGGTAGGGTGGGTTAGGGTGTGGTAGGGTGGGTGAAAAAGACATAAAAAGGAGTCCAAATTGTACCGTGACTATACAAGCTCAGAAGGGGTTGTGGCTGTGTGGGTTTCAGGGGTTAGACATCTCTCGAACAATCTCGACTCTAGGGTTCGATCCCCCCCCACCCCCACCCTACACTAGTAAAGAGACTGAGGGGAGCCATTACCTCTGGGGCCCTCATCTTGACGCCGTCCATTAAGGCGCGGGAGATATATTAACCACGTGGCAACTCACCCACCAACCCCCGCCAAGGTAAACACGACACCTGGCGGGAACAAGTTGACGACAGGTGATGGTGTCGCTTACCTCATGGGGGTTACCTGGTTACCTCTTTGTTTTGTTCTTGTGTTTTGTTTATGCAGCGCCGAGTCATTTGTTTATATATTGTTTGTCACCCGTTAGTAATGTTTGTTTGTCACGCGTTAACATTGTCACGGTTGCAATATATTTATCACACGTTCGTAGCTACGGATTTTTTCTGGTACACTGAGACCGTTCACTGAGACTTGAAACGATGACACTGTGACGAGAATGTGTTCAGTGTTTTCCGTGTGTGTGTGTGTGTGTGTGTGTGTGTAAATCATGTAAGCACAGCAAGTCCTTTCAACTCAAATGTCATAAAACTTGGCCGTGATGTTGTCGAAGACGGGATCATAGAGGGGGGGAAGAGTGTGTGTGTGACCTTGTCTAAATCTCCCTGGGTGAACTGACTGGAGGTGACCTTGCCTGACCTTTCCGGGGATGATGGTGACACTCTTCAGGCTTCTACGCCCTTAACTCATGAGACATAAGGCAAGCATGAACTTAGTATGCTTCCCTGTTGGGCGCTGTAAACGCTTCTGCGCTTCACCTTACACAAGGATGTAGAGGGTGACCCCCCCAAAAAAAAATTGGAAGTTGTACTGTAGAATGTATGTCCTTGGTCACATAGATGGATTTCATTTGTTATTTATGTCAAAATATTTGTAGGTGGAAACAGGTCATGTTATAAACGTGTTGTTGTGGATTCTTAGTGACCTGTGACCTTGTATGACCTCAAATATGGCTCGTCAGTGGTGGTGTATTTTGTTTTATTGTACATTCGTGTGAACTATTGTGGGTTAACTGTTCAAATTTGTTGTTGGATCTAATTGAGCACCGGCGACCTTGCGTGACCTGTCAGTTTGATGACCTTACTGTACACGTTACGAACTAAGGTAAACAACGTGTGATTTAACTGATCAAAACACACACACACACACACACACACACACAGCCATGTACCCTATCGACTCATAATGACCATTAACATTACAACTTTACCACACCAATAAAAAACTTGTAAAGACGATGATTATTTAAATGTCCATAAATTTAATAAACTCGTGTATGATAATATATTCGCCCGTAATGTTAAACTGTGGAGTGCACGACCTCTGTACCGTGACCTCTGCCCACCTTAATAATAACCTGTTAAAGAGTTGGTCATTATTTTTTTACCTGTCAGGCTTCACTCAGGTGTGTTGATACAAGTGGCCTGGTTCTGACACTCCCTGGCTAAATTGTTGACCTTTTAAACTGGTCATTAATTCTTTTTTCTTCAGAAGGTTGAGTCAGGTTACGTTGGGTTAGGTTAGGTTAAATTGAGTCAGGTTCCGTTGGGTTAGGTTAGTCAGGTTAAGTTGAGTCAGGTTATGGTGGGTTATGTTGGGTTGGGTTGCGTTGGGTTAGGTTTGGTTAGGTTAGGATAGGAGACCATGGAGATCAACTAACAAGTTTATATAATACAAACATTGACTCGATCCCCATGAAAATCTGTAAGGTGGTGTATGCATTTCTCTGTGACATACTTCATACACATACTTATGCCTGGTCTTCATTGGTTGTGTGTATGTTTAAGTGGTTGTTTGTTGTTCATAGGTTGTGTATGAATAAATATCTGTTTACCTGGAGGCCAATTATTTGTACCTGTGTATGCATAACACCTGTGCGGAACTCAGGTAATTATGTCGATAAATAATAATAATAATAATAATAACAGTAAAAACAAATGATGAGTTCTCTTCACCAGTGAGTGAGTCGCTCAAAGTTAAGTTTGGTTCAATAAAGTTTAGTTAAAGTTACTTGAAGTTAGTTTAATTTAATCTAGGGAGATTAGATTAACCGGATTTGTTAGTCTAAGAAGGTCAGATTAACCGGATTTAAAATAGTAAAATAATGCTTAAGTAACACACACACATGAACGAACTAACTAACCTAAAACTTAATGCGTTTGGCTAATGATTTTGAAGCATAAAAAAAATAAGTCGAAAAATAATAAAAAAATGTGAATAAATAAATAGAACAGAGTGAGGAGGAGGAGGAGGAGGAAGAAAAAGAAGAAGAAGAAGAAGAAGAAGAATTTTTTTTTCCATTTCATCTTGGTGGAGAACATTCCGTTAGATTGCTCCCCTCCCGTAACACACAGAAGCCTGGTGTGAGTTGGTACCCGGGACAGGAGGTGTGTATATCTTGGAATCGAGTTGGGGTAGGGGGGGGGGGGGACTGGCAGCTGAGGCCCCAGGGAGACGTAACACCATCTACAGATCGCGGAGAAAGCTGACAACTCCTCGTGTCTCTCCTATATCTGCCATCCCACGCCCCAGGATTCTTTGTTTCTGTATTTAGGGAAGTTGTGTCGACAGTGTGTGTGTGTGTGTGTTTGTGTGTGTGTGTGAGTATTGATGACTGACATAATTTACCTAAACCCAAGGCAAATTCATTTACCGCCTCCTACAGTAATTTATATTTCGGGGGTGGGGTCAAAGGTCAAGGTCATGAAGGTAACTTGATCAACAAACTTACTATAATTGTTCATCAAGACAGAAAGAATATCCGTTATTATTATGGAGGTGAAGAGGTCAGGGGTCAGGCATACTCTCCTTGACCTTTGACCTGCTTGTCTCAGTGTCGGGATCTCTGTCTCCCACACACTACCATGAATACCTGTCGTGTTGTGTTCAAATTGTTCATTATAATGCCATCTAAGGTCACCTGTTGTTAAGTGATGTAGTTATACTCTTAATGACGTCAGGTGTGTCAGTTGTACTCATAATGACCCCAGGTGTGTCTCTTGTACTCAGGTGAATCAGTTATACTCTTAATGACATCAGGTGCCGGTTGTACTCATAATTACCCCAGGTGTGTCTCTTGTACCCATAATGACCCCAGGTGTCTCTCAGGTATTCCTAATGACTCTTAATTGCTTTTTACAGGAAGTTAGGAGATTTTTCAGACCCACATTGAGGACAAGTTAGTGAAGAGAGATACAAAGTGTTGTTATGTTATGTCAGGTTGAGTTGGGTCAGGTTGAGTTGGGTCAGGTTGAGTTGGGTCAGGTTGGGTTGGGTCAGGTTGGGTTGAGTCAGGTTGGGTTGAGTCACGTTGGGTTAGGTTAGGTTGGAATTTGTAGAGTCGAAGTATTAACTCTTATTTATGTTAAAGAATTTGTCCCGAAATTTACCCATTATTTGAGAATTTGTTGAGCCAGAACAATAAATATAGTGAAATTAGCTTTGTGGTGTTGCTTTGTGAGAATTTGTTGTGTTTTAGAACTGATTGTTTGGCGTGATTAATCTCAAGGGGATGACTGGGTGTTGGGTAATTTGTTAAGTAAGAATGATAATTATTTTATAGAATATCTGGCTGTAAAAAATATCATAGAGGATAAAGACTAAATTATTTGATAATTATTCTTACGGTATTAACTTAATTTATTAGAATTTATTGGGGGAAAACATCTGATTAAATAGTGTCGCGAAATTACTATTATTCCAGAATTTATTAAAGTTGAATATTAATTATTTTCTTATTATATTTGTGGTATTAGAGAGAATTTGTTATGGGAAAAATTCTGATTACAAAATTGGGCCGCGATTTACTGAATATTACAGAATTTGCATAAAAGTTCAGAGGTAAATAAGGAAACTATATTAATGTTTACTGATAAATAATGATATAAAATACAAATTATACATGAAAAGGAGATAAAATTTCTTAAGGATTTGGTCATATTAATTTGCAGTTACGTCATAAGTCCGGGTAGTTAAATTGGGATAAAACCCCCCCACATATTTAGATGATATAAGTAATTTATTATTTATTTGTCTCTAAAGTTTAATATTGAAAGACATTATTATTTTAAAGGTGAGATTATTCAGTATATTTTGGGGAGACTTAAATAATTCATAACTTAAATAATTCAGTATATTATTCTTTACGCCTCTCAATTAACTCAGGTATTAAGAGACTCAGTATTTTTAAAGGTTCAATTATTCACTTCTGTATATTTGAGAGTATTATTGAAATGTAAAATCATCAAGTGAATAATGTGTGAAGGTGCCAGCGACACATAATGAAATTTGCATAATTTCTAGTTCTTATTATTGTTGAATTAGAAACGTCCATTTTTACACAGTGGGTCACCTCGCTCACCACCGCCCTGATCCTCCCCCTCCTCCATGTTCCCACCCCCTGACCTCTCTCTCCTCCATGTTCCCATCCCCTGACCCCCCCTCCTCCTCGCTGCCACCCCCCTAGAGTAGCAACCTTACCTTATCCGCTACACCATGTTGCGCTGCCAGACGTACACTGTCCTGACCCCTCCTCCCTCGCTCCTACCCCCTGACTCCCCTCCCTCGCTCCTACCCCCTGACTCCCCTCCTCGCTCCTACCCCCTGACCCCCCTCCCTCGCTCCTACCCCCTGACCCCCCTCCCTCGCTCCTACCCCCTGACCCCCCCTCCCTCGCTCCTACCCCCTGACCCCCCCTCCCTCGCTCCTACCCCCTGACCCCCCTCCCTCGCTCCTACCCCCTGACCCCCCCTCCCTCGCTCCTACCCCCTGACCCCCCCTCCCTCGCTCCTACCCCCTGACCCCCCTCCCTCGCTCCTACCCCCTGACCCCCCCTCCCTCGCTCCTACCCCCTGACCCCCCCTCCCTCGCTCCTACCCCCTGACCCCCCTCCCTCGCTCCTACCCCCTGACTCCCCTCCGTCGCTCCTACCCCCTGCCCCCCCTCCTCGCTCCTACCCCCTGACCTTCCCCTCCTCGCTCCTACCCCCTGACCTTCCCCTCCTCGCTCCTACCCCTCTCACCTCTCCCATCAAAAGCCGTACGATAACTACTTTCCTAGAGTGGCAGCGGGCGTCTACCTTAACCGCTCACCATGTTACACTGCCAGACGTATGAGGTTTTGGCCTTCATGATGAGGTTTTGGTCTTATATTTATTTTCTTCGCTTCTCTAACTGATTGTAAGGAATAGTGTGAAGGATTAGGGGGAATAAATGATGAATATATGCAAAGAATGGAGAACGATAAAGATACAAACATAGAAAAACACAAAAGGACATTAAATAAACAACAACAAAAAACTGGCAAAAAAAACAAAAAAAAACAAAAGTCAAACCAAAACAATACCAATCCACGACTAAATATTACCGCTTAGCTAATCCCTCTCCTCACCTGTTGCTCACTGATGATGACCCAATCCCTACACAATTCATACAGGTGATGGGGCTAGTTGACAGTTCATTACCGGAAAATAATTCTCAGGTCAGAGGTCAGGGTCACCGTAAATAAAAATAGTGATGTCGTATTGGCAATTATCGACTCGTTCTTATTCCTGTTCTTGCTGTTATAGTTTGATAAATTTGGAACAGGAATATGGGAGGAGGAAAATGAATGGGTGATTTGGGACAGAAAGGGAGAATTGGTACGAGGGAGAAAAAAAGGGGGGCGTGTAGGGGAGAAATGAGGGTGGTTAAGGAAAGAGGGAGGAGATTAGGTAGGGAGGGTAAGGGAGGGTAATTAGGATAGGTTAAGAAGATTAGCCAAGTAGGTAGGGAGGGTAGGAAGGTAGGATATAGTTGAGGAAGGGAGAGTAAGACAATAGAGAGAAGGTAGACACACGGAGGGAGAGAGGGAGAGAGGGAGAAAAGCCCCCCCCCCCACCCAACCTCCCCTCATTGGCCGGGTGGCTGGCGGGTAGCATTAATCTACCCCGGGCCACTAAATATGGGGCCAGGCAAGCCAACTCTCCACGGTGGGCCAAGATGGATAGTCTGGATAATAGGTTTAACATTATTTACTAATCTGTTACTCTCACCCCTTACTCCTGTGACAGCGCTTGGGAGAGGAGGTGAGAGAGAGAGGAGAGGTGAGAGAGGAGGTGAGAGAGGAGGTGAGAGAGAGAGGAGAGGTGAGAGAGGAGGTGAGAGAGAGAGGAGAGGTGAGAGATGAGGTGAGAGAGAGGAGAGGAAGTGAGACAGGAGGTGAGAGAGAGGAGAGAAGAGGTGAGAGAAGAGGTGAGAGATGAGGTGAGAGAGGTGAGAGATGAGGTGAGAGAGGAGGTGAGAGAGAGAGAGAGAGAGAGAGAGAGAGAGAGAGAGAGAGAATTACTGCATACAAAATATATAAAAAGATACAAAACAAAGATAAAAAATAATAAGTAAATAAGATAAAAAATGAAAATACAGAGAATGAACAATAAATGAAAATAAAGAAAATAAAGAAAAGAGAAGACGAGAATAAAAGATAAAAATACGAGAAAAAACGGAATAGAATAATGGAAGAGAATAATAAAATAGGCAAAAGTGAGTTACAGATTTAGTGAGAAGGAAAAAAGAGAAAGATAAAAGATGAAAGAATAACGTAGATAAAATAGGATAAATATAATGACCTTGACCTCATCTAACCTGACTTGACCTGACCTGACCTATCTAACCTAGCCTTACCTGACCTGACCTGACCTAGCCGAAATATAGTAAAACACTTTCCAATTAGATTACGTTTCTAGTTTAGGGTAAAGGAGAAGGGGGGGGGGGGTAAGGAGGGAGAGTGGGTAAGGAAAATGGAGAGGGATAAGGGGGAGAGGGAAGGGGAATCGAAGAGGTGTGAGGAGATGAGATAGAATAGATGGGGTATGGGAAAGGTGTGAGGGAGGGTATGGGAGGGGGGTGAGGTGTGAGGGAGGGTATGGGAGGGGGGAGAGGTGTGAGGGAGGGTATGGGAGGTGGGTGAGGTGTGAGGGAGGGTATGGGAGAGGTGCAAGGAAGTGAGAGGGAGGGTATGGGAGGTGGGAGAGGTGCAAGGAAGTGAGAGGGAGGGTATGGGAGGTGGGTGAGGTGTGAGGGAGGGTATGGGAGGTGGGTGAGGTGAGAGGGAGGGTATGGGAGGTGGGTGAGGTGTGAGGGAGGGTATGGGAGGTGGGTGAGGTGAGAGGGAGGGTATGGGAGGTGGGTGAGGTGTGAGGGAGGGTATGGGAGGTGGGTGAGGTGAGAGGGAGGGTATGGGAGGTGGGTGAGGTGTGAGGGAGGGTATGGGAGGTGGGTGAGGTGTGAGGGAGGGTATGGGAGGTGGGTGAGGTGCGAGGAAGTGAGAGGGAGGGCATGGGAGGTGGGTGAGGTGTAAGGGAGGGTATGGGAGGGGGGAGAGGTGCGAGGAAGTGAGAGGGAACACGGTGGGAGAGCAAAGGGACGTAACCCGCCTCGCTTCAGGTAGTGAGGGTGTGTGACTTATGTGGAGAAAAGATACGCCCTTGTTGCACGCGTGAGTGAGGAATGTCGTTATTGCTTCCTCTCTTCCCCCTTTCATTTTTCCCCCTTTCCCCACTACCTCCCCATTCCCCTACTACCCCCCATTCCCCCACTACCCTTTCCCCTTCCCCTCTTCCAACTTTTCCTACCATCCTCCCCCCTCTTCCTCCTTCCAATACCACCCGTCCCCTTTTCCCCCTTCCCTTACTACCCTCCCCCTTCCCTTACTACCCCCCCCTTCCCTTACTACCCTCCTCCTATTCCCCTTTCCCCTACCATCCTCCTCGTCCTCTTCAAATCCAACCTCTTCTCCCTTCCCTACCCTTTCCACTGTCCCTTTCCTTCCTCTCAATTCCATACCATCTTCCCCAGCCTTTCCCCCTTCCATCCACCCCCTCACCACTTTCTCTCACTTATTCACTTCTCTTCCTCCACCCTATTACTCCCTTCCACACCCTCTTCCCCCCCCCCCCCCCCATCGTCCTCTTCATCCCTTTCCCCACATTTCTTCCTCCCCCTTTCTCCTTTCATGCTACCCCCCTTTCCTCCACCCCAAATCACCCCTTCCCCCCCTCCCGTCCCCCTCTCACCCCTCCCACCCCCTCTCACCCCTTCAACATTAAGTTATGAGCCTGAAGCTAACATTTACTCTCGTGTTTGTTGTTGTGTAAATTTATGGTCGGTGTTTACGCCCTTGTTATTGGCTCCCTGGTTCATTGATGGTGACGTCAGCCCAGCACGGTGTTGTTTGTGTCCGGCTGATGATGGTGAATTGTTGTGGTTGTGTAGAATGGTTGTGCAAAAGTGGTGGTGGTGGTGTAGAATGGTCGTGTTTAATATCGATATTGAAACAGTTTATTTAGCCAGAAGAACACAGAGACAGAGTGGATAGAAATAATATTATTAACATGGCTGAGCCAGTTGACAGCCTGAGCTCTCTTGTAGGCACCTGATGTTTACTGTACATTTATCTCAAGGAAGTATTACGGAACATTTAGTATCATCTGGTATAGTACACAGCATGGTGGTAATAAGAACATCTCAGACTGATACTTTACAGTGGAGTTGACATACATAAATATGATAAGGGCGGGAAGCATTACAACATGGGTGTATTAAGGTGAGACAAGAGGACAGAGCTGTCAGTGTTATGTCTAGTTGTCAAATATATTTATTGCAATGGTAATTTCTATCTGTCTACATGACAATTTCTGATCAAACGGTTTTAGTGGTACACTAAAAGCAGGTATATAAAGTAGGTATTACAAAAATATTAATACTTATACAATAGATATTTTTTAAGAGATGATTTAAAAGAAGGGAGAGTAGTGTTTGCTGGGATGGGTGGGGGTAAGTTGTTCCACACCTTCACACCGTGATATTGTGTGGAGGTTTGGGACTGAGAGGAGCGCATAGGGGGTGGTCTTAGTAGCTCTGGGTGCCTTAAGTTGTATCTCTGATTATTCCGGAACTGGAAATAATTATCGTCAAACAAGTGATTGACAGATTTTTAAACAAATGGGTCACAGCAGTAGGTGTTAATATCCTCGAATTTTTACATTTTCAATATAGCAAATTGTTCGATAGTGTGATAATTTTTTTTTCAAGTAGGTCATTGTCCGCACAACTCTCTTTTGTGCAGTAATCAGGGGTTGTGTTTTTGAAGAGCCTGAGGCCCCCCCATAGTGTGTGACAGTGTATCAGGTGTTGGTAAACAAGATCATAATAGATTTCTCTCATTGCTGTGAGAGTGAGTGACTGTCGAGTGTGATACATGATACCACACTGTTTATTGACTTTACTGTGAATGGCTTGTATGTGGTATCTCGAGTTTAGTTTCTCATCAACAATAACTCCGAGGAATTTAGTATTTTGTTTGCATTTGAGGACTGTATTACCAAGGTACAGGAGGTTCAAATCTGGGTGGTAAGTTTTTCCTTCTGTGAAAGATCGTGTAGTGGGTTTTGTCGAGGTTTAAGGTCAGTTTATTACGTATTACCCAGGTCTTGACTTCGGTCGATTCGGTGTTCACAGTTCTCATCAAGGAATGGAGGTCTGAGCTGCTGGCATAGAGATTACTATCGTCTGCAAATAAGTTGTATTTTATGACTGTGCTGGAGTGAACTATATCGTTTACGTATAACAAAAACAGTACAGGACCGAGAATGGAGCCTTGAGGGACGCCATACAAAATTGGTGAGGGGTCAGATTGATTATTATAGCAGACATACTGCTTCCTGCTCGACAAATATGAGGTAAACCAATTGTGGGATAAGCCCCTAACGCTGTAATGTTCAAACTGACAGTATCGAAGGCTTTAGAGAGGTCCAGGAATATACCGACTGTGAACGGACTGTCATCAAAGGAGTTTAAGATGTCATTAGTAAAGGATAGCAGAGCACTCTCAGCTGACCTTCTAGCTCTAAATCCAAACTGAGAGTGACCCAGTGACCTCGGACCCATTACCTGTTAACTGGTTAATCTGACCTGACGGCTTACGCAACCATCGCAACCGTGACCTTACCATCCATAGCGACAGTCCCATGGGGGTTGGTGGGATGGGTTCCTCTGACCGCATAATCTGACACTAGTGTGGGGCCCAGCAGTGGCCGAGTTGCCCCGGGCCCCGCACCCTCCTAGGGACGGCCCTGCTGGGAGGACTGATATGGGGCGGTAATTCTTGAAGAGACCTTTGTCCCCTGATTTTTTATATGCCGGGTGAACTTTAGCAATTTTCAGTTTATCCTGAAAGACACCACTAGTGAAGGAGGAGTTACAGATGTGGAGGAGAACAGGAGTAATAAGTGGCTACTTTCTTAATGATGCTCATTGGTATATTGTCTTCGCCTGCTGCTGCATCTTTGGACATTTTTATGATGGCCAATAATTCATCTGCTGTGACAGAGGAAAAGAACAGCTCATTTTGATGTCTGTTTTGCAGGTAGGCTCTAAATTCCTCATGGTGATCAGGGATGCTCTCTGCAAGATTTTTGCCAACATTAATAAATAATCATTGAAGTGGTTGGCAATGAGGGAGGGTTCCGTTACAACTGAATCATTTATCATAAAAGTTGAGTGGGGGGCCGAAGGCTGAGTGTTCCTGTTCTGAATAGAATTGATGATATTCCAGGTTTTCTTACTGTTGCCTGATGCTGACTGGAGTTTATTTGTATAATGGCTACGTCTGGCATTTCTAACTGCTTGAGTTACTCTATTTCTGACACTTCGGGAAGCATCACCGAAAGTTAGGGGTCTTTTTGCACATTTCCTTTGGAGTTTGTGTTTTTCTTTTATCGTTGCCTTGATTTCACTTATAATATAAAGTTTGTAAATGGATACAGTTTTCACTGACTTAGTCTTGGGCGGGAAGCATTTATCAAAGCAAGCATTGAAGATGCAAGAGAAGTTAGAGCTGTTCACGTTAGGGTTGTTGGAGGCATAGACAAGATCCCACTTAGCATTCATTAGGTTGTTTTAAAAAAGGAGCATGTTGTCGGAGCAGTAGTCTCTGTATTTTATTGGCTGTTTTATACATGGCAAAAACTGGGAAGTGATCTGAGATGTTGTTATAAATAATTCCACTTGCAAGATTGTTAGGAGTGTTGTTAGACCAGATATGATCTATCACAGTGGCAGAGGTGGCAGTTACTCTAGTGGGTTTGGTTATATATAGTGTTGAAGAAGAGCTTAGAATAACAGGTTGCAAGAAGGTCTAATACTGAGGTGTCGGTTTCTGGTTTTACTAGATCAAGGTTGAAATCTCCTGGAGTGTAGCAAAGTTTCCTCTGTTGTGTCGAAAAGTATAAGTAGTAGTAAAGTTTTTGTAGTAGCAGTATAAAATAGCAGTAGCAGTCGTAGCAGTATAAATAGTAGTAATAGTAGTAGTAAAAGTCTTATAGTAGTAACAGCAGCAGTATTAGACTAAGAAGTAGATAAACTTGGAAAACTCAAGTGTTATTACCACCAAAAAATATAAAAACATTAAGTAAAATATTAACATAAGCTAAAGTTTGTGTCATAAGCCGATTAGTTAGGTGAGGTTTGTGTTGACCGAGAGCAAGATTCACCCAAGAGGCTGTGTGGGGAATACTCCTTCTACTTAGCAAAGGTAATTGGGTGATTTAACATTAATTAAGTATATGGCTTTGAGAAATTACATTGATGTTATGCAAAGGTTAAGTACAAATGTTGGTTTAGACTAGGTTTATTATTTTGACCGAGAGAGAGAGAGAGAGAGAGAGAGAGCTGTGTGTGATGCATTTTGTAATGGTTAATGTCTGGTGTTAAGGGGACTTGTCTAGGTTTGGTTAGGTTAGTTTTATAATTGATGTTATGGGAAGATGTCTAGCTTAGGTAAGGTAAGGTTGGGTTGGGTGAGGTGCAATAGTGAAATTCGTAAAGATTTTGTTACTGATGGCGTTTAGGGTGACCGATGGCAACTTATACCCCGTTCAGTTGCCGATGAATATATTTTTAATGGTTTTAGAAATTTTATATGGAAACTTGTATAATTTATGGGGTGACTGATGTGTAGTAATATAATCCTTCTCTTGTTCGTTTATCTGGCAGCTGTTTATGACTGGTGTGTTGTTGTGTTAAGTCGATTTACATTCATTACGATAACTGACAGTCTTTATGTTAGTAGTGGTTTGGTAAGTCCTTGAAACTCTCCCATTTATTATACCTGTATGGCACCTGAGTGCAGCGTACTTAATATTGGAAGAACAAATACTGTCAATGTATACAGCCTTAACAACATCAACCTAGAGAAGTCGACTTGTGAAAGAGACCTAGGGGTACTTGTAAGCCCGGACCAACGGCCTAGAAAACAGTGCGTTAATGTTCGAAATAAGGCAAACAGAGTATTGGGTTTTATATCTAGAAGTGTAATAACAGTGCAGAGGTCTTATTGCAACTATATCTTGCGCTAGTCAGGCCGCACCTCAATGATGCGGTTCAGTTCTGGTGACCTTATTATAGAATGGATATAAATTCACTTGAGTCGGTGCAACGAAGAATGACGAAATTGATTCCGGGACTTAGAAACCTTCCATATCAGGATAGGTTAAAGAAACTAAACTTGCATTCCCTAGAAAGACGAAGAGTGCGGGGAGATATGATAGAAGTATTTAAGTGGGTGAAAGGAATCAATAAAGGGGATATAGATAAAGTTCTTATAATATCCGAGCAGGATAGGACTCGTAGCAACGGATTTAAGTTGGATAAGTTTAGGCTTAGGAGGGAGATAGGAAGAAACTGGTTCACAAATAGGGTGGTGGACGAGTGGAACAAGCTTAGCAACTTTGTAGTAAGTGCGGGAACTCTGGTAAAGTTCAAAAGGAGGCTAGATAGATTCATGGATGATAAAGAGTGGTAGTAACTCTCGACAGGAGCTGCCATGCACAGGCCAACCGACCTCTTGCAGACTCCTTATGTTGTAGCGATGGTGGTAGTGGTGGTGATAGTGATGATAGCAGTAGTGGTGGTGGATGTTAGAGACAAGTTCACTGAATGCTGTGGAATGGTTGTAGTAGTGGTGGTAAATGCTGTAGATGTTGGTGGTGAGGGGGGGGGGTGATTGTGAGGGTGAATGCGGGTGGTGTTAGTAGTTGTGGTGGTGATAGATGTTTATGCGTATTAAGGATGGTGGTTGTCGGTGGTTGATGGTGAGTGTGGGGGGTGGTAGATAGTGGTTGTGGGTAGTAAATGTTGGTTGTGGGTGGTAAATGTTGGTTGTGGGTAGAAAATATGATTGTAGATGGTAGATGGTGATTGTGGGTGGTTGATGGTGATTGTAGGTTAATAGTGGTTAATCTTAAAGGAAGTGGTGGCAGTTTTTCATAACCTAACCTAACCAATTGCCATATTAAACTCGATAAGACTAATCGTATATGAAGGGGAATTTACGAGAGCAATTTCAGATTAGATTAATTCCCAAAACATTAACTTGGCATTAAAATTAAAGTAATCTTGCTGTCAATAAATCTTACGAGGAATAAATGGAGTATTAAGAGCTATTGTAGATTAGATTAACTACGAGAATTAAGGTAAACATAGTAAGGAGGATTAACGATAGATACTGCAGAAAAAGTAGATAGATATATCCTCTTGATAAGTAAGACAGGTGGATAAAATTTACTTAAAGTGACAGACAGAAGACAATAGAGAGACGGAAGAGAGACCAAAGACACACTGGGTGATAGAGGTTATTTTTCTCATGTGGTAACGTGGGTGTGTCGACGGTGTGGGGTGTAGGTGGGATGGCTGGGTATTGGAGGGGGGTGTGTATATGCATCCTCCCCCGGACCTCGCCAACAGGAAAGCCAATTAGGGTGTATGTGCGTTGTATCTCACCTAATCATCCGTGAAACGATTCTGGGGCGGAACGTGTATGGTGATTAGACCGGATTAGAGCAGTTTAAGGCGTAACGCGCCAACAGGCAGGCTAGTGGGCTGTTTCAGGGTTGATTAGCCGGGGTGAGGATAGAGAAGGATAGAGGCTCGTGATGCTAATTTACGATGCCCGGAGCCTCCCACTCTGTCTACACGCGATAACTTATGCTAATGTGGGGGTGAGGGAGGGGGGTGAGGGAGGGGAAGTGGGCAGGAGAGGTTGATAGGGTAGTAGGCTGAAGTTACTACTGTTGGTGGTGGTGTAAAAATGTGTGGTGGTGGTAGTGTCGGTGTTAGTAGTGGTGATGGTGGTAATAGTGGTGGTGGGTGGCTGTAGTGGTGTTTATGATGGTGGTGAAGTAGTTGTTCTTGGTGATGGTGGTAGTGGTGTATGGTGTTGGTGTTTGTATAAATGTGGATTGGTGGTGATAGTGTATGGTGGTGGATGGTATTTCTACTACTAATAATAACAGCAGAAGAATGGGGTGTGGGTGTGTGGGTGTGGGTGTATAATGGTTAACATACCTCGGTCCCGGGTATAATGAAACTATGGGCAAGTTTCTTTACGCCATAAGCCTCGTGTTCTGGGGTAATGGTTAGCCAGTGCAGTTGGTGAGTTGTCCGGTCTTCCTGGATTATTCTTTGACACTGGGTCACACAGCTCATTAACTTATTGTATAATTCATAATTTTTTTATTTTTTATGACTCTTCGTATATACTGGACGTCTTTAGCAATCAGCCTTTTACCCGTTTGTCTGTCTGTCTGTCTACTTAATGAAATGACTTCTTAACACAGTGCCAAAAGTAGATCACTATTAGGCATATGTTGGCACTCTTTGACCTTGGTTGAATTTGGGGTTGACCTTTCCCGCTGTGGATAGTTGACCTTTTGGCGGATGTCCATAGGTCATCGTGGGGGGGGGGGGGGTAGATAATTTTTTTTATTCCTTTATTTTTATTTATTACTTCATCTCCCTTTTCCATCTTTTTTTTGTCTTTTCCTTTTTTCCCTTTACTGCCTGTTTTCCTCTTCTTCTCTTTCATTTTCTTGTTTTCTCTCCCTCGCCTCTTCCCTTTGCTGTTTTCCTCTACCACCTTCTTCTCTTTTTTCCCCCTCTATCCTCTTTCCTTTTTCTCAATCCCATCTTGTTCCCTTTCCCTTGTTTTTATCTTCCTCTCTCTTTGTCTCTCCGTTCTCCTGTCCCATTTTTATTCACTTCCTCCCCGTCTACTTCTTCCATTTCCCTATTAGCCTTCCCCTTTAACCTTTCTTCTTTATCTCCTCCTCTCTTTCCTTCTTCTCCTTCTTCTCCTCCTTCTTAACACTTTGGTATAATATCACAATGACTTAGCATTCTACCTGTCTACCTCCAGTGCCACCTCCTCCCCCTCCCCCTCCCCTCCTCCCCTTCCCCCACCTCCTCCCCCTCCCCCACTTCCCCCACCTCCTCCCCCCTCCCCTTCCAGTGCTCATTATACTCCTGTCTTGTGATTATAAATAAAAAATATTGTATTTTGTAGAATCTCTCTCTCTCTCTCTCTCTCTCTCTCTCTCTCTCTCTCTCTCTCTCTCTCTCTCTCTCTCTCTCCATTCCCCAACACTCCTTTCCTCACTCTCCTAACACACCTTCCCTCCCAACACACCCTTCCCTCCTCCCAACACACCCTCCCTCCCCCTCCCAACACACCCTCCCTCCCCCTCCCAACACACCCTCCCTCCCCCTCCCAACACACACCCTCCTCCCTCCCAACACCCTCTACACAGGTAATTCTCTTGGATAATTACTACGAGAGTGTTACCTGTCTATCAGTGATTACACACCTGTCTGTTCTTACCTGATACGTTTTACTGTAGGCAAATCACTATGTCACGGGCACCTGTGTAGATTAACATGTGTGGTGTATATAATATTGTGTGTGTGTGTGGTATGTGGCGTGTGTGTGTGTGGTGGCGATTTTGTGGTACTTTATGGTGGTTTAGTAGTGTAATGTGGTGGTGTGTGGTAGGGTGTGGTAGTGTTTGGAGGTGTGTGGTGGTGGTAGCGTGTGGCGGTTTATGGTAAACTGTAATGTTGTGGCGAAACTAGTGTGGTCGTGTGCAGCGGTGGGGTAGAGATTGACAGGGTGTGGTAATGTGTACTAGTAGTGTACGGTGGTGTGGTGTTGTGGTTTAATGCAATATGGTAGTGTGGCTGGTGGTGTGGTAGTGGTTGAGCGTGTGTGTTAGTGTGGTAGTGGTGTGTGTGTGTGTGGTGTAGTGTGTGTGTGTGGTGGTGTAGTGTGTGTGTGGTGTGTGTGTGTGTGTGTGTGGTGGTGTAGTGTGTGTGTGTGGTGGTGTAGTGTGTGTGTGTGGTGGTGTAGTGTGTGTGTGTGGTGGTGTAGTGTGTGTGGTGGTGTAGTGTGTGTGTGTGGTGTGTGTGTGGTGGTGTAGTGTGTGTGGTGTAGTGTGTGTGGTGTAGTGTGTGTGGTGGTGTAGTGTGTGTGTGGTGGTGTAGTGTGTGTGTGGTGGTGTAGTGTGTGTGTGGTGGTGGTGTAGTGTGTGTGGTGGTGGTGGTGTAGTGTGTGTGGTGGTGTAGTGTGTGTGGTGGTGTAGTGTGTGTGTGGTGGTGTAGTGTGTGTGTGGTGGTGTAGTGTGTGTGTGGTGGTGGTGTAGTGTGTGTGTGGTGGTGGTGTAGTGTGTGTGTGGTGGTGTAGTGTGTGTGTGGTGGTGTAGTGTGTGTGTGGTGGTGTAGTGTGTGTGTGGTGGTGTAGTGTGTGTGTGGTGGTGTAGTGTGTGTGTGTGGTGGTGTAGTGTGTGTGTGGTGGTGTAGTGTGTGTGTGGTGGTGTAGTGTGTGTGTGGTGGTGTAGTGTGTGTGTGTGGTGTAGTGTGTGTGGTGGTGTAGTGTGTGTGGTGGTGTAGTGTGTGTGTGGTGGTGTAGTGTGTGTGTGGTGGTGTAGTGTGTGTGTGTGTGGTGGTGTAGTGTGTGGTGGTGGTGTAGTGTGTGTGGTGGTGTAGTGTGTACTGCATGACGGTCGACCTTATTAATTCATTAGTAGTAGTTAGCACGCAGGTGGGGCGGCCAACACGTCTCTCTGTGCGGTCATTGTCCCGCCCCGCCCCGCTCCGCCCTGCCCTGCCATACCTCCCTTCTACCCTGCCCCACCTCCCCTCTGCCATTCCCCACTCTAATCTGACCTACCCCACCTCAGTTCGCTCTGCCATACCTCCCCTCCACTCTGCCCCACCTCACTCAAGCCTGTTCTACTTCACCTCCACACTTCTCTACCCTGCCCCACCTCCCCTCCGCCCTGCCCCACCTCCCCTCCGCCCTACCTAGCCCTCTGCCTTAGCCCACCTCTTCACCCCCTCCGCCTTACCCCACTCCATCCTGACCTAACCCACCTTTTTTAGCGCTACCACACCTCCCCTCCACTTTGCCCCCCCCCCTCCGTCTACCCTCCCCACCCCCACCCTCTTCCACGTTGTTTCATTATACTAGTACAATATAACCAACACACACACACGAGTAATCCCCCAAGCACGTGTCCCAGCAGTGATTCCAGCAACATTTAGTAATCCCACCTGAAGTTGCCCTAGCCGTAATCCCAATAGCACTTGTCCCAAGAGTAATCCCAGCAGCATTTGTCGCAGCAGGATTTGTCACAGCAGTACACCAACAGCACTCGTCTTAGCAGTAATCACGGAAGCAGTTGTCCTTGCAGTAATCGTAACAGCACTTGTCCCAGTAGTACTCCTAGCCGTAATCCCAACAGCACTTGTCCCAGCCTATGCTCTCACCTGCTTAGCCTCGTCCAGGGCCACACTGTGTTAGTTATATTTTTGCCAACATCAATTTACCATATGGTTAGTCGTGTATATTTTACCTGTAATCCGGAAGCACTTTAGCACAGGTTTAATCCGGCTACCTGCTAATGGACGGGGATTTTAAACTATAGGCTCAGCTAAATGAGTATTTTTATATCCGTTGTTAATGGAAGTTATTTTTTTTTTTAATATATAATATATATATATATATATATTATATATATATATATATATATATATATATATATAATAATATATTATATATATATATGAAATGGATGTTTGTATTTTTGTGTATATCTTTTAAGTATGGTGTTGGTTTGTGTGTGTTATGTGTGTAATAATAATAATAATAAACGTTTATTAATATATTTGCAGCCGGTGGCTGAAAATATACAAACTTACATTTGATTTAGACAATGATATGCGTTGAATATATTTACATGGCTGTACAGTACATAAATCAGGAGTAGTTTATTATTTTAACAATAGATGGTGCTATTATTATATCTATCAGTGCGGGCTCTTATGGGCTGAATTTACTTGTAGTAGCGGACTGCGCAAGGTGGGTGGGGGACTGTCGGTGGCAGGAGGTGGCGATGACGAGGATGGTGCAGTAGTCCACTGTCAAACCTTGCTAGTGCTTGGTGGTGGTCACTGAGGGATGGCATTTCCAGGGAGGAGAGAGCGTTGATGTAGCCGGAGTAGTCTGCGCCAAGCATGATTCTGCAGGCCCTTTTCTGTACCTTCTCTAGCTGACGTTGTTGGATGGAGTTGAGAGAAGACGACCAGGCTGGTGACGCATACGTTAGTTTGGGGAGAATAAAGGCGTTGTAGATGGTCCTCAGCTCTGGTGTGGGTGTCCCAAGTGACCTAAGTCGTCGTAGCATGTAGAGTCGGTACAAGGCTGCCTTGATTGTGTTGTTTACATGGGCCTTCCAGTCCAGTTTGTGGTCTATGGTAACACCCAGGAGTTTGGCAGACTGCACTAACTGGAGAGGATGGGCACCCACTGTGACTGCTGGAGCTTGCACTGGAGTGGTGGCGATATTGATGTGCATGACTACGGTTTTGGTGTGGTTGATGGTGACCTTGTTCTCCATTGTCCATGCCTGTAGCCTGTCCAGGGTGCCTTGTAGCGATGAGTAGTCCGGTGAGGTGTTGTCCACTGTAATCCCCCACAGTGCAGTCATCCACGTACTTCCACTTGTGAGTAGTGTTCGATAGAGCGTCGTTGATCAGGATGAGGAAGCACAGTGGTCCCATCTTGGTCCCCTGGGGAACACCGCAGGTGAGGTGTTGGAATGTGGAGACAGAACCCTGATACCTCACTGTCTGGCGACGTCCACTCAAGAAATCAGTGTGTGTGCGTGCGTGTGTGTGTGTGTGTGTGTGTGTGTGTGTGTGTGTGTGTGTGTGTGTTCGTTCTTGTTACTTGTGTCATCTTTACTGATTTTCCCCCATTAGTTTATGTCCGTCCGTCCGTCCTCCCGTCCGTCCGTCCGTCCTCCCGTCCGTCCGTCCGTCCTCCCGTCCGTCCCTTAACTTCTCGTGTCCGCTCCATAACTTGGGAACCGGAAAAAGGCAATTTAAACCAACTTTATACAGTGGGCGACGTGTAGCGTAGGACAACCACCACCCTGGCGCTGAGGTCAAGGTCACACAGACACCAAAGGGGGATTGTCGTAGGTACTACTACTACTACTACTACTACTACTACTACTACTACTTCTAAAAATAAGAGAAATATTAGCCCCAGTATTACACACTATTCCTCGAAGTTTACAAGTAAGATATCGTCAAGTGATATGGCACTGGTGTTAAGGCGGCGTAATGCGTACCTTAACGGCGTAATGCGTACCTTACAGGCGTAATACGTTCCTAAAGCGGTGTCTTGGTAAATCAGGGTGTTCCTCAGGGCTCAGGGTTTTTGTGTGTCGCCGTCCTGTGATTATCGAATATTTTCAAATCAAGACAAATTACGTGTGTGTGTGTGTGTGTGTCACGGACTTGGAGTATACGGTCTACAAGATACCAAAGTTCAGTGTTAATTAATTCTCTACCTGGACGTACATAGATACGTAATGAGACTGGTCACACCTGTGCTAGATTAGGACACCTCACTACCGGTACACCTCACTACCGGTACACCTCACTACCGGTACACCTTACTACCGTTACACCCGGTACACCTCACTACCGGTACACCTCACAACAAGCACACGTTCATCCCCCACGTATCGTCCGTGTGTTTGTTAGTGTGGTTGTTCACCTGTTGAATTATTCGTGTGTTATTAATTACCCCCCCCCCTCACTAGATACCTGCCCAACCAAACCTAATCTAACAATCTATCCTGACCTGACCTCATCTAATATTTTCTAACCTAACTTTACCTGACTTAACCTAACCTAACTTTTCCTAAGCAAACCTAATCTAACCTAACCAATTCTAACCTGACCTGACCTAAACTAAGCTGACATAACCTTACCTAATCTAATCTAACCTGACCCTGACCTGACCTAATCTGACCCAACCCAACCTTAGCTGCCCTACTTTACCCAAAGCTAACATGAGTAAGACCAATCTTCCTCAAACAATTAGACCATTGTTGTCAAAGGGTTAAACCATCGTTGTCAAAGGGTTAAACCATTGTCATTAAAGGGTTAAATATTATCATTTCTTTTAACCAATGATCTTTGATAATAATTAATTAAATGTCTAAATAAATATGAAACATTAACGAAAGTCTTACTGAAAATTAATGGGTTTAATGTGCGTTAAGCTTCCTATATTACAGACTGGTGAATGATAAATGAGTAATTCCTCTCATTTATTAATACACGCCTAAATACCTGAGTTACCTGGTGAATCATTAATTAGGTGAGATGTTTAGTGTCATCTTTATCTTCTATCTGCAAGGCTTCCTCACCTACAGTATTTAACAGGCAATTTTTTTAACATTGGAATTACTGTATTTAACACGTGTATTTTACCATTGGATCTATAGTATTTAACATAATTTTTTTAACATTGGAATTAGAGTATCAAGGTTAACATATGGTATTAACACCTGGGTAGAAATTAACATGCTAAAATAATTTAACTGGGTAATAGTCAGGTAGTTTAATTAATATATGCTTTAATGCCTAAGGTAGAAGGGAAATATATTGAAGTCTACATGTAATATCCCTCATTAATATATAAATAATTAAATATGCAACTAAAAATACTCGGGTAATATTCTTCTCAATTTATAAATGTTTGACTAAATATTCCAAGAATATTCAAGTTAAAATACAACAAAATAAACAAAAATCTGATTAAATATTTCACTCTGTATGTTAATATTTGAATACACGAATTAAATAAATATTCGTTTAATATTCCTCTTCTCTCGGTACCACTCCGTGAACTACAGTATTTAACAGTTAATGTACCGGACCTTTTTAACTTCAGTAGGTTAATATATTACGTCACAATTAGTGTTAAATTTCAGGTGTTATTTTGTTGTCGTTTAAGTTTCTTTGTTAAATTTATTGTGGGGGAGTGTGTGTGGGTGTGTTTGTGGAGGGGGGGTGTTTGTGTGGGAAACTGAGGGTGTGTTTGTAGGGGAGACTGTGTCTTTGTTTGTAGGGGAGACTGTGGGTGTGTTTACTAATAAATAATAATAAACGGTTTATTAATAGAGTTGCAGCCGGTGGCTGAAAATATACAAACTTACATTTGATATCGCCATGATATGCGTTAAATTCATTTACATGGCTGTACAGTACATAAATCAGGAGTAGTTTATTATTTTAACAATAGATGGGATGGTGCTGTTCTTATATCTATCGGTGCGGGCTCTTATGGGCTGAATTTTGTTGTAGTGGCGGACTGCGCGAGGTGGGTGGGGGGGCTGCCGGTGGCAGGAGGTGGCGATGACGAGGATGGTGCAGTAGTCCACTTCCAAACCTTGCTAGTGCTTGGTGGTGGAGGTCACTGAGGGATGGCATTTCCAGGGTGGAGAGAGCGTTGGTGTAGCCGGAGTAGTCTGCGCCGAACAAAATTCTGCAGGCCCTTTTCTGTACCTTCTCTAGCTGACGTTGTTGGGTGGAGTTGACAGAAGACGACCAGGCTGGTGACGCATACGTTAGTTTGGGGAGAATAAAAGCGTTGTAGATAGTCCTCAGCTCTGGCGTGGGTGTCCCAAGTGACCTAAGTCGTTGTAGCATGTAGAGTCGGTACGAGGCTACCTTGATTGTGTTGTTTACATGGGCCTTCCAGTACAGTTTGTGGTCTATGGTAACACCCAGGAGTTTGGCAGACTGCACTAACTGGAGAGGATGGGCACCCACTGTGACTGCTGGAGCTTGCGCTGGAGTGGTGGAGGTATTGATGTGCATGAGTATGGTTTTGGTGTAGTTGATGGTGACCTTGTTCTCCGTAGTCCATGCCTGTAGCCTGTCCAGTGTGCCTTGTAGCGATGAGTAGTCTGGTGCGGTGTTGTCCACTGTATCACCCACAGTGCAGTCATCCACGTACTTCCACCTGTGAGGAGTGTCCGATAGAGCGTCGTTGATCAGGATGAGGAAGCACAGTGGTCCCATCTTGGTCCCCTGGGGAACACCGCAGGGGAGGTGTTGGAATGTGGAGACAGAACCCTGATACCTCACTGTCTGGCGACGTCCACTGAAGGAATCAGTGAGCCATGAGACCAGGTTGGTGGGCAGCCTTAGTGCAATGGCCTTGTTGATAACAGTGCAGTGATCAACAAGGTCAAAAGCCTTCCTGAAGTCAACAAGGGCAACGGCCAGTGATGTCTTACGTTTCTGCAGGTTTTTGTGCAGGAAATCCAGAAAACTAACCAAATTGCTGTGGATCAATTGACTAATTGATTCTAACAAATGCCCACTCAAAAACAGTCTTCACAGAGTAGACTGGTTATGGGGGTAATGGCAAGTAGCCTGAGGTCGTTAGGGGACTGTGGGGTGGTGGCCTTAGGGATAGGGGTGACAATTGTGGTTTTCCATTCATTAGGGCACTTGCTTTGTGTGGGGGATGGGATAATAATAGAACAGAGGGGGGTGGCAAATATTTTGATTGGGAGGTCAATTGGGGTCGTGGAGCGTTTGGATTTAAATTTCAGGAGTTTGTTGGCGATTTCAAATGGTTGAACACTGGGGGGGGGGGGGAGGGGGAAGGTAAGTAAGCCGGGAGGAGAGTGAGGTCAAGACTGGGTAAGGTATGACATATGGTAGCAAAGTGGTTATTAATTATCTCAGCTGCCTCCTCACTTGGTAAGTGTGAGATGAAAGGAAGTGTGGGAGACTGACGGCTGAGACCACAGAGATCTTTTACCTTGGAGTACCACTGACCGATGCCGACCTCCTTGAGGCCGTGCACACTCCTGGGATAATATGACTTCTTGGCAGACTTGATTTCCCTGATGACCTGGTTACGTAGACTTTTGTACAGGCGGTTGTTGGTGTAGTCTGCCTTGTTGCGCTGCTCAATAAGTCTTTTGATACGGGTGCGTAATCCACGGGACATCATCGGGGTGGATCCTCAGTGTCTTGGCTGGAAAGAAGTGGTGGTTGGCTTTGGTGATAGTGTCCAGGTAATTGTCCCACTTGTTCTGCACATCGTCTACCGTGATCACTTCAGTCCAGGGATACCGGGTCACCCATTGTCCAAAACGCCGCTTAGCAGTCAGGGGTAGGTCGGTAAGTCCTGGTGGCAACTGGCGGTCGTGAGATGGTAGGTGTACAGTAGGTGACCACAGTAGAGACAGGTGGGTGCTGCGCCCCATGGGAGGCAGCGGCTGGGGGGGAAGGTAGTGGTTGCCGAGATCAGTTATGTGTGGGAAAGTCAACTATTTGTGCAAGGTGGAGGTGTTGGGTGATGTCACTGATGTCTAACTCATTGAAGTCACCGCATATCACTAGTTTAGCACATGGAAATCTGGATCTCAGGGAGTCAGCAGTGTCTATTATACGAGTTATCAGTACAGTGGCGGTTGGTGCGCGGGGGGGGGGGGGGGGTGATCGCAAACACAAACAATGAGGGAGGCAAGCTGGCGGGGGTGGGAGGTGGGAGTGACCTGAACCCACAAGGCTTCTTTTTTTTTTTTTTTGACTGGTTTTAGCCCACCCGGACACAGGTCACCGACCCACATCAGGGCCCGGGGGCGAAAACGTAATAACAACAATAACAATAATAATAGTAATAATAATAATAATAATAATAATAATTCAGATAAGTAAAATTTATAATAAAAAATACAAAAATAAAAATAAAATAATAATAAGGAACCATAAAGATATTAAAAAAAGATCATTAGTGAGAAACGATATATGTATGTTGTGTTGTCAATAGCAAGAGAAACAATTGAGACCCCGCAATTGTGTGTAAATGAGGCAGAAAGTCAGATGAGCAACCTGGGACTTGGTCACAATTTTTGTGATGCCATATAGCAGCAGGGTCTACCATTAGACAACACATTATTCTTCCAATATCTTCCCAGGCGGTAGTAACCCCCCCCCCCCCCCCCCGTTTGGTAGCTGCCTACTACCTAGGGGTGATGGTTTGAGGTCACTGCGACAGTACAGAACTACACCCCCACCTCTCCTGTCCTTTCTAAGGTGGTGAAATAACTCATAGTTTTCTATGGCACAGATCTCAGGAACTATTTGCCACGCCTCGGTAATCGCCACAATACCTGCACCAACTGACTTCACGGTAACACTGACCTCCTCCACCTTGTTGCATAAAGATGTGACATTGGACAGCAATAGGGATAGTAGGCTATACCATAGTCAAGGCACTCCACAGCGAGTACACTGTCTTTCAAACACTGGCTTAACTTTCTTATGCTTGCTCGGTGTGATGATAGGGATTCGTCTGGGAATGCGGCGACCCCGTCTGCAGCCGCGGTTGTGAAAGATTCTCGGCGCCTTTAATAGAGTGATGGTGTGGGGTGGAGGATAGCCGGCACCAGACTTCAGCCGAAACAGGTCGGTGCGACGATATCGTGCCACTGGAACACACATATTCACAAGTCTGGCACTTACAGTCACTGACACCTTGAAAATAGGCACTGTCTACCCGTAAAAGTAGTGAACTGCCTTAAGTAACTACAGGTCGACGTGATGACCTTGGCTGCTACTGAGCGCCAGGAGACACGTCCTCACTCAGTGAGGTCACTAAGGTGTGTGTAGGGGGGAAGACTGTGGGTGTGTTTGTAGGGGGAGACTGTGGGTGTGTTTGTGTGGGAGACTGTGGGTGCGTTTGTAGGGGGAGACTGTGGGTGTGTTTGTGGGTGTGTTAGTGTGGGGGGAGTGTGGGTGTGTGTATGGGGGAAGTGTGGGTGTGTGTTTGTGGGGGAGTGTTGGCGTGTTTGTGTGGGGAAGAGTGTGTGGGGGAAGGTGTGGGTGTGCTTGTGGGGGAAGGTGTGGGTGTGTTTGTGGGGGGAGTGTGTGGGTGTGTGTTTGTGTGGGGGAAGGTGTGGGTGAGTGTTTGTGGAGGTAGTGTGGGTGTGGGGGATAGTGTGGGTGTGTTTGTTGATGAATTTTCCAATGTTTATTCCCTGCTTTATTGTGTAATTTTAATGGATGTTTAAATGCACAGCTGTTTAATTTTACAGACGTTTAAATGTACAGATGTTTAAATGTACAGATGTTTAAATGTACAGATGTTTAAATGTACAGATGTTTAGATGTACAGATGTTTAGATGTACAGATGTTTAAATGTACAGATGTTTAAATGTACAGATGTTTAAATGTACAGATGTTAAAATGTACAGATGTTAAAATGTACAGATGTTTAAATGTACAGATGTTTAAATTTTAACTCGGGATAAAAACTTAATTATGTTTAACCCTAGAGATGTTTCAGTGTTTAGTCTGTGAATGTTTGTTTTTACTAAAGAATGTTTAAATAACACATTAAATGTTTCTATGTATGTTTAGGTGACTTTGCTGAACCGTCATTGTGAATGTTTTGATAGGATAAATGTTCGTATTTGTTTGTGTGTATGCATGCATGCTCTCCACGTAAGCGAGAGGACCCGGGTTCGATTCCCGTCTTTACGCCATTTGCCTCTGTCTACTGAACATTAATTGGGAACCTGGTTGTTAATCGATTTACGTATTGTATTCCGGGGTAATGGTTAGCCAGTGCAGTTAGCGAGTTCTCCGGTCTTCTCGGAGAACTGAGGGTGTGGTTGTTGTGTTGGCGACAGCTTCTACACCTTAAACAAATTCACGCCTTGGTGGCCCTTGGGCTGGCCGTCCTCGTTGCACTAGGGACAACCATTATGTATGTATGTATGTATGTATGTATGTTCCTTTGATGTCATTTCGTTATATTTTTTATTTTTTTACTCCTTACGTTTAGTTGTTTTAGTTAATATCTTTTTGTTTGTTTGTTTTCATGTGTTTGGCCGTGAAGGAGTAGTTGTCTGTCTAAGTATTTGTCTTGTCTATCAGTTTATTGATATATAATTTGTGATCTATTAATACAACTGTCTGGGGCTAAACAGTAAAATGATTAGGTAGCTTTTGGTGGACAGCAGGAAGCAGTTGTTGGTGGGCAGTAGGTGATGGTGGGCAGTAGGAAGCAGTTGTTTGTGGGAAGCGGGTGTTGGTGGGCAGTAGGTGATGGTGGGCAGCAGGAAGCAGTTGTTTGTGGGAAGCGGGTGTTGGTGGGCAGTAGGTGATGGTGGGCAGTAGGTGATGGTGGGCAGCAGGAAGCAGTTGTTTGTGGGAAGCGGGTGTTGGTGGGAAGCAGGTGTTGGTGGGCAGTAGGTGATGGTGGGAAGCAGGTGTTGGTGGGAAGCAGGTGTTGGTGGGCAGTAGGTGATGGCGGGCAGCAGAAAGCAGGTGTTGGTGGGCATCAGGTGTTGGTGGGCAGTAGGTGATGGTGGGCAGCAGGAAGCAAGTTGGTGGGAAGCATGTGTTGGTAGGCAGCAGGTGTTGGTGGGCAGTAGGTGATGGCGGGCAGCAGAAAGCAGGTGTTGGTGGGCAGCAGAAAGAAGTTGTTAGTGTGAAGCAGGCGTTGGTGGGCAGCAGGAAGCAGTTGTTGGTGGGCATCATCAAGTTGGTGTTCGTGAGCAGCAGGTGTTGGTGGTGGGGGCAGCAGGTGTTGGTGGTGGGTGCAGCAGGTGTTGGTGGTGGGGGCAGCAGGTGTTGGTGGTGGGTGCAGCAGGTGTTGGTGGGAACAGGTGTTGGTGGTGGGGGGCAGCTGGTGATCGTGGTGGGGGGCGAAGTAGAGAGCAGGTGTTGGTGGTGGGGGGAGCAGGTGTTGGTGGTGGGGGGAGCAGGTGTTAGGAACGGGGTTGTTCTCATGCCAGGACCATTATAGGAAGGACAAAAGTGCATAGTATGAATTGTATTTACATTTCATTTACACGGGATTGAAACAATTAAAGTTTAATTTAAACACGCGGGTTACGGGTCTCCTACCACCCCCCCCCCCCCCCAACACACCCTCCCCCTCTTCCCTGGCACCTCACCACACCTCGCCTCCTCTAACCACACACTCCCCAATGGTACCTCAACCACCCCCCTCTTTTTCAGACACTCCACTCACTCCTACCCCAAAGCACCTCTCCCCCCTCCCATTCGTCTTCTCCTGACACCCCCAAACTGCTCACTCCCCCACCAAACCGTGACCCAAGGCAGTACGGATGGTCAAGTGATCAGGCGTCCAATCTTCTGCTTCCAGTTCCATTGCCTTCAGATGTGTCACCAGTACCAGACATTATCCAGAAGCTGATCAGGTGCAGCTGTTCAGCCAACCGGCCATGTTCAGCTGCTCCATGTAGTTGTGTTGCTGCCGTAATATCATGCTTCATGTTCTGTTGTCATGCAGAAAATGTGAGCCACAATGAAAGAACCATGACGTCTCTTGATGTTAATGAGGAAAATGATGAAAGCAATGATGACGGTGTTTTTTAATATAAGTGTATAAATGTATAAATATGTTTTAGCAGCCATTTTGGACGCCATCTTAACTACACTTGTACATATTTCAAATATTGTTTTTGAAGTTTCCGTGTTGCATTCTTTGACCCTGAAAACCCACGAATCAACCAAAATATAATTGTTCTATGACGCTTAGGGTTGAAATATGAAACTTTATGTAATAGGCGGCCATCATGGACACCATCTTGAATATTTTATTTTCCCCAAGGGTGACTAAATGGCACCAGGCAGATTTGGATTCAGCACCCTCAAATTATACAAAATAAGTAAAAAAAAAAACTCTGTCTGGACAACAAATCCGGGTATTCTCTGTTTCTCCCAGACTAGTTCGGGGGAGCTGGAACTCCTCTGTACTCCTGTCGACCTCTCGCTTCCATACACCACTACTGACGACTCGTTGACAGTGCTGTTGTCATGTTCAGGTGTCGGCAGATCATGATATTCCCTTAGTAAATTTACTAATTATATCACTTGTGTGTGTGTATATTATCAGAAATAAATTAATATTTTTAATGGACAAATTTCCTTTAGCACCTCAGATTGGTCTACCATCAAAGTTCCTATTTGGGCTTTACGCCCACCTCTCCTTTCATCCCTTCAGGCACCCCACCTCCCCCTCCTTTCTTCCCCTCAGGCACCCCACCTCCCCCTCCTTTCTTCCCCTCAGGCACCCCACCTCCCTCTCCCTTCTTCCCTTTAGGCACCCCACCTCCCTCTCCCTTCTTCCCTTTAGGCACCCCACCTCCCTCTCCTTTCTTCCCCTCAGGCACCCCACCTCCCTCTCCTTTCTTCCCCTCAGGCACCCCACCTCCCTCTCCCTTCTTCCCCTCAGGCACCCCACCTCCCCCTCCTTTCTTCCCCTCAGGCACCCCACCTCCCTCTCCCTTCTTCCCCTCAGGCACCCCACCTCCCCCTTCTTTCTTCCCCTCAGGCACCCCACCTCCCCCTTCTTTCTTCCCCTCAGGCACCCCACCTCCCCCTTCTTTCTTCCCCTCAGGCACCCCACCTCCCTCTCCCTTCTTCCCTTTAGGCACCCCACCTCCCTCTCCCTTCTTCCCTTTAGGCACTCCACCTCTCCCTCCTTTCTTCCCCTCAGGCACCCCACCTCCCCCTCCTTTCTTCCCTCAGGCACCCCACCTCCCCCTCCTTTCTTCCCTCAGGCACCCCACCTCCCCCTCCTTTCTTCCCTCAGGCACCCCACCTCCCTCTCCCTTCTTCCCTTTAGGCACCCCACCTCCCCCTCCTTTCTTCCCTCAGGCACCCCACCTCCCTCTCCCTTCTTCCCTTTAGGCACCCCACCTCCCCCTCCTTTCTTCCCTCAGGCACCCCACCTCCCCCTCCTTTCTTCCCCTCAGGCACCCCACCTCCCCCTCCTTTCTTCCCCTCAGGCACCCCACCTCCCCTCCTTTCTTCCCCTCAGGCACCCCACCTCCCTCTCCCTTCTTCCCTTTAGGCACCCCACCTCCCCCTCCTTTCTTCCCCTCAGGCACCCCACCTCCCTCTCCTTTCTTCCCCTCAGGCACCCCACCTCCCCCTCCTTTCTTCCCCTCAGGCACCCCACCTCCCCCTCCTTTCTTCCCTTTAGGCACCCCACCTCCCCCTCCTTTCTTCCCCTCAGGCACCCCACCTCCCCCTCCTCTCCCGCACATTCCAATAACGAGGCAAATAAGGGCGTATCCCACTGTCAATTGTATCTGTAAATGAGTGAGGAGGAAGGGAATAGAAGGGAACGTAATTGGTAAAAGAAAATAGGGTAATAGGGGAAGTTTTAAAGTGCTTACTATTCTGATCAGGAAGACGACACCAAAATTGGGATACTGACGCAAATCATAAATGGGTGGATGTGTAGATTGGAAGGGATTCTGAAATTGGTATAAATAGGAAATCTGTAAATTTTGGGGACTTGGAAATTGGAATGATGAAGAAGGTTTTTAAAGAGGGAAATAATTGGACGAGACTGGCCTGAAATTGGGATATTCTGGTAGGTATTAGATGGAGGAAATTGAGTGAAGGGGTCGTCTGAACTATGTGGAAATTGGGTTGAGATGGGTGTATGTTTTCTTGTGGCTTCAGTGTCGTGTTCAGTCATTGGTCGAGGATTCAGGAGGCTTTAGTGTCGTTCAGCCATTGGTCGAGGCTTTTCAGGTGGCTTTAGTCTCGTGTTCAGTCATTGGTCGAGAATTCAGATGGGTTTAGTGTCGTGTTCAGTCATTGGTCGAGAATTCAGATGGGTTTAGTGTCGTGTTCAGTCATTGGTCGAGGCTTCAGATGGCCTCTGTCAACTTCGACGCGGGGGTAATGTCTCGTATCCCTCAACGACACTTGTAGAGCACTTGAAATATCTTGTTTTCTTTTGTGTTCCCTCTCCAACCCCACTCTCCCCCACTGAGCCTTCCCCTCCTCTCACCACTATCCCCTCCCTTCCCTTTACACATTCTTCTCTTCCTTGCCTCCACCAATTATTCCCTCCCCTTCCTTTACCTCCTCTCCACACCTCCTCCTCCCTCTTCACCACCACACATCCATACCTTTCCTCCCCTCCAATCTTCTCCTTTACTCCCCGCGTCAGCCTTCCAATCTTCCTCACACCATTCCCACCCTCCTCCCCAACCCTTCCTGACCTTCCCAATCCCTTTCCCACCTTTCTCCCACATACCTTTCCCACCGTTCCCCAACCCCCACCCACCCCCCGTGTCCTCCCCAGTAGTAGGTATTCCCCAGCTGTCAATAGGTGTTCCCCAGGCCGCTGTTCGACTGGCAAGTTTGACGGGAGTGATTTCCCTCAGCCCCCATGACAACGTGTGCCTCCCAAAAATTACCTCGGCTTTTTTTTTTCAATTTCAAACTTCAACATTTCTGTGTGTGTGTTGTGGTGTGTGTGTGTGTGTGTAGAAGTGTGTGTGCGCGTGTGTGTAGAAGTGTGTGTGTGTGTGTGTTTGTTTTGTATGTAGGTATGTGTGTGTGTGTGTGGGGGGGGGATGTGTGTTTGTGTGTAGATGTGTGTGTGTGTGAATGTGTAATATAAGTAATAATAATAATAATAATAAACGGTTTATTAATAGAGTTGCAGCCGGTGGCTGAAAATATACTAACTTACAAGTGATTTAGACATAATGATATGCGTTGAATACATTTACAGGGCTGTACAGTACATAAATCAGGAGTTGTTTATTATTTTAACAATAGATGGGATGGTGCTGTTCTTATATCTATCGGTGTGGGCTCTTATGGGCTGAATTTTATTGTAGTGGCGGACTGCGCGAGGTGGGCGAGGGACTGCCGGTGGCAGGAAGTGGCGATAAGAACATAAGAATGGAGGAAACTGCAGCGGGCCTATTGGCCCATACTGGGCAGTCCCGTTTACACCCAACCCCTATTGCTCATATGAGCATCCAACCTATGTTTGAAGCAATTCAGCGTATTCGAGTTAATGATGATATTTGGTAACTTGTTCCATTCATCCACTACTCTGTTTCCAAACCAGTGTTTACCTATTTCACGCCTAAATCTAAATTTGTCTAATTTAAAACCACTGCCAAACCTTGCTAGTGCTAGGTCGTGGAGGTCACTGAAGGATGGCATTTCCAGGGTGGAGAGAGCGTTGTTGTAGCCGGAGTAGTCTGCGCCGAGCATGATTCTGCAGGCTCTTTTCTGTACCTTCTCTAGCCGACGTTGTTGGGTGGAGTTGAGAGAAGACGACCAGGCTGGTGACGCATACGTTAGTTTGGGGAGAATAAAGGCGTTGTAGATAGTCCTCAGCTCTGGTGTGGGTGCCCCAAGTGACCTAAGTCGTCGAAGCATGTAGAGTCGGTACGAGGCTGCCTTGATTGTGTTGTTTACATGGGCCTTCCAGTCCAGTTTGTAGTCTATGGTAACACCCAGGAGTTTGTCAGACTGCACTAACTGGAGAGGATGGGCACCCACTGTGACTGCTGGAGCTTGTACTGGAGTGGTGGCGGTATTGATGTGCATGACTACGGTTTTGGTGTGGTTGATGGTGACCTTGTTCTCCGTAGTCCATCCCTGTAGCCTGTCCAGTGTGCCTTGTAGCGATGAGTAGTCTGGTGCGGTGTTGTCCACTGTATCACCCACAGTGCAGTCATCCACTTACTTCCACCTGTGAGGAGTGTCCGATAGAGCGTCGTTGATCAGGATGAGGAAGCACAGTGGTCCCATCTTGGTCCCCTGGGGAACACCGCAGGGGAGGTGTTGGAATGTGGAGACAGAACCCTGGTACCTGACTGCCTGACTACGCTCACTCAAGAAATCAATGAGCAATGAGACCAGGTTGGTGGCGCAGCCCTAGTGCAATGGCCTTGTTGATAACAGTGCAGTGATCAACAAGGTCAAAAGCCTTCCTGAAGTCAACAAGGGCAACGGCCAGTGATGTCTTACGTTTCTGCTGGTTTTTGTGCAGGAAATCCAGAAAACTAACTAAGCAGTGTGATGTAGAGGAGGTCCTCATATTGCCAAATTGCTGTGGATCAATTGACCGATAAATTCTAGCAAATGCCCACTCAAAACAAAGTCTTCACAGAGTAGACTGGGTATGGGGGTAATGGCAACTGGCCTGAGGTCGTTAGGGGACTGTGGGGTGGGACCTTAGGGATAGGGGTGACAATTGTGGTTTTCCATTCATTAGGGCACTTGCTTTGTGTGGGGGATGGGATAATAATAGAACAGAATGGGGTGGCAAATATTTTGATTGGGAGGTCAATTGGGGTCGTGGAGCGTTTGGATTTAAATTTCAGGAGTTTGTTGGCGATTTCAAATGGTTGAGCACTGGGAGGGGGGGGGGGGAAGGTAAGTAAGCTGGGAGGAGAGTGAGGTCAAGACTGGGTAAGGTATGACATATGGTAGGAAAGTGGTTATTAATTATCTCAGCTGCCTCCTCACTAGGTAAATGTGAGATGAAAGGAAGTGTGGGAGACAGACGGCTGAGACCACAGAGATCTTTTACCTTGGAGTACCAGCACCACTGACCGGTGTGTGTGTGTGTGTGTGTTTATCCATCCTTCCTCTGGCCCCCCCCCATCCTTCACTCTTTTCTTCCTTCATTTCCTTACTTCCCAACATTCCACCTTTTTCCTTCTATCGTCAAATCCTCCTCTTCCTCCTACCATCCCTTCCTCTTTCTCTCTCTCTCTCTCGAAACAATCCCCCTCCCCTCCCCCTACCCTCCCTACCACCAACACTTTCCCCCCCTCCCTCTTTCAGTCGGCAGGAGTATGACTGGTGTCAACATTTCCATGCAGGAGAGGGAGGCAGCAATAGGCGAGAGAGGTGAAGGCAGCGTCGCTCGGTCGTCCGCCTGGTTACCTTGGCCCCCGTGGAACCCCTTGCTCCACCTTGTCTCGAATTCAGTGCCTCTGTGTTCCTGAATATTATATTTTTTTATTGCATCTGCCTCTATGGTGGAGGTTGAGCTGGATTGGTGCTGGCCTGGGTAGTGTGGGTGGATGGGTTGTGGAGAGGTGGGTGGATGGGTGGTGAAGGGGTAGGAGGGTGGGTGGAGGGGGTGGTTGGTGGTAGTAGTGGGTATAGAGACGGTGAGTTTTAGTGGGTGGGATTAAGTGGATGGTGGGTGGTAACTGGATGGATGGTGGGATTGTGTGGTGGGTGGAACAGGGTGGTGGGTGAAACAGGGTGGTGGGTGGAATAGGGCGGTGGATGGGAGAGGAGACTTGTATGTGTTTTGCAATACTCAGCCCGGATAGTGACATTACTCGACTCAATTTACTCAGCTCAGCCAAGCGTCTCGGCGCACATTCTAAGCTCATCAATACGTCTCATCTCGTCCACTGAGCTCACCCATAACTTGCCCTCCAAACTCTAGGATCAAAAAAAAAATTATGAATTGCGAGAGAGGTACCACGAAAATTGTGACCAAGTCCCAGGTTGCTGATCTGACTTTCTGCCTCATTTACACACAATTGCAGGGTCTCAATTGTTTCTCTTACTATTGACAACACAACATACATATATTGTTTCTCACGCGATAATTTTTCTCATTTTTGTATTTCTTAATGGTTTATTATTATTATTATTATTATTATTATTATTATTCCGCTCCCCAGGCCCCGATGTGGGTCAGTGACTTGTACCACTCCGCTCATTAATGTTAGTGTGAGCTTAATAATCTCATGCACTAGGATTACCCCCCCCCCAAAAAAAAAAAAAAATAACTTTGCTCAGGACTGTATTGAGTTCTAAGCTCCTACAGTGAGATTAATCAGGAATCTCATACACTTGAATCGCCCTGAAATTTCTGCCTAACGTTTCATCTAATACTATGATCATATGATAACGTCTTAGTGAGATTAGTTAGTAGTCTCAGGTCATGCTGTGATCAATTAGAACTCTCAACAGCTACAAAAAAGTGAGATCAGTTGATAATTTTGAGCTCATTACGTTATCAGGGAAATCTGAGCATCTACAGTGACATTAACAACTACAGTATTCCCAGCATCTGCAGTGAGATTAGCAACCAATCCCAGCATTTACAGTGAGATTAGCAACCAATCCCAGCATCTGCAGTGAAATTAGCAACCAATCCCAGCATCTGCAGTGAGATTAGCAACCAATCCCAGCATTTACAGTGAGATTAGCAACCAATCCCAGCATCTGCAGTGAGATTAGCAACCAATCCCAGCATTTACAGTGAGATTAGCAACAAATACCAGCATCTTCAGTGAGATTAGCAACTAATCCCAGCATCTGCAGTGAGATTAGCAAACAACCTCAGCTCATACTTGACTTGGCTGGGCTCAAGTAATCACCCGGACCTTCTGGCAATTTCCTGAGCCAGGGATTAGCTAGTCCGTCTCCCGAGGCTCTTGAGGGATTTTCTCCGAGGTAGTGATTTGATGGAGTGTATCTTGGTGTTGTGTGGTGGTGTACAGTGGAGGGTGTACAGTGAGGGTGTTGTGTGGTGGTGTACAATGGAGGGTGTACAGTGAGGGTGTTGTGTGGTGGTGTACAATGGAGGGTGTACATATGTAATGCGCCGGGTATGCAATTATAGGTGCGTAATTACCCCTAGTTGTTAATTAAGGCGTGTACAGTCATTAGGGTACGGAATATTGTACAATGTAATGTATAATGTGCATTAAAATGTAATGTGTGGTAGGTGTGCACGATGCGGAGTGTACATGGTTGTGTAATGTGGGTTGTAGTGTGTGAAGTGTACATCATGTTGTCCAGTGTGCTGATGAATTA
Source organism: Homarus gammarus (assembly GCA_958450375.1). NCBI lineage: Eukaryota > Metazoa > Arthropoda > Malacostraca > Decapoda > Nephropidae > Homarus > Homarus gammarus. Next base: position 896,218 of record CAUDMG010000780.1, on the reverse strand, counting down.
TACAGGCAAGCGTGTACAGCGAGGAATGTACACCGTAGAGGGGAGAGAGAGAGAGAGAGTGTGTGTGTGGGGGGGGGGGGGGGGTTATACTACACACACACACACACACACACACACACATATCGATCCATCCTACCTACCATGAACAACACTTGCCAACACACACACACACACAATCAACAGAGACGGACAAACACTGGTTCCTGATGAAGGTGTTGGTGTGTGTGTGTGTGTGTGTATGTGTGTGTCAGTCACCCCTTATAGTGTGGCCGTGACGGTGTGATCCGCTCCCATGGTTTGACGGGGATAGAATATGACCCTCTCCTGATATGGTTGGGGACAGGATATTGACCCCTCATGGTATGGCTAGGGCGTTATAACCTCTCATGGTGTGGCAGAGTATAGGGAGTGTGATACATCATGGTGTGGCGGCGGGGGAGGGGGAGAGGAGAGGGGTGGGGGGGGGGATGTTACATTTGAGTGTGCCCAGACTAACATAATTACATTTTAGATTCTCTTTGATGTAATGTAATCGTCGGTGAATTCCAAATACATTAGTTTTCTGCCCTGTTGCTCTGTGTTTTGTGATTATATATATTTTTTCAATGTTAATTTTCTCGTGTTATTGTATATATACATTGACAAACAGGATATATTTCTTTTTCCCAGCTGAAAATATAAAACACACACACACATACACACACACACACACACACATGATACACTCAACTACGAAAGTCTGTTCGTCTTTCCCTCTGAACCACGAACCCCGAAATTCAGCTTCATGATGTTTGGGGCACTTTGGGCTAGTTGTTATGTTTGGGGCACTATGGGCTAGTTGTTATGTTTGGGGCACTATGGGCTAGTTGTTATGTTTGGGGCACTATGGGCTAGTTGTTATGTTTGGGGCACTATGGGCTAGTTGTTATGTTTGGGGCACTATGGGCTAGTTGTTATGTTTGGGGCACTATGGGCTAGTTGTTATGTTTGGGGCACTATGGGCTAGTTGTTATGTTTGGGGCACTATGGGCTAGTTATGTTTGGGGCACTATGGGCTAGTTGTTATGTTTGGGGCACTATGGGCTAGTTGTATGTTTGGGCACTATGGGCTAGTTATGTTTGGGGCACTATGGGCTAGTTGTATGGGGCACTATGGCTGTTAGTTGGGGCACTATGGGCTAGTTGTTATGTTTGGGGCACTATGGGCTAGTTGTTATGTTTGGGGCACTATGGGCTACTTGTTATGTTTGGGGCACTATGGGCTAGACAGTTGTTGTTATATACTATTTAACAACACCTGTCTTATCTCTCTACCTGTGTGTGGGGGGGGGTATTAGAGGATGTAGACGTTAATTATACAATGCACACCTTCGCCTTTTATCCTTCCTTCCTTCCTTCCCTCCCTCCATCCCTCCTTCCATCTTCTTCCTTCCTTCCTTCACTCCTGCCTCCCTATCCCTCCTTGCTTCCATCCATCCCTCCATCCCTCTCCTTCCTTCCTTCCTTCCTTCCTCCCTCCCTCCCTCCCTGCACCCCTCCTTCCCTCCTTCCATCTGAACCCATCGCCAGCTTGGTGTTGTCAGGTAGTGGAAAGGTAGGGTTAGATTAGCATTATACAGAGTACTTCAATTAACCTTGAAGCAACGCTCGTACACAGGTCCTGGGTACACAGTGTCTACACCCTCACCCCCTCCCTCTCCCCTCTCGCTCTTTCTCCACCTCCCCCACCCCGTCTCTCTCTCTCTCTCTCTCTCTCTCTCTCTCTCTCTCTCTCTCTGAATCAATCACCAGCCCAGTGTATACCTGTAAGGTTTAATTAAGACAAAAACATATAGAGTACACGTGTTAATCATCGCTCATTACTCGTATACTAGACTGTAGGTACAATATCCTCCCCCCCCCCCTTTCCTCATTCGTCCCCCCCTCCCCTCTGAACCAACCATGACCTGGACGTAACGTGTTCTTGTTGACATCTGGCCTAATTTTTTTTTGGGGGGGGTCATTGGCCCGGGTCAGTCCTCGCCAGTCGACCCAATATCGTGTACATGCTCACCAATATTACTGGAGTAATACATTAAAAGTTCTTTAAGGGAATATTTAAACGAAATATATTGAGAAAAGTGTGTGTGTGTGTGTGTGTGTGTGTGTGTGTGTGTTCCGTATATGTATGTGTGATGGTTGATAGTGAAACAGTTTATTTAGCCAGACAAACACAGATACAGAGTGGATAATAATAACAACAATGACATTACTGAGCTAGTTGAAAGCCTGAGCTGTCGTAGTGTGTGCGTGCCTTTGTGTATGCATGTGCGCGCGCGTACGTGTGTGTGTGCATACTTGTGTTTACGTGCGAGGAGAAAAAATAAAACATCGTAACTAATAACTGGCAACATCCAAACAACTTCATGGGCTAACTAAAACACACACACACACACACCACCCCTCTACCCCCTACCCCTCCTATACCCTAGAGGCCTATACCCCATCTATACCCTCCTACCCTCTACACCATCCAACCCCACACACCAACCCCCCATCACTACCCCCAACACCCCACCCAAACACTCTCCCATCCATCCACAACCCTACTCCCTGACACCCCCCCCCCACACACACACCAACACACCCGACACTACCCCCCATTCCGTCAACCCCCCCACCCCCCCACCATCACCCTTCCCCAATCCCCTTCAGAATATCTCGCCGGCGACACCCGACAAAGCCGTATAAATCGGGGCCAATTTGGTGGAGGTGATCGTCTTGAACCAACTAGACACCCTCCCCTCCCTCTACCCCAGCTTAACCCCCTGCCCAGCTTAACCCCCCCCCCCCCACCCCAAGCTTAACTACCACAACAAATGACCAGGCGGGAGTTATTACTGTTGACAAGGCAGTGGTCGGCTTAGCTAATATACTAGTGGTTCATGTCGCTAATTATGAACAAGTGGGGCGTTTTAAAGCAGTCACACGGGTGATTCGCGTCCAGGGATGAAAGGCGAAGGAAATGGTGACGGATGGGGAGGTGGGATTGTGAGGGATGGAGGGTGGGATTGTGAGGGATGGAGGGTTGGATTGTGAGGGTAGGGTTGGATTGTGAGGGATGGAGGGTTGGATTGTGAGGGATGGAGGGTTGGATTGTGAGGGTAGGGTGGGATTGTTAGGGCAGGGTGGGATTGTTAGAGGGAGGATGGGATTGTTAGAGGATGGAGGGTGAGATTGTGAGAGGTAGGGTAGGATTGTGTGAGAGAGAGAGAGAGAGAGAGAGAGAGAGAGAGAGAGAGAGAGAGAGGACGGGATTGTGATGGAGTCCGTGGTTTGAGGGATGAAGGAATGTGAGGCTTGAGGGTAGAATTGTATGGGAGGGAGTGAGGAATGGGGAAGTAAAGGGATTGTTTAGGGTCAGGTAAGGATGAGGGATTGTGTATATCAGAGAGAGAGAGAGAGATTCCTTAAAGAAAAAGAAAGTTAGCCAGGGAAGAATGATGGGGTGAGTTAAGGAGGGAGGGAGGGAGGAATTATAAGGATGAGGGAGGAATTATGAGGGAGTATATTAGGTAGAGGGACATGGGCGGGAATGAAGTTACATCGTCTCACTAACAGGTTAAAGGTATTGGCAGGATATGTTGACCAAGCATGAAACAAGAGTTATTAAGGTGTCAGCCTTGAATATTGCTGCTATAAAGAGGATAGGCTCTTGAACCCTGTGTGTGTGTGAACCCTATCTCAAGGTGTGGTGTGTGTGAACCCTGTCTCAAGGTGTGGTGTGTGTGAACCCTGCCTCAAGGTGTGACGTGTGTGAACCCTGCCTCAAGGTGTGGCGTGTGTGAACCCTGCCTCAAGGTGTGGCGTGTGTGAACCCTGTCTCAAGGTGTGGTGTGTGTGAACCCTGCCTCAAGGTGTGACGTGTGTGAACCCTGTCTCAAGGTGTGGTGTGTGTGAACCCTGTCTCAAGGTGTGGCGTGTGTGAACCCTGCCTCAAGGTGTGGCGTGTGTGAACCCTGCCTCAAGGTGTGGCGTGTGTGAACCCTGCCTCAAGGTGTGGTGTGTTTTATTAACGTGTTGAGAGTTGGCATCATCCACTGCAGTCGTCATGGTCTGCCATTTTCGTGGTTTATTAACAATTTAGGCCCCGGTCAGCTGGTGTCTATTTACAAGTAATAATATCCTACAGTCAGCTGATTTGTGTTTACTAACAAATAGAGTCCGTGTCATCTGATGTTTGTATACCAACAGCGGTAACCCAAGTCAGCTGATCTCTATTTACCAACAATAACATTCTACTGTCAGCTGATCTCTATTTACCAACAATAACATTCCACTGTCAGCTGATCTCTATTTACCAACAATAACATTCCACTGTCAGCTGATGTTTATTTACTAACAATGATAACCCAACTCAGGTGTTTGTTCCCTTTACTCCTTACCGCTACTGATGACCAAGACCTTTGTCCACTATAATGGTTGGCTGGCCCCGGCTTCCCTCTCTTGTGTGTACATACTTGACCCTGCCAGTCAGCCGGATGTGTTTACCAGGTGTCTCCGGCCCTGAGTCAGCTCCCAACAAAGTGGACCTAAGTGTTATGAATTAGGTTATCAGGGCAATTTTCGTTGGAATGATAATTGGTCTTTATTTCCACCTTATGATACGGGCGAAAATTGTGATAACTGGAGTCGTTTGTCTTTTTTTACCTGTTTGTTTCGCTCGTAACATTAATTTTGGGGCAATTTTTTTGTGTCACTGGCGGCATAGTGTGTGTGTGTGTGTGTGTTTGTTTTGGTTGGCTGTATTTTTCTTCGCTTTTTCTTATGTTCGCGTTCTGCTGTTTGTCTGATAGGATGATTGTTGTTTGGTACACACACACTCACACACACACACACACAACGTTAGATCTTTTTGTGTATTTTAATGAAGTCTTAAATATCTTAATACAATTACCACTATTCTTCCCCCACGTTGCTGGTAGTTCCCTTGTTTTTGTTACGTCGTGTTCTTTGTACCTTCATTATCTTAGGAACGCAGTGACTCATTAATACTGATGAACGTTTACTTTGAGACTTTCTCCTGCTGTCATGGCTTGTTTGATCTGGGAGTAAATATTGAGGGTTTGTGGCCTTGGGGGAGGTTGTCTGATAGTAAATGCGGGGGACTTTATGCCTTCATGAGTTGCCTGATAGTAAGTATTTGTAACTTGTCATTTTCCTTTCATATGTATTGTTTCATCTCGTTCTGTCTTTCCCTTTTCCTTTCTGTTCCTTTATCTCGATTCTCCCCTTTTCCTTCACCACCTGTTCCTCTTTATCACCCACTGCCTTATCCTCTCACCCTTATCACCCTTTCCTTTTCCTATTACTCTTCCTTCTCTCACTTCCCTTCTCTCCCCTTTCCCCCCTCCCTCCCTCCCTCTTCCCAAACTACCCCCCTCCCTCTCCCAACTACCCCCCTCCCTCTCCCAACTCCCTCCCTCCCTCTCCCAACTACCCGCCGCCCTCTCCCAACTACCCCCCTCCCTCTCCCAACTACCCCCCTCCCTCTCCCAACTACCCCCCTCCCTCTCCCCCCTCTCTGTCTCACTCTCCCCCCTCTCTCTCTCCACCATCCCTCTCCCATTCCCCCTCCCACTCTCCCCCTCCCTCTCCGAGTCTCCCCTGGTGTGAGGGAGAGTCATTACCACCATTACGAAGCGATGGTATCAGCTGCTAGTCTAGGCCAGAGGCTCTCGTGGGCTAATGGTACTCTCTCTCTCTCTCTCTCTCTCTCTCTCTCTCTCAGCAGTAGAAAGTGGAAAAAATAACTTCAACAACATCGTCATTCATAACATCTATAACACGAAAAACAATAACACTTATAACTACAAAACAAAAGCCACAACAATAACAACAAACAATAACAAACAACAAACAATAATAACAAATATTTGTTTACATACGAGGTAGATTTATGTTTTTGTTTACATGTAAGATCGACTTTGTTTACATACGAGATGAACTTAATCATTGTTTGTTTGTTTACGAACGAGACTATTTTCTATATTTTGTTTACTTAGATATATTTCATGGGTCAAATATATAGGTAGAGAAACAAAATATATATGAAAAATTATATATCAGGTTTTATTACAAAGGGGGAAATTAAGTTTGGTGGGGATATGTATGTGAGAAATGGTGGGGATAGGGGGAAGGTAAGGGGTAGGTGAGGGAGGGTGAAGGTGCGATAGGTAAGGGAGGGTGAAAAGGGGGTGGATAATATGGGTTAGGGTAGGGGATAGGTGGGGAAGGGAGAAGGGATGGACAGGGGAGGGGTTTGGGAGTGGATAGGAATGGGGGGATGAGTGGGTGTGGAGATAGAGGGTGGAGGGATGGGCTTAGGTAGGTGGGGGGGGGGGGGGGGTTGTGGGCGTAAAATTCAAAATTGGGGTTTATGTGTGGGTGGGGGAAGTGAAGCGCTTGTAGTGTAAATAGGAGAAAATTGGTTTTGGACTGTGATAAACTAGGGTTTGGTGGGCTATGGGTGGGCCGTAGGTGGGTTACAATGCAGTACGGTATAGGGTTGAGTTTGCCCTCCTAAAAAAGATCGGCGGTACTGGTGATCATCAACGTCTGGCGATCTTCCTGTAACCTCGAAGTGATACAGTGGTTGGAGTTGTGCCAGGTGAATGTTCGTCCGTCATTCTACCAACATTCGTCCGTCATTCTATCAACATTCGTCCGTCATTCTATCAACATTCGTCCGTCATTCTATCAACATTCGTCCGTCATTCTATCAACATTCGTCCGTCATTCTATCAACATTCGTCCGTCATTCTATCAACATTCGTCCGTCATTCTACCAACATTCGTCCGTCATTCTTTCAACATTCGTCCGTCATTCTTTCAACATTCGTCCGTCATTCTTTCAACATTCGTCCGTCATTCCACCAACATTCGTCCGTCATTCCACCAACATTCGTCCGTCATTCTTTCAACATTCGTCCGTCATTCCACCAACATTCGTCCGTCATTCCACCAACATTCGTCCGTCATTCCACCAACATTCGTCCGTCATTCCACCAACATTCGCTCAGTTTGTTACATGTGTTGTGGCTTCAGCTCCTTCCCCTCTCCTCCTTCCATTTATCCCCTTCCCCCTTACCCACCCCTTTTCTCCCCTCTCTTTCTCTCTACCTCCTTTCTCTACCCTCCCCTCCTCTCCCCCCTCATCACCCAGTTGCACCATATGTTGCTAATTCCCCCCCCTCCCCCCCGTGCATGTGTCTTATCTGTGTGTACATATATCATACGCACTACTTACGACAGGTCAACCCCCTCTACTGGCGGCCACCTCTGTATACCGAGTGCCCACCTCCCTATACCGGCCACCTCCCTGTACCGGCCACCTCCCTGTACTGGCCACCTCCCTGCACTGGACACCTCCCTGTACTGGCCACCTCCCTGTACTGGACACCTCCCTGTACTGGACACCTCCCTGTACTGGACACCACCTGTACTGGACACCTCCTGTACTGGACACCTCCTGTACTGGACACCTCCCTGTACTGGACACCTCCCTGTACTGGCCACCTCCCTGTACCGGCCACCTCCCTGTACCGGCCACCTCTATGTACCGGTCACCTCCCTATACTGGCCACCTCCCTGTACTGCCACCTCCCTGTACTGGACACTTCCCCATACTGGACACCTCCCTGTACTGGACACTTCCCCATACTGGACACCTCCCTGTACTGGCCACTTCCCCATACTGGACACCTCCCTATACGAGCCACCTCCCTGTACCGGCCACCTCCCTGTAACGGCCACCTCCCTGTACCGGCCACCTCCCTGTACTGCCACCTCCCTGTACTGCCACCTCCCTGTACTGGACACCTCCCTATACGAGCCACCTCCCTGTACCGGCCACCTCCCTATTCTGGCCACATCCCTGTACTGCCACCTCCCTGAACTGGACACCTCCCTGTACCGGCCACCTCCCTGTACCGGCCACCTCCCTGTACCGGCCACCTCCCTATTCTGGCCACCTCCCTGTACTGGCCACCTCCCTGTACTGGACACCTCCCTATACGAGCCACCTCCCCATACTGGCCACTTCCCCATACTGGCCACCTCCCTGTACCGGCCACCTCCCTATACTGGCCACTTCCCCATACCGGCCACCTCCCTGTACCGGCCACCTCCCTGTACCGGCCACCTCCCTATACCGGCCACTTCCCCATACCGGCCACCTCCCTGTACCGGCCACCTCCCTATTCTGGCCACCTCCCTGTACTGGACACCTCCCTATACGAGCCACCTCCCTATGCGAGCCACCTCCCTATACTGGCCACCTCCCTATACTGGCCACCTCCCTATACTGGCCACTTCCCCATACTGGCCACCTCCCTGTACCGGCCACCTCCCTGTACCGGCCACCTCCCTATTCTGGCCACCTCCCTGTACTGCCACCTCCCTGTACTGGACACCTCCCTATACGAGCCACCTCCCTATACTGGCCACTTCCCCATACTGGCCACCTCCCTGTACCGCCACCTCCCCATACTGGCCACCTCCCCATACTGGCCACCTCCCCGTACTGGACACCTTCATGTACTGGACGCCTCCCTATAACGGCCACTTCCCCATACTGGCCACCTCCCTGTACTGGATACCTCCGAATACCGGCCACCTCCGAATACCGGCCACCGCCGCATAACGGCCACCTCCGAATACCGGCCACCGCCGTATAACGGCCACCTCCATACACGAATACCTCGCTATACCGCTCACCTCGCTATACCGCTAACCTCGCTATACCGCTAACCTCGCTATACCGCTAACCTCGCTACAACGCTAACCTCGCTACAACGCTAACCTCGCTACGTTTCACCTTTTCTATACCACAAACTTTACTATACTGTCAGCTTCCCTATACCGGATACCTGACTATAGCGTAAACCTCCAATATACTAAGTACCATCTGTTTCACTCTATTTTAACATCGCTATATTAAAACGTCATTTATTTCATTCCATACTAAGAGCACCACTTATTTCAACCCTACCTGACAGCACCGTATCTCTCACCCTACACCATCTATTTCACCCTAATATCACCATCTTTTTCACCCTATCTGACAGCACAGTGTCTTTCACCCAATATGACAGCATCATCTATTTCACACCAATCTGACAGACTTTTATCTAATCTCAGACACCATCACCCTAATCTCATTCCAATCCGTAGCTTAGGAGAGACGAATCACCTAGTAGTAATGGCCGTCAAAGGCATATAAATATTTTTCTCGCTGTATTAGCATATTTACGCTTATATGGCGACGAGTTTATTACATATAGCTTTGATTGGGGACTACCGAGGCGTGTAACCCCCCCCCCCCCACCCCCGCGCGTGTGTTGGGGGGGGGGGTGGTGGCTGGGGTGTGTGTGTGTGGTGGTGGGGGGTGTGGGGGGAGGGGTAAATATGTATGGGGAGAACGTGTATGGGGAGAAGAGGGGTGTCATGTGTTGGGGAGAAAGGGAGGGTGTCATGTATTGGTGAGGAGAGGGGTGTGTCATGTGTTGGGGAGGAGAGGGGTGTGTCATGTGATGGGGGGAGGAGACGGGTGTGTCATGTGATGGGGGGAGGAGACGGGTGTGTCATGTGTTGGGGTGGAGAAGAGAGGTGTGTCATGTGTTGGGGTGGAGAGGGGTGTGTCATGTGTTGGGGTGGAGGAGAGAGGTGTGTCATGTGTTGGGGTGGAGAGGGGTGTGTCATGTGTTGGGGTGAGGAGAGAGGTGTGTCATGTGTTGGGGGGAGGAGAGAGGTGTGTCATGTGTTGGGGGAGGAGAGAGGTGTGTCATGTGTTGGGGGAGGAGAGAGGTGTGTCATGTGTTGGGGGGAGGAGAGAGGTGTGTCATGTGTTGGGGGAGGAGAGAGGTGTGTCATGTGTTGGGGTGAGGAGAGAGGTGTGTCATGTGTTGGGGAGGAGAGAGGTGTGTCATGTGTTGGGGGGAGGAGAGAGGTGTGTCATGTGTTGGGGGGAGGAGAGAGGTGTGTCATGTGTTGGGGGGAGGAGAGAGGTGTGTCATGTGTTGGGGGGAGGAGAGAGGTGTGTCATGTGTTGGGGGGAGGAGAGAGGTGTGTCATGTGTTGGGGGGAGGAGAGAGGTGTGTCATGTGTTGGGGGGAGGAGAGAGGTGTGTCATGTGTTGGGGGGAGGAGAGGGGTGTGTCATGTGTTGGGGTGGAGGAGAGAGGTGTGTCATGTGTTGGGGTGGAGAGGGGTGTGTCATGTGTTGGGGTGAGGAGAGAGGTGTGTCATGTGTTGGGGGGAGGAGAGAGGTGTGTCATGTGTTGGGGGGAGGAGAGAGGTGTCATGTGTTGGGGGGAGGAGAGAGGTGTTATAAATGTATGGCATCCGTTTTATGGTCAATTATTTTCTATACCTTACCTCAAAATATTTCCTCCCCTCCCCTTCCTTTTCCTCCCCTCCCCCTCCTTTTCCTCTCCTCCCCCTCCTTTTCCTCCCTTCTTCTTACCTTACATACCCCTCTTCCTCCTATATCCTCCACCCCACTCTCCCTACTTACCCCCTTCCCTCCCTGTCCCCTACCCAATCCTCCTCGTTTCTCTCCCCACTCCATCCTCTTTCCTTCCCTCCCTACCCTAGTCTTCCTTCCTCCCTCCCTCCCTCCTTTACACCCCACCCTCCCCAACCTCCTACCGTCCTTCCCCACCCACCCTCCTTTCCCCTTTATTTCTCCCCACCCTACCCTCTCTCCTCCTTTCCCCTCACCCTATCCTTCCTCCCTTCTCACCCTACCTCACCTTCCTTGTTTTGCCTTCCCCCTACCATTCCTCCTTTCCACTCACCCTTCATTCGCTTCCTTCCCTTACCCTCTCTCCCTCCTCTCCCTTACACCCTACCCCCTCTCCTTTCCCGTTCCCCAACCCTTAACCCCCCCAACCCTCTCTCCTTTCCCTCCCTTCACCCCACTTTCCATCTCTCCCTCCCTCACTGGGCCACTAGGGGGGTGGACCACGCTGGGGACGGGTGTGGCCCCATTTGTGTAAGTGGGTGTTTGGACGGCGACATCTGGGACCGTCGGGTCGGACCTTCACGGATTTACGGTCGAGTCCAAAAGTCCGTTATGGTTAATGTTTTGTTTCCTACGTGGTGGGAGGAGGGATGTGGCTAGGTGGAGGGAGGAGTGTGGCCCGAGGGAGGGAGCTGGCCGGATTTAGGGGGTAATGTGGCCAGGAGGAAAAGTGGGGTGGTCAGATACAGAGGTAGTGTGGCCAGGAGGAAAGGGGGGGGGGGTATGTTGGAATCCGGGGGTAGTGTGGCCTGAGGGAGGGGATGTGGCCTGGAGGGAAGAGAGGTGGCCAGATTTAGGGTAGTGTGGCCAGGAGGAAAGCGGTTGGCCAGATTCAGAAGGTAGTGTGACCTGAGGAAGAGGATGTGGCCTGGAGGAAAGGAGGTAACCGGATTCAGAGGGTAGTGTGGCCAGATGGGAGAGAGGGGGTGACCGGATTCAGAGGGTAGTGTGGCCAGGAGTGAGGTGGTGGCCGGGAGGGGAGAGGGTGGTGTGTAGGGTATAGACGTAGGGGAGAGAGAGAGAGAGAGAGAGAGAGAGAGAGAGAGAGAGAGATAGAGATAGAGAGTAAAAGTGACTCCGGAAGGGGAATGTAACCGTGGCGGGAGAGGGGGATAGTCTTAGGGGACGTGGGAGAGGATAGGAGGGAAAGTGATGATGGAAGAGAGAGAGAGAGAGAGAGAGAGAGAGAGAGAGAGAGAGATGAAATGGGATGGAGAGGGGAAAAAAGGGGAGCATGACCGTGGTGTGTGACTGTCTGTCCTCCTTGATAAGCGAATTATACCCCCCTCTCCCCCCCTCTCTTCCCCCCACCTACTCTTCTTATCCATCTCATCTCCCTCGTTTATTCATTTTTTTTTATAAACTTTTCTTCTTCCAGTAAATAATAATATATCCATGTCATATCTTTTTCTTTAATTAAAACAAAATCAACTGAACGAATTAAATAAGAGATATAAAAAAAAGATTTGTGGTTTGTTTACATTACAGACAGACACTTTACCCTGATGGCTATATGTCACAGTTGCCAGCGAGTGTATTGTGTCGCTGGCTCGCTTTGTTTATATTAGTCAGCTGATCGGGTGTTGCCGTAAGATGTATGTGACAGCCTGTCTGGGGTTTTGTGCACATATATATTAGCGTGTTGACTCGCTTGTATATGGCTAAATGGTTGTGTATGTATGATAAAACGCGCATACATATAAACAGACACACACACATACACACACACTATCCCTCTTGTACTTACTTTTAAGAATCATCTCTGAAGCGACGCCACTGTATAATTGATATTCATAAGAGCCTTTACTGTGTGTGTGTGTGTGTGTGTGTGTGTGTGTGTGTAGTGTAAAACAGTATGTGCGTGAGCGAGAGCGAAAGAGAGATACAGTCTGTGTATCTGTACTCTTTTGTGTGTGTGTGTGTGTGTAGTGTAAAACAGTATGTGCGTGAGCGAGAGCGAAAGAGAGATACAGTCTGTGTATCTGTACTCTTGTGTGGGTGTGTGTGTGTGTGTGTGTGACAGTTTATGTGTACGTGCGCGCCCGCTGCCAAACAGACGCGCGCGTGCACCAAAAGAGGCCAGGCATTTGCATAGATCTGATTTCGGAAATGGACTTTGAGCGTGGTGATATGACAAGCGGACTGGGCGTCGGATCTTGTTGGCTTATATTACCAGTGCACATCGCCTACTGTGTGTGAGAGAGAGAGAGGGACTTGGTGCCTCCGTCTGGCTAAGTTGAGACAGGCGAGGATGTTGCTGGTTGGAAGGGTGGGCTGGGGTGGGGGAGAGGAGGTAGGAAGTAAAAGAAGAAAGGAAGAGAAGGGGAAGTGAGGAAGAAAGGTGAACGGAAGAGACTAGTGGTGGGGAGGGGAGGGGAGAGGAAGAAAGAGAGTGAGACAAGTGTGGGGAAGTAAGGAAGGAGAGGGAAAAGATGAATAGAAGAAGGGGAAGGAGGTGGAGAAACGATGTGAGGAACAAGGAAGGAGGAAGAGATTTGTGGAGGAGGAGATAGGGGGAGAGGGAGAAGAGAAGAGTGTGGGGAGAGAAGGAAGGGAAAGAGGAAGACAAAAGAAGGGATAAAGAGGAACGGAAGATGCCTCTTGGTGGAATGGAGAATAGGCAAGGAAAGAAAAGGAGAAAAATGGAAGGAAGGAATGAAGAGCTAATAGGGAAACGGAGGGAATAGGAAGATGACGAAGGATGGAAGAAAGAAGGAAAAGATGATAAAGGAAGAGGGACACAGAGGATGAAAAAATGAATAAAAAAAGATTGGTAGAAGAAAATAGAGAGAGAGACACAGACAGATAACAGTCACGAAGGAAATAAATGAAAATAAAAAAAAATAAACAGAGACAAAAGACAAAAAAAATCTCAAAACGAGAGAGAGAGAGAGAGAGAGAGAGAGAGAGAGAGAGAGAGAGAGAGAGAGAGAGAGTAAATAACAATAACATGTGGTGGTGGTGGTTGTTCCATACTGACTAGTCGTAAACACACTATTTACACCCTAAAAGACGCTCCTGTCTAGACCCCTCTGTCATTATGGTGTTATGCGGTGTCATTATGGTGTTGGGTGGTGTTATGTGATGTTGGGTGGTGTTATGTGGTGTCATTATGGTGTTGGGTGTTATGTGGTGTTGGGTGGTGTTATTATGATGCTGGATAGTGTTATCGTGGTGTCATATGTAGTGGTAATATAGTGTTATGTAGTGTTATGTCGTGTTATTTATAGTGTTATGTTGTTAGACTATAGTGTTATTTGCGTTATTTTAATGGTATGTCTTTTTCGAATCTTTAATAACAAAAATAAATGTTATTCTACTTTGGTTGTATTACTTCAAATTTGATTTAGTCAGATTAAGGTAAGTTAGGTTAGATTAAGTTGGCTAAGCTAGATTAGATTAATTTAGGCCAGGTTAGATTCTGTTTAAATTAGGATTAGTTAAGTCAGATTAGATCAAGTTAGAACATCTTCAGAATATTACAAGTTCAGTCGAATTAACTTAAGTTTAAATCAGTTAACACAAGTTCAAGTTAGTTTAAGTCTGGTGAGGTGAGAGTAACTTAGGTTAAGAAAGGTGTAGAAAAGAAGGGTTAAATAAGGTAGGTTAGGTCAGGTTAGGTTAAATCAGGTTAGGTTAGGTAATTCCGAGTCGCGTTTCCTTGTGGTACATAAGTTAGTTTAATTATGTGATGGTAAGTTAGTGGAGTTAGGGTAAGTGAATCAGGTGAGGGTAAGTCAGGTAGGTGAATCAGGTGAGGGTAAGTGAGGTAGGTGAATCAGGTGAGGGTAAGTGAGGTAGGTGAATCAGGTGAGGGTAAGTGAGGTAGGTGAATCAGGTGAGGGTAAGTGAGGTAGGTGAATCAGGTGAGGGTAGGTGAATCAGGTGAGGGTAAGTGAGGTAGGTGAATCAGGTGAGGGTAGGTGAATCAGGTGAGTCAGTTGGGTGTGGGAGGTAGGTTAGGTTAGGTTAGGTTAGTCTAGGATACACTATAATTATACAATACAATCTATCAGTATACACTATCATTATACAATACAATCTATCAGTATACACAAACTAACAGATACGATAATTTGTTGTTGCAGTGTATTAGTGTTGCTCTTTGCATTGAACAATAATTAAGTGTTGCGCCAGTGTATTATAATTAGTTTCTTTTGTGCAATGATTAAGCAGTGTAGTATAAGGTAATTACTTGACGTAGTGGTTGATTAATTGTCTACTGCAGTGTACAATGATAATTACCCATGTTGTATAATAATTTCATATCAAGGTTGTGATAATTACATCTCTAGTGTGTGATAATTACTCTTGTCATTTTATATTTACATCCAGTGTACGATAATCATTTCCATTGTGTGATAATTCCGTATGATAATTAACCTAGTGTACGATAATTAACAGGTACCGCATGATTATTACGACCACCAGAGTGCGTTAATTACAGATCTAGTGTACGATAATTACAACCACCGCAGCGTATGATAATCAGTCTGGTCTCGTATGCATCGGGCTTAGCTGCCGCAGTCCACGATGGGGTGAAACATGTACCATAATTACAACTAGAACCACCTACGACCTACTCTACCTGGGGTACTTATTACCTCACTTACCTGGGTAATTATTGAACAGGTGATGATGGTGAATAATGAAACAGGGACGAAAACTGGTGGTGGAGTGAGGGAGAGTGAGAGGGGTAGGAGTGAGGGAGAGGGTGAGGGGAAGAGGGTGAGGGATAGAGGGGAAGGAATGAGGGCAAAAGGGGTGAGGGATAGGGAGTGCGGGAGGGGTAAGGGATGAGGGGAAGAGGAGAAAGAGTGAGGGGAAGGATTATACGTACTGTGGAAGTCGGACAAGTGAAATATTTAAGCAAGTACCGCAGAGTTAGTGAAGGGGATGACGAGAGGAATGAGGGAGTGTGAGGAAAGAGAGGGGAAGGTGGAGAAATAAAGCATTGTGAGGGGAAGAGGGAAATGAGGCGTTGTGAGGGGATAAATAGAGGGGAAGGGGGAGTAAGGTAGCGTGTGGGGAGATCGAGGGTACATCTGTTATCGGGGAGAGAGGGATTGGGGAGAAAGGTTGGGGCGGGGGTGGGCTTGGGGGGTGTGCGTGGTCTCTCTCTCTCTCTCTCTCTCTCTCGATTTAATTGGGTTGGTTAAGTTTAAATGTCGTATTGGTGTTGGTCGAGGTATTTAAGTGTTTAATTATCAGGTGTGTTACTTAATGAACACCTAATTAACATACAGGTGATGCTATTAAGTGTAATAATAATAATAATAATAATAAACAATAATAACGATAATAATAATAATAATAATAACAATAATAATAACTAATAAAAACAATAATGACAAATATTATCATTACTAATATTATGATACTTAAGAAATATTGCAATACTCCTTCCATACATTACCCAACATTACATTACATAACAGCCAATGTAATTAGTATATATTTACCTTTTAACCCCTCTATACATGCATTAGTCTTATTACTTATACCCCTATAATATATAATATAATTACATATCATACCTGTAATTACATCTCATCGCTGTAATGGATGTTTATGTAATGCGTCATGTTTCCTACTGTACTAAGATTCCATTAGACTCGTTGTAATTATCACGTATGTATTACTTAAAGATTGGGTTGCATTACGCGTATTGTTGTAATGATAGAGGTAGGTCCCCTGCCTACCTGTACCTGTAATTGTTTTAATTGTAGGTTACATGTACAGTGTGTGTGTGTGTGTGTGTGTGTCAGAGAGAGAGAGAGAGATTAGTGTCTCTCTCTCTCTCTCTCTCTCTCTCTTATGATTTACCTTCATTTTGTGTTAATTTATTATGTGGTTTAATTAGCACATGTTTTATTAGCAGGTGGGAGGGAAGGGAAAGAGACGGAAAGGGAGGGAGGGTGTGGTGGGGGGGGGGGGGGAATGGTATGGAAAGGAAGTAGGAGAAGAGAAGTGAGGGGAAGGGAGGGTATTTCTTTCTCCTCTCTTCTTTTCCGTTTTTTTCTTTCCCACTTCACCGCTCTTATTTGTTCCACCTTTTACATTTTTATCCTCCTCTCCTCTCCTCTCCTTTTCTCTGCGTCTTTCCTTTCTTTCCTCGCCTTCGCCCTTTGCGCTCGCGTGCGCTCACACATTCTCTCTCTCTGTAAATTAACAGCAGCAGTTAATCCCTCGTTAGTTCATTCCGGATTAGCGCATTCCACGTTAGCGCATTCCAGATTAGCGCATTCCACGTTAGCGCATTCCAGATTAGCGCATTCCACGCTAGCGCCTTCCAGATTAACGCATTCCACATTAACGCATTCCATGTTAATGCGTTCCACGTTTGCGCATTCCAGATTACCGCATTGTCAGATCACTGTAGCTTCCTCACATCTCAGAATTAGCACGGGCAGTTAATTTAACGTCTGCCTTTAAATAGCTGTCTTTTCGCTCAGTGTTTTAGCTGTGAGGTTAGCTTTTCTTAGCTCTAGGCATGGGAGTTAGCGTGTCTTAATTCTGGGGGTTGTGTTGTTTTAGCCTGTTAGGTTCACAAGGATGGCTCTTAGCTTTGCATCCACCCATTTAGCGTTACACCCAGCCATTTAGCTTAGCATGGGCAGCCATTAACTTTCCACCCACCCATTTAGCATAACTTTGCACCCATGGTCCCTTAGCTTTGCACCCAGCCATTTAGCGTTACACCCAGCCATTTAGCTTAGCGTGGGCGGTCCTTAGCTTGGTAATGGAGCTGACATAGTGGTGTAGCTAGTGTCCAACATTGGCCTACCAAGCATAGTTATGTCTTCTGCTTGAAATTAATTCCGACACAATTAAACTGATGCCTCCTGCCCCTGTCCGCCTGCCTGCTTGCTTGCTTTGTTGTTTATGACTTGTGTTTGCTTGTTTTCTCGTGATTTTTGTTTGCTTGTGAGTTCTAGTTGCTTGAGTTCTGTTTGTTTGTTTGTTAGTTGTTTGTTTGTTTGTGACGTGGTTGTTTATGTTGGGTTTTTGTTTTCTTGTTTGCTTTTGTTTACTTGTTTTTATTTTGTGACTGCTTCCGTGTTTGCTTACTGTTTTTTTCTTGTTTCGTTGTAGCTCCTGGTTTGTTTGTTTGTTTGTTTGTTTATACATGTACCTTGTTTATTGTTGTTTGTTTGTTTCCATGTCATCCCCCCTCCCTTCTTTGTTTGCTTGTGACGTCTGTTTATTTGTTTATGTATACTTTCCCTTTTGTTTACCTTGTTTGCCGTCCATTCTCATTCTTGTTTTTATTGTCTACTTGTTTATATTCTTGTTTACTCATAGTTCCTGCAACGTCAAGATGTTTATTTATTTGTTTGTCCGTGTTTATCTACTTAATGTTTAGTGTTATTAAGAACGTTATAGAAATGTTTATTTTCAGTAGAGAGGTGAGAAATATTTGGTAATTAATGAATGTTTTAATATTTAATTATGTTTAATAGTTGATGTTTAGAGAATAATAAATTAAGAGAAATATTAATGTTTAGGAGATAAGAAAATTTTTAAAATGTTTATGATTAGTTGAATGGCAAGTAAGCAAAATGTTGATGTTTATAATAAAAATGTTTTAAATTGATATTCTAATCATTGTAAATATTAGACTTTAATTATCAATGTTTATGATGAATGTTAAATATTTGCCAATAATGTTTTTTTCTCCTAATGACAGTCGAAAATGTTTAATGTTTATCATGAATGTTGGTAATAATGTCTTTTTTTCTTAATTACAGGTAAGTAAAGGGGTCACGTGTACACCTGGACGAGAGGTCGGCAGGGTGGTGAGTACCGCTTCTGATGTTACTGTTACTTAGATCTGTTAACGGTACTGTTTCTCAAGAGTTGTTAACGGTAAAAATATTGTTTCTCAGTCGCTGTTAACGGTAAAAATATTGTTTCTCAGTCGCTGTTAACGGTAAAAATAATGTTTCTTAGTCGCTGTTAACGGTAAAAATATTGTTTCTCAGTCGCTGTTAACGGTAAAAATAATGTTTCTTAGTCGCTGTTAACGGTAAAAATAATGTTTCTTGGTCGCTGTTAACGGTAAAAATATTGTTTCTTGGTCGCTGTTACCGGTAAAAATAGTGTGTCAATCTGTTAACGGTAAAGTGTAATTTTCTGTTAACGGTAGTGATTCTCAGTTTTTAACCGTAGTGTCTCAACCTATTAACGGTAAATAGTTATGTTTCATAATCTGTCAACGGTAAAATTAGCATTTCTTAGCCTCTGTTAACGGTACTGTTTCTCAGACACTTAACGGTATTATTTGTCAGTCTACTCAACGATATAAGTGTAAGTACTAAGCATAAATTATAAGTGTTTATAAGTAATAAGATTACATAAATGCATAATGTGTAGTAAGCTTGTAACCTGTCGTAAAGTGTTTTAAGTGTTAAGTATAGATTGTTGTGTAAAGTGTATATAAGTAGTACGCTAAGTAGTGTCTTAAGTGTGCATAAGTAATTAATTTAAATAGGGCGTAAAGTGTATATAAGTAATAAGTTTAAGTAGGGCGTAAGTGTGTTTTGTAAATCCGGCCGTAAAGTGCGTATAAGTAATAAATCCGGGCGTAAAGTGCGTAAAAGTGTGGAGAGGGAGTAAGAGAAAGGGCTGAGTGACGCTGACCACACCTGAGAGAGAGAGAGAGAGAGAGAGAGAGAGAGAGAGATATTATGAATTTGAAGAAAATTTTTAAACTTTGGCAAAATTATTATCAAGCCAACATTAAATTATTATTAACCCGAGTTTTAAATAATTATCATCATTATTAAGGCAAAATTATTATCAAAATTAAGAATTATTCTGAACCCGAGTTTCAAATAATCGTCGAAATATTACTAATTTGGATTGAGTTAACCTTTATGATTAGACAAAGGTTTATTAAGCTGATTTTAGTTAATTTTTATAAACTTTTAGGATTTGTCAAGTATAAATTCTCTTCGTTGATGTTGTATAAATGTGATGTATGATAAATCCTCAACTGTATTTTTAGTGTATGATAAATCACTGAACTGTGTGAGGTGTTTATTAATGTTGTATAAGTGTGATGTTGATGTTGTAAGCGATGTTTAGTGGCTGCTAAAATAAGTGAAGCTTATTGAATATTTAATCGCAAAGGTCAACTGTAAATTTATGTTTAACGCTAAAAATTATTGATATGATTTGATGTTTAGATGAATAGTCTTATGTTTAGTCGCACAATTAAACACAGCTTTAATGTTCAGAAGCAAACGTGAACACCGTATTAATATTTAAATGCAAAAGTAAACAGTGCTTTCATGTTAGTGACAAAAGTAAACAGTGCTTTCATGTTAGTGACAAAAGTAAACAATGCTTTCATGTTTAGTGACAAAAGTAAACAGTGCTTTCATGTTTAGAGACAAAAGTAAACAGTGCTTTCATGTTTAGTGACAAAAGTAAACAGTGCTTTCATGTTAAGTGACAAAAGTAAACAGTGCTTTCATGTTAGTGACAAAAGTAAACAGTGCTTTCATGTTTAGAGACAAAAGTAAACAGTGCTTTCATGTTTAGTGACAAAAGTAAACAGTGCTTTCATGTTAAGTGACAAAAGTAAACAGTGCTTTCATGTTTAGAGACAAAAGTAAACAGTGCTTTCATGTTAGTGACAAAAGTAAACAGTGCTTTCATGTTAAGTGACAAAAGTAAACAGTGCTTTCATGTTTAGTGACAAAAGTAAACAGTGCTTTCATGTTTAGAGACAAAAGTAAACAGTGCTTTCATGTTTAGTGACAAAAGTAAACAGTGCTTTCATGTTAAGTGACAAAAGTAAACAGTGCTTTCATGTTTAGAGACAAAAGTAAACAGTGCTTTCATGTTTAGTGACAAAAGTAAACAGTGCTTTCATGTTAGTGACAAAAGTAAACAGTGCTTTCATGTTAGTGACAAAAGTAAACAGTGCTTTCATGTTTAGTGACAAAAGTAAACAGTGCTTTCATGTTTAGAGACAAAAGTAAACAGTGCTTTCATGTTTAGTGACAAAAGTAAACAGTGCTTTCATGTTTAGAGACAAAAGTAAACAGTGCTTTCATGTTTAGTGACAAAAGTAAACAGTGCTTTCATGTTTAGTGACAAAAGTAAACAGTGCTTTCATGTTTAGTGACAAAAGTAAACAGTGCTTTCATGTTTAGAGACAAAAGTAAACAGTGCTTTCATGTTTAGTGACAAAAGTAAACAGTGCTTTCATGTTAGTGACAAAAGTAAACAGTGCTTTCATGTTTAGAGACAAAAGTAAACAGTGCTTTCATGTTTAGTGACAAAAGTAAACAGTGCTTTCATGTTTAGAGACAAAAGTAAACAGTGCTTTCATGTTTAGAGACAAAAGTAAACAGTGCTTTCATGTTTAGTGACAAAAGTAAACAGTGCTTTCATGTTTAGTGACAAAAGTAAACAGTGCTTTCATGTTTAGTGACAAAAGTAAACAGTGCTTTCATGTTTAGTGACAAAAGTAAACAGTGCTTTCATGTTAGTGACAAAAGTAAACAGTGCTTTCATGTTTAGTGACAAAAGTAAACAGGCTTCATGTTTAGTGACAAAGTAACAGTTCTTCATGTTTAGTGACAAAAGTAAACAGTGCTTTCATGTTTAGTGACAAAAGTAAACAGTGCTTTCATGTTAGTGACAAAAGTAAACAGTGCTTTCATGTTTAGAGACAAAAGTAAACAGTGCTTTCATGTTTAGTGACAAAAGTATACAGTGCTTTCATGTTTAGTGACAAAAGTAAACAGTGCTTTCATGTTTAGTGACAAAAGTATACAGTGCTTTCATGTTTAGTGACAAAAGTAATCAGTGCTTTCATGTTTAGTGACAAAAGTAAACAGTGCTTTCATGTTAGTGACAAAAGTAAACAGTGCTTTCATGTTAGTGACAAAAGTAAACAGTGCTTTCATGTTTAGTGACAAAAGTATACAGTGCTTTCATGTTTAGTGACAAAAGTAAACAGTGCTTTCATGTTTAGTGACAAAAGTATACAGTGCTTTCATGTTAGTGACAAAAGTAAACAGTGCTTTCATGTTTAGTGACAAAAGTAAACAGTGCTTTCATGTTAGTGACAAAAGTAAACAGTGCTTTCATGTTAGTGACAAAAGTAAACAGTGCTTTCATGTTAGTGACAAAAGTAAACAGTGCTTTCATGTTTAGTTGTAAATGTGCTTCTTTGATTTTAATTTGCAAAAAAGCAAAAAAAACATGCTTTTGCTATAGAAGCAGATGTTAAAATGTTAAAGACTAAAGTAAGGCCCATTTTAACATTACGTCAAAAGTAAGTAAGTGATGATTCAGTATTTTTTAAGTAAGATTTAAGTATTATGATGATGTTTACACCGGCAAGAGGAAGTGATAATGTTTATAAGTAAAAAAGTAAGTTAAGTTAATGTTTATAGCAGCAGCAGTAAGTGTTAATATGTTTATAGTAAGAGTAAGCATTAATGTTTATAGTAAGAGTAAGCGATTAATGTTTATAGTAAGAGGAAGCATTAATGTTTATAGTAAGAGTAAGCGATTAATGTTTATAGTAAGAGTAAGCGATTAATGTTTATAGTAAGAGTAAGCGATTGATGTTTATAGTAAGAGTAAGCGATTAATGTTTATAGTAAGAGGAAGCATTAATGTTTATAGTAAGAGGAAGCATTAATGTTTATAGTAAGAGTAAGCGATTAATGTTTATAGTAAGAGTAAGCGATTAATGTTTATAGTAAGAGGAAGCATTAATGTTTATAGTAAGAGTAAGCGATTAATGTTTATAGTAAGAGGAAGCATTAATGTTTATAATAAGAGTAAGCGATTAATGTTTATAGTAAGAGTAAGCGATTAATGTTTATAACACCAACAATAAGGGGGTAGTGAAATGTTTATAACAGTAAAGAGTGCTACTTTATTGTTCATATCAGAGTTATAATGTTATGTTTATATCTGAGTAAGTTAACTGGTGTTTAAAACATTGTACGACAAAAGTAAGTGAATTTAGAATGTTTACATGACAAGATTAAGTGATAATTTTGTTTTGTGTTTAGTAATAATCTGATGTTTATTGTAAGCCTTAAGTGACAATTGATTTTTATTGATGCAAATGTTAGTAATTATTGATGTTTATTGACGCAAAAGTTAGTGATAATTGATGTTTATTGACTCAAAAGTTAGTGATAATTAAAGTTTAATGACGCAAAAGTTAGTGATTAATGATGTTTATTGACGCAAATGTTAGTGATACTTGATGTTTATTGACGCAAAAGGTAGTGATAATTAATGCTTATTGACGCAAAGGTTAGCGAAAAAATAAATATTAAATTCGATGCTCTGGCGGTTAGTGATAATTTCAATGTTTTTATCATCAAAATCAAATTAAATTTTTTTCTACAGTCTGATAATGTTTATATGCAAATGTTATAAGGTAGTGTCGATGTTTAGGAGGAGTGGAGTAATTGAGTATTTACAGTCAGGTGTTTATGATAAAATATTTAAACATATATCATCTTCAATTTACACAGGATAGAAAAAAATACTTAAACATTTTTGAGCCTAAAGGTGAGGAACCGAAGCTTAAATATTTACAGGAAATAAATGATACATAATGGTACCTAAGGAAAGTCTTATGACTGGTGAGAAGTGAGGCATATTTTGTGCCTCGTGAGGGGGGGGGGTGAGGGGAGGAGAGGAGGGGAGGGGAGGAGGAGTGTGGAGGGGAGGGGATGAGAGTGAGGAGGAGGGGGAGGAAGTGAGGTGAGGAAGAGTGAGGAGTGGGGAGATGTGGAGTGGTGAGGAGGGAAGGAAGAAGGGAGGGGGTGAAGCAATGGTTAGGGGGAGGAGGGAGAGGGAAGGGGAAGAAGGGGATTAGGATAGATGGGAAGAAGAGAGGAGGGGGCGTGGAAGAAGAGGGGAGGGGGGAGGGGAAAGGTGAGGGATTGGAGGAAGAGGAAGAATAAGGAACTGAGGAAAAGGAAGAAGAGGGAAGGGAGGAGAGGGAGGAAGGAAGGGGAAGAATAAGGAACTGAGGAAAAGGAAGAAGATTGGAAGAGAGGAGAAGGAAGAAGAGGGAAGGGAGGAAGGGAAAGGAGAATATTTACCTCCTCTCCCATAATTACAGAAGGAACAGATTTTTGGTAATATATTTCATAGTGTATATTTTCGCTATACTTGTATGTATATCTGTGTACGTGCATGTATATACACACGTACATGAATATATACATACACTCAGGTAAATTATAATTATATACGCGAATATACTCACGCTGACATACATACACCTCCGTCAGTTGTATCTCCTCTCCTCCTCCTCCTCCTCTCCTCCTCCTCCTTCTCCTCCTCCTCCTTCGCCGGGAGTATTACCGATACTGTGATCTTCTCTTCCGTATTTTAGTGTCATAATTATTGTTGGTAAAAAATACAATATTATGCTCCATTATATTATATTTTACGCTGTACTCTGAGGTATTAAATTATCCTGTTTATTATTATTTTGTACATTATTTTTCATTATTACTTTATTTTTACTGTTATTATATTCTTCTTATTCTTCTATACAGAGATTCACACACACGACAAAACAGACACAGAGGCCACACGACAGAGAGAAAGATAGAAAGAGCGGAAGGATGGTACGTAGGCTGAGAGAGAGAGTAGCAGGAGTAGTCTGTCTGTGTGTGTGTGTGTCTGTGTGTCGTAATTTAGGTGTTGTCTTGTCTCGACGCAGCTGTTGGACTATTAATTAACAAACACCTTTACCCTCACATGCTAAATATATCTAACAGATGAGCCAGGGGGTAAGGGGGGAAGGGAAGAGGGGGGGGGATAGATTATGTAGAGATGGGAGGTGGGTTATGGGTTGGGGGGAAAGGGAGATTAATTATGTAGAGGGAGGAGGGGTAGTTTTGATTACGTAAGGGGGAGCAGTTAAAGGGAGTGGGGAAGGATGTGGGAATGGTGGTGGGGTTAGATTGATTTTTTTTATAGAGGGAGGAGTTAGTCTACAGGGTGGGGAGGAAGGGAGTTTAATTATATAGGAAGGGAAGTTAACAGGATGGGGAGGAAGAGATGGATTGGGGTGATGGTGGGTGTAAGGGGAGAGGGTAGAGAGAGAGAGAGAGATATTATGTAGGCTGGGGAGATATATTATGTAGGGGAGGAGGGAGACACGGTGATGTAGGGGGGGGGAATGATATATTAAATAGGGGAGGGAAGATGTACTGGGGAGGGGGGAGATCTATTAAACCAAGGGGGAGGAAGGATAGATTATGTAAGGGGAGGAGCAAATATGTAGGGGGAGGAAGATATGTTGGGGGAGGGGAGGTAGATTTATTGTGTAGTGTAAAGTTAATTTTGGGGAGGGAGATTAGGTTGGGGAGTTAATGAGTTTGAGATGGGGTGAAGTTAGGGAAGGTGGGGTGAAGTTAGGGGAGGTGGGGTGAAGTTGGGGAGGTGGGGTGAAGTTAGGGGAGGTGGGGTGAAGTTAGGGGAGGTGGGGTGAAGTTAGGGGAGGTGGGGTGAAGTTAGAGGAGGTGGGGTGAAGTTGGGGGAGGTGGGGTGAAGTTGGGGGAGGTGGGGTGAAGTTAGGGGAGGTGGGGTGAAGTTAGGGAGGTGGGGTGAAGAGAGGGTAGATGGGGTGAAGAGAGGGTAGATGGGGTGAAGTTAGGGAGGTGGGGTGAAGTTAGGTGAGGTGAATGACGTAGGAAGTGGTGAGATGTGTATGTATATGCATGTGCATTTGTGTGTGTGTGTGTGTACATCTAGTCGTTCCGTAATACACAGCTATGTACACCTACTATGTACACACACCTCTGCCTCGAGTCGTGATGTACACATACAGTTGTACATTATTAATACTAAAATGATACACTTGTAAAATATTTACTCTAACTCCCCTACTCCCCCCTCTCCCCCCTACTCCCCCCTCTACCCCCTACCTCTCTCTCCCCCCTCCTGTGTGTGTGTGTGTCCTCTCTCTCTTCTCCCTCATCCCCTTCCATTCTCCCTCATCCCTCTTCATTCTCCCTCACCCCCTCCAGTCTCCCTCATCCCCTTCCATTCTCCCTCATCCCTCTTCATTCTCCCTCACCCCCTCCAGTCTCCCTCATCCCCTTCCATTCTCCCTCATCCTCCTCTATTCTCCCTCATCCCCCTTCCACTCTCCCTCACCCCTCCACCCTTCCATATCACCCCCCACTCTCTCCCCCTCCCCCTCATCCCCCTCCACCCTTCCATATCACCCCCCACTCTCTCCCCCTCCCCCTCATCCCCCTCCACCCTCCCTCTTCCTCTTGCCCCTCCCCCTCCCCTCCCCTCCCCCTCCTCCCCCTCCTCTCCCCTCCCCCTCCCCCTCCCCCTCCTCTCCCCTCCCCTCCCCCCCCAACCCCTCCCCCCAACAGGCTGTTCCCACCAGTCTGTTTTATACTGTCACTGTATTGTGGTTGTAAACTAAGATGGTGGGGGGAGGGGGGCTTAACACCTCCCCCCTCCCCTCATCACTTCTCCCTCCCCCTCCCTTTAACACCTCACCCTCCCTTTAACACTTCCCCTTACCATTACACCTCTCTTCTTCCTCTTCCCCCTTTACTCTCCCCTTTTTCTATGACCCCTCTCCTGACCCTTTACTCTTCCCTTTCACCCCTTTCCCCCTTCTTCTCCCCTTCACTTCTCTCCCCTTAATCCCCTTTCTCACTTACCTTTCCCTCTCTTCTCTTCCTCCTCTTTCCCTTCTGTCTGTCTTTTCTTCCCCCCTTCTCCCCTTAGTTCCTTTTCCCTCCACTTTTTTTTTACTTTCTCCTTACCCCACTTACTCCCTTCCCCCTTCTACTCCCTTCCCACTTACTCCCTTCCCACTTACTCCCTTCCCACTTACTCCCTTCCCACTTACTCCCTTCTCACTTACTCCCTTCTCACTTACTCCTCTCCCCCCTTACTCCTCCTTACCCCTGCCCGGCATCGCGAGTTTTACGTGGCAGACGGCGAGGTGGTGGTGGTGGGGGGAGGAGGGTGGTGGTGGGGGGGAGTTGTACCACATTTCCGGGTATTATTGTCCTCCATTAAATATCCTCTCGACTTGTCTCCCCCCCCCCCTCTCTCTCTCTCTCTCTCTCTCTCTCTCTCTCTCTCTCTCTCTCTTCATCCCTTTTCCTCCCTCCCTTCTACCACTCCCTCCCGCCCTCCACTCTCTTCACTCCCTCCCTCACTCCCTCCCTCCCTCCCTCCCCCACCCTCTGCCTTTCCTCCATCACCCTCTCTGTCTCTTTCCCTCTTTCTCCCTCCTCCCCTCCACTCTCTCCATCATCCTCCCTACCTCTCCTTGCTACCGTCAACCCCCCACCCACCCACCCACCCACCCACCCTCATTGCAGCATCTTGCACGCTCATATAATGCAACAAATATACTGCCTGGGCGGACCTCACAAACACCCTGACTACTGACACCACTGAACTCATTTACTCCTTCATATGTCACTAACTGCGCCAATATGCCACTAACTGCGCCAGTATAATACACACTATATATTTTTGCGAGCCATTATTTTTTTTTTTTTATTTCTTGTATATTATTTTTTTAATTTATTTTGGAAGTGTAAATGAATTTCATCTTGGGTTGGTTTATAGTGTTTGGGGGGGAGGGGAAGGGGGAGAGCAGAGGAGTGAGGGGGGGGGGAAGTACTGTTGGTGTGTGTGTGTGTGTGTGCGTGCGTACAAATATGGCATAGAAAGCCTCACCTAACCTACCTTAATTAAACCCAAATTTACCTTACCTCACCTCCCCTATCCCCTCCCACCTTCCCCCCTCCTCCTCCCCCACCCTCACTTAACCTAATCATTACACACACACACACACACTCACACACACACACACACACACACACACTCACACACACATCAATCAATGAAACTCTAAACAATTACCCCCGATAATATGTGATTCTCAATATGCAAATCATAGCTACTGTACTGTCAGATATACCCAGTGTCAGATATACCCAGTGTCAGATATACCCAGTGTCAGATATACCCAGTGTCAGATATACGCAGTGTCAGATATACCCAGTGTCAGATATACCCAGTGTCAGATATACCCAGTGTCAGATATACCCAGTGTCAGATATACCCAGTGTCAGATATACGCAGTGTCAGATATACGCAGTGTCAGATATACCCAGTGTCAGATATACCCAGTGTCAGATATACGCAGTGTCAGATATACCCAGTGTCAGATATACCCAGTGTCAGATATACGCAGTGTCAGATATACCCAGTGTCAGATATACCCAGTGTCAGATATACCCAGTGTCAGATATACGCAGTGTCAGATATACCCAGTGTCAGATATACGCAGTGTCAGATATACGCAGTGTCAGATATACCCAGTGTCAGATATACCCAGTGTCAGATATACCCAGTGTCAGATATACCCAGTGTCAGCTATACCCAGTGTCAGCTATACCCAGTGTCAGCTATACCCAGTGTCAGCTATACCCAGTGTCAGCTATACCCAGTGTCAGCTATACCCAGTGTCAGCTATACCCAGTGTCAGCTATACCCAGTGTCAGCTATACCCAGTGTCAGCTATACCCAGTGTCAGACATACCCACTGTCAGATATAATCAGTGTCAGATATTCCCACTGTCAGATATGCCCACTGTCAGATATGCCCACTGTCAGATATGCCCACTGTCAGATATGCCCACTGTCAGATATGCCCACTGTCAGATATACCCACTGTCAGATATACCCACTGTCAGATATACCCACTGTCAGATATACCCACTGTCAGATATACCCACTGTCAGACATACCCAGTGTCAGACATACCCAGTGTCAGACATACCCAGTGTCAGATATACCCAGTGTCAGATATACCCAGTGTCAGATATACCCACTGTCAGATATTCCCACTGTCAGATATACCCACTGTCAGATATACCCACTGTCAGATATACGCCAGTGTCAGATATACGCCAGTGTCAGATATACGCCAGTGTCAGATATACGCCAGTGTCAGATATACGCCAGCGTCAGATATACGCCAGCGTCAGATATACGCCAGCGTCAGATATACGCCAGCGTCAGATATACGCCAGCGTCAGATATACGCCAGCGTCAGATATACGCCAGCGTCAGATATACCCAGCGTCAGATATACCCAGCGTCAGATATACGCCAGCGTCAGATATACGCCAGCGTCAGATATACGCCAGCGTCAGATATACCCAGCGTCAGATATACCCAGCGTCAGATATACCCAGTGTCAGATATACCCAGTGTCAGATATACCCAGTGTCAGACATACCCAGTGTCAGACATACCCAGTGTCAGACATACCCAGTGTCAGACATACCCAGTGTCAGACATACCCAGTGTCAGCTATACCCAGTGTCAGACATACCCAGTGTCAGATATACCCAATGGTTGAATATACTTGATGCCAGATATAACCAAATCACTATGCTGTATATACCAATTTATTAATCTCTATGTCGACTTAATACGTGCATATAATTATACCGTATCCTGTTTAATAATGATAATGATAATTAATTCTTGTTCAGGTGAGATTAATATTCTGTAAAAAATATTAGGGAAAAATATTCTGTAAAAAATAATATGGGTGTTTTGGCTGTCGTCTTTAATTATTTTAGGTTTTGTAAGGTTATGCTAGTGAAGGTTATGTTAAGGTTAGGTTACGTCAGGTCAGGTCAGGTCAGGTTAGGTTAGGTTAGATTACGTCAGGTCAAGTTAGGTTTGGTTATAATGTATTTAGTTAGGTAAGGTTATATTAATTTAGGTTAGGTTAGGTTTAGTCAGGTTAAGTTAAGTTAGCTTAAGTTAAGTTAGGATAGTCTGAAACGATTTCACACAAAATCCAGTTGGCCACTACAATCCTCACCACACAGTCTAATTGGTCAGAAATTCTCCCATCATCTGCCATTGGTCACTTCGGAAACTACCCCCCCCCCCCCCCCCCCAGATTGGTCATCAGTCATAAGTAATTTCAATTTAATTAAAGGTCCCTGGCCATAACATTAATCTATTTGTAATATTGAAATCACAAGACGACATAATTACAATGGGTTATTTTTTGGGGGGGAGGTTATAATTGATACTTAGATTCGTGATGTAATTATGGGTAAGTGCCACTAATTATAATGACGATCTAAAGTAAATTTATATAAGTTAATGATTACAGACGTCTTAAGTGTGTTTTTTTTTATATAAGTAGAGAGCTGCATTAGATTTATTTGCGTTTTGTAAGTGTAAAGTTATATGATTAGTTAAGTAAGTATTTGTCCATGTACGTACAGTTGTGTGTGTGTGGGTGTCTGTCTGTCTGTCTGTCCGTCCTCACCCCGCCCCCCTCCCCTTCACCATCGTAAGTCGTGGCGTGGATCAGGAGGGAAAGCGGTGTCGATTTTTCCCTACGAGTACCACGGTTCGATCCCCCTTAGAATTCTTAGTTTAATTAAGTTTATTTTTTTCTTCTCGTCCTATGGCAGTTTCTCAGTCCCGAGCTGATGTTTTACGTGCCCGGCATAGTTACGGGGCAGTGAGGGGACGAGTGAGGGGAGAGAGGGGTGGTGAGGGGTAGGGAGAGGGGTGGTGAGGGGATGGAAGATGGGTGGTGGTGAGGGTTAGCGAGAGGGGTGGTGAGGATGGGACTATAGGAGGTGAGGGAAGAGGGGTGAAGGGAGAGGAAGGGGTGGTGAGGAGAGGGGTGATAAGGGGAGAAAACAGGGGGTGATGGGGATAGGAGAGGATGAGAGGAGGGGTGTTAATGAGGGGAGAAAGCAGTGGGTGATGGGGAGAGAAGTAAGGGGAAGACTGACCCATCCCGCGCAAGTGGGTGGTAGGGGGAAAGAGGTACCGTCCGTCCGTCCGTCTATCTTTCTATGCTTCCGTTCATCTCTCTTCCTGTCCTTTCATCCATCTCTCCCGTCCTTCCTTCCTTCCTTCCATCTCTCCCGTCCTTCCTTCCATCTCTCTCGTCCTTCCTTCCTTCCTTCCATCTCTCCCGTCCCTCCTTCCTTCCATCTCTCTCTTCCTTCCTTCCTTCCATCTCTCCCGTCCTTCCTTCCATCTCTCTCGTCCTTCCTTCCTTCCTTCCATCTCTCGTCCTTCCTTCCTTCCTTCCATCTCTCTCGTCCTTCCTTCCATCTCTCTCGCCCTTCCTTCCTTCCTTCCTTCCATCTCTCCCGTCCTTCCTTCCTTCCTTCCATCTCTCTCGTCCTTCCTTCCTTCCTTCCTTCCATCTCTCCCGTCGTTCCTTCCTTCCTTCCATCTCTCCCGTCCTTCCTTCCTTCCATCTCTCTCGTCCTTCCTTCCTTCCTTCCATCTCTCTCGTCCTTCCTTCCTTCCTTCCTTCCTTCCATCTCTCTCGTCCTTCCTTCCTTCCTTCCATCTCTCTCGTCCTTCCTTCCTTCCTTCCATCTCTCTCGTCCTTCCTTCCTTCCTTCCTTCCTACCGTCCACATCTTGTGAGGGCGACCCACATCTCGTTCCCTCAAAAAGACTGAAAAGTTAAAGGGAACAAAATAATGCAATTAACGTGGCCATTTGCGGCATTTTTAAGTATCATTAGTCAAGGGACACCCAGTAATAGTTGGTTAATGAAGGGGTGTAAAGAGGGGAGAGGGTAGGTGGGGGAGAGGGGAGGGTAGGTGGGGGAGAGGGGGAGGGTAGGTGGGGGAGAGGAGAGGGTAGGTGGGGAGAGGGGAGGGTAGGTAGGGGGAGGGTAGGTGGGGAGAGGGGAGGGTAGGTAGGGGAGAGGGGAGGGTGGATGATGGAGCAGAGAGGGTAGGTGGGGGAGCAGGGAGGGTAGGTGGGGGAGCAGGGACGGTAGGTGGTGGAGAGAGGAGGCTAGGTGGGGGAGCGAGAAGGGTAGGTGAAGGAGAAGGGAGGGTAGGTGGGGGAGAGGAGGATGGAAAGGGGAAGCTGGGTGTATGGTGATGGGGGTATGGGAGGACTGGGGTAAAGGGAGGGGGGAGAGAGGCCAATAGGGTAATGGGAGATGAGAGGGGTTGTTTGTTGAGGGGGGAAAGGGGAGAAAGTGACATGAAAACCCCCATCCCCTCTCTCCCCTACCCCCTTCACCCTTCCCCCATCCCCTTCACCCTTCCCCTTCCTCTTCACCCTTCCCCCATTCCCTTCACCCGCCCCTCTCCCTATCCTCCTCCCCCCTCTCCAAAGGTCGATGGGCTGTGGTCAGTGTAAATTAAAGTGGGGGAGGAGGGGGAGAGGGAAGGTGAGGAAGGGGGGAGGGAAAGGTCATAATCTTCGTCACAACATTTAGTCCTGGTCAGGGGGCTTAAGAGGGAGGGGGAGGGGAGAAGAGGAGGGGGGAGGGGAGAAGAGAAGAGGAGGGGGAGCGGAGAAGAGGAGGGGATGATAAGGTCAGTATATGAAGATCTCTT
Source organism: Homarus gammarus (assembly GCA_958450375.1). Taxonomy (NCBI): domain Eukaryota; kingdom Metazoa; phylum Arthropoda; class Malacostraca; order Decapoda; family Nephropidae; genus Homarus; species Homarus gammarus. The sequence continues at coordinate 864,237 of CAUDMG010000780.1, read as the reverse complement.
TTAGTAGTCCTTTATGTATCATGTATAACCCTTAGTTTTCCTGTATCACCCTTAGTTTTCCTGTATCACCCTTAGTTTTCCTGTATCACCCTTAGTTTTCCTGTATCACCCATAGCTTTCCTGTATCACCCTTAGTTTTCCTGTATCAAACAAAACCTAAAAGAAACAAACTAAAAGAAATCATTACTACTCCTGACGGCGAAAAGGAACTAAGAATAATAATTGAAATAACGTAACAGAAATACAATAACGGGAATTATAACGCAAACTAACAGAGAAGTAATGGGGCGTATAGCAGTGACCACGAGACAGCTGGGAAATTTAACCTTTTAAGGCAGCTGGTGGATGTGTGTTCAGGTGAGCTACAAAGATGGTACAGGCAGGTGGTGGAGACGGTATTGATGACTTGTTAAGACCTGGAGCCAGATCTGGTGTCTAATTTAACCTCAACTTAACTAAATTTAACATGAACGTTAACTAAATTTCCTTAATATGATATAATCTTAGCCTCCGTAGCGTAATTTAACCTAACCTAACCAAACCAAAGCTAACTTGACCTGACCTAGCATAGCCTACCCCCAGCCTAACCTAACCTAACCTAACCAAAGCTAACTTGACCTGACCTAACATAGCCTACCCCCAACCTAACCTACCCCCAACCTAACCTAACCAAAGCTAACTTGACCTGACCTAACATAGCCTATCCCCAACCTAACCTAACCTACCCCCAACCTAACCTAACCATTGGGACCCATTTCGACTGGGATGGAGTTAGAGGAGGAGAGGGGTGAGGAGGGGAGGGGTGAGGAGGGGAGGGGTGAGGAGGGGAGGGGTGCGGAGGGGAGGAGAGGGGTGAGGTGGGGAGGGGTGAGGAGGAGAGGGGTGAGGAGCAGTGAGAGGTAGATAGGAAGAGGTGTTGGGGATAGGAGGAGAGAAAAGGAGGGAGGAGGAGGAGGAGGAGGGAGGGTTGTTGTGAGGGGGGGGCGGGGAGGGAAAAGTTGAGAGAGGGGGAAAGGTGAATAAAATTAATCGAGGCTTGAGCTAGGTCGGTAATTTCCCAGCAGAGGTGTTGCCTAGCGGAGTGGGAGTGGGGGGGGGGATAGGAGGAGATGGAGGAATAACACCCGCAAACGCCCCAACCCACCCACCCACCCCCCACCCAACCCACCTCATTCCCCCTTCACAAAAAAAAATAAAAATAATCAACAAATTATTTCTAGTATAGAGTTGATTCATGACTCGGTGGCTCTCTCTCTCTCTCTCTCTCTCTCTCTCTCTCTCTCTCTCTCTCTCAGGTAACACAATTAATCGCGCCTCCTCACTCATAAATCTTAGTTTGAGATAATTAATGCAGACGAAATATATGTGTTGGATTTTATTAATCTTGATATCTGTGTGTGTGTGTGTGTGTGTGTGAAGGGGAGAGGACGAAAATTAGAGAGTAAAGCGAGTTAGAGAAAGGGGGAAAGAGGGAAGTTAATAAAGGAATAAGAGAGGGATTATGGGGGAGGGAGAGGGGAAGGATAGGGGGAGGGAGAGGGGAAGGATAGGGAGAGGGGAGGGATAGGGGGAGGGAGAGGGGAAGGATAGGGACGATGAAAGGAATGTCTCCTCATTTCTCTCTCTCTCTCTCTCTCTCTCTCTCTCTCTCTCTCTCTCTCTCTCGTTTATTCTCTTATTCTCTCATTCCCTCTCTCCTTTCTCCTTCTCTCTCCTTCCCTCTATCTCTTCCTCTCTTTCTTCTTCTCCCTCTTCTCACTTCCTTACTCCCTCTCCTCCTTTGTCTCGTCTCTCCCCTCCTCCTCCTCACTCCTTCCCCTTCTTCACTTTCCTCCTTCCTCTTCCGCTAACCCTCTCTCTTTCCCTCCCTCCCTCCCTCCCTCACCTCCTCCTCTCTCCCTCCCTCCCTCCCTCCCTCCCTCCCTCCCTCCCCTCCCTCCCTCCCTCCCTCACCCTCCCTCCCTCCCTCCCTCCCTCCCTCCCCTCCCTCCCTCCCTCCCTCCCCTCCCTCCCTCCCCCTCCCCTCCCTCACCCTCCCTCCTTCACCCTCCCTCCCTCACCATCCTCCCTCCCTCCCTCCCTCACCCTCCCTCCCTCCCTCCCTCACCCTCCTCCTCCTCTCTCCCTCACTATACAAGACAAATAAAAAAAATCATCTTAGAATTTCCCCCTGAAATTTATCTCAAATTACGACTAAATGAATCAACCTCTGAGTAAATCCCTAAATAGACAGACGTATGTGAGGAGGGGGGGTGGGAGGGGGGGTAGGGGGTAAGGAGGGGAGAGTGGTGGTAGTGGATGGGCCTCGTCGCTGCCCCCCCCCCTCACATCCTTCCATCTCCCCCTCCCCATCTCCCTCTCCTCCTCTCCCCATCTTCCCCTCCTCTCCCCTGCCACCATCTCCCCCTCCCCTCCTCCCTCTCCTCTCTCCCTCTCCCCCTCCCCTCTCCCCCTCCCCCTCCTCCCTCTCCCCTCCTCCCTCTCTCCCCTCCCCTCCTCCCTCTCTCCCCCTCCCCTCCTCCCCCTCTCCCCCTCCCCCCTCTCCCCCTCCCCACCCTGTTTTTGCTAATGGTCGGGGAGGAAAAATGGCATTTAAATCCTTATTGGTGGGGATTTATTTTCTCTTTGTCTTTATAAATTATTAGTGCTTAAAGGAGGTGGTGGGGAGAGTAACGGTGGTGAGAGTGGGGGGGGGGGGGGTGAGAGAGAGGGAGGGAGAGAGGCGGAAGGAGAGGTATGTGTCCATTCCCCCACCATCTCTCATCACACCCCCATCCCCCTCACCCCCATTACCTCTCCCTTTCCCTGACTCACCCCCCATTACCTCTCCCTTTCCCTGACTCACCCCCATTACCTCTCCCTTTCCCTGACTCACCCCCCACCTTTCCTCAGTTCTCCTCCACCCTCCCTCTCCACTCCTCTACTTTCCCCTCCCCTCTCCATTCCCTTACCCTACCCACTCCCCTCCCCTCCCCCACCATATCTTCCCCTAAACCTAAATTATCTCCACCCCCCTCCCCCTCCCTTCCCCCACCCCCCCTTCGTGGCCAGGGAGAGTCACATATATGAATTAATCTCAACTTGTCTCCCTCAACCAGAACATATCTCCCTTACTTCCGGTACTAATCTCCCTTATCCGGCCATGTTTCCGGCCGTACTTCCGGTCTCTCGCCAGATGCTGATAAGATTTTAATTCGTGGATTAAAATTTGTCGTCTGTGTTTTGTTTTTATCATATATTAGAGAGAGAGAGAGAGAGAGAGAGAGAGAGTGTGTGTGATAACCTTCACATTCGGGTCACACTAGGACACACACACACTGGGTCACACTAGGACACACACACACACTGGGTCACACTAGGACACACACACACACACACACACTTGGTCACACTAGGACACACACACACTGGGTCACACTAGGACACACACTCACACACTGGGTCACACTAGGACACACACACACACACACACACTTGGTCACACTAGGACACACACACACACACTGGGTCACACTAGGACACACACTGGGTCACACTAGGACACACACACACACTGGGTCACACTAGGACACACACACACACTGGGTCACACTAGGACACACACACTGGGTCACACACTACAAACTACCATGACATTTTACACAAGTGCTAATAATTTCCACTGTTAAAGCTGCCTAAAGCCTCTAAATACAAAGTTTCCCCTTCATTCATAAATCCCACTCAGAAAACAGTGGATTTTTTCATTATTTATTCCTTCTGTTGGTTACCACTCTCTTCCTCCTACACGAATTAAATCCTCCCCAGAAAAGGTTTACGTAAATCAGTCATTCTGTAAATCTAACGTTCTTTTGTAAATATTTGATGGGCGTCAGATGGATTTGTTATACTCGTGCCGCCCACACTCGACCCAGCTGGGAATGCGTACCTGATGTGTCGTTTCGGGAAAATGCAGTGTCGGCCATGTTGAGTCCCAGTGTCGGCCATGTTGAGTCCCAGTGTCGGCCGTGTTGAGTCCCGGTGTCGGCCGTGTTGAGTCCCAGTGTCGGCCATGTTGAGTCCCAGTGTCGGCCATGTTGAGTCCCGGTGTCGGCCGTGTTGAGTCCCAGTGTCGGCCATGTTGAGTCCCAGTGTCGGCCATGTTGAGTCCCAGTGTCGGCCATGTTGAGTCCCAGTGTCGGCCATGTTGAGTCCCAGTGTCGGCCATGTTGAGTCTCAGTGTCGGCCGTATTGTATTCTTTTTCACAGTCGTTCGGGAGTTTTATTATTATTATTATTATTATTATTATTATTGGAGATGCATTTGTCAAGGTGCTTTGTATGTTGTGCTGAGAACATCACACCTTGTTCCACCAATCCACCACATCACCCTTGTTCCACCACATCACCCTTGTTCCACCACATCACCCTTGTTCCACCACATCACCCTTGTTCCACTACATCACCCTTGTTCCACCACATCACCCTTGTTCCACCACATCACCCTTGTTCCACCAGACTTAGTGATTTCTATACAAGGAATCCCAGGACCTGTAAACATTAGGAACTTTTGTTTATATGATTATTTTTGCGGGAATGACTTTCTGTTACTATTTAAAGTCGATTGTATGAAAAGTTTACGGAGTTACAAGACTTTCAAAACTCTTAAGAAATGTGTTCAGACCAACGATTTGTTAACCTGGGAACTTACACCCCTTGAGAGAGAGAGAGAGAGAGAGAGAGAGAGAGAGAGAGACTAGCAGGATGCCCATGAATGTCCTTTAAAAACAAAAAAATCATCACACTTACCTATCTCCTAATTAGCACATATAATTAGTCTCACTTCACCTTATCTACCTATCCCCAGGAGAGACATAATAGACTGGTAATCTATCATAGGAATTAATCAACTAACCATTAATAACCCCATTATGCAGGAGGTATTATACACTAAGTCAGGGTCTTGTTATACAGGAGGTATTATGGCCCGTATCTTTAAGTCAATGTACTGGGTCGTCGAAAAACAATGTCTAGATTTTACTGTATAAACACTCTATATGTTACTGGGTAAACATTCCTCTGGTAGACCAGCTGTTGATGTGACCAGTTGTTGACGTGGTCAGCTGTTGACGTGATCTGGTGTTGATGTGACCAGCTGTTGATGTGACCAGCTGTTGACGTGACCAGCTGTTGACGTGATCAGCTGTTGATGTGACCAGTTGTTGATGTGATCATGTTGACGTGACCATCTGTTGGCGTCATCAGGTGTTGAGTGACCAGCTGTTGACGTGACCAGCTGTTGACGTGACCAGCTGTTGATGTGACCAGCTGTTGACGTGACCAGCTGTTGACGTGACCAGTTGTTGATGTGATCAGCTGTTGATGTGACCAGTTGTTGATGTGACCAGCTGTTGACGTGATCATGTTGACGTGACCATCTGTTGGCGTCATCAGGTGTTGAGTGACCAGCTGTTGACGTTATCAGCTTATCTCTTGAGGTCAGTGTCTCAAGGGGGATGAAAAATTATCAATCAATCAAGTATCCCTTTAGTTTATTCTCTCTGTCTCTCTCTCTCTCTCTCTCTCTCATCTTCCTCCATTACTTCTACTCTACTATTCTTAGCTGCATCTCCACTTCCAAGAGTAAAGTTAGTAGCAGTGTAAATTTTTCCACGTTCTGAGAGAGAGGACACTCTTAGGTGGGGAATAACAGTGAATATTTCAACCCCCTTAATGTGTGTTCCTCAAGCAGATGTTAACAAGACTAAATGTAAAGTGTGTGGTCAGACATATGGCCACACACTCCAACACTACGTCCTCGACTGTGTGAAGATAGAACCTTTTAGGGACAGGTCCAAGCACACTGGTCATTGTGCTTGAATGCCTCTCACGTAAATATGAATAACAAAGTGTGAGGCCAGACATGCTGCCTCACGCTCCCGTACTCCCGCAGTTGTGAATAAGTTACCCTTTATGTATAGAACTAAACAAAGAATTTATTTGAAATACTGTGTAACATTCAGTGCCATAATATCCTGACCACTGGGGTTAATTATTATGACCCGTTATAAACTCTACTCTGTAATCTTTTTGCGCTACCGCTCACAGGATGAGTGTGGGGTGCACAATAAACTAGCCGTTGTAAGCGGAAAAATTATAAAAAAATAACCTATACCCAGATCACTATATACCCATACCCCTATCACCATACACACCTATGCCCTTATCATACATTTATCATCATATAACTGTATCCTTGTCATCATGCCTCTCGTTTTCTTTATTAGAGCTGTGTGAGGGAGTGAGGGGGGACTGATGTAATTGTGACTCGTAAGTGTGTTTTTTTTTTTCAGTTATTTTTTTTATCATCTCCTCTGGCGTGAAATTAGTTCGCCAGACGCAACACGACACGTCCTTCTTCATTCCTGGAATTTCTCTTTTAATTACCTCGCCGGAAATGGTTTCACGTGGGGTAGATATGAAAGAAATTAGGCTGATGACTTTTGAGTGCAGGAAAATACTTAAGGTTAGGTCAGGTCAGGTCAGGCCAGGTCAGGCTAGGCTAGATCAGGGCATGGTAGTTTAGCTTAGGTTAGTTTAAATTAGGCTAGTTTAGATTAGGTTAGGTGTCATAAGGTCAGGCTAGTTTAGGTAAGGTTAGGTTAAGTTAGGTTGAGTTAGATCAGATTAGGTTAGGTTAGATCAGGTCAGGCTAGTTAAGTTCAGGTTAGGGTAAGTTAGGTTTGATTAGGTTAGGTTTGATTAGGTTAAGTGTGATTACGTTAGGTGTGATTAGGTCATGCTAGTTTAGATTAAGTTAGGTTAGGTTAGGTCAGGCAAATGTAGTACCCATATTCAAAAAGGGAGACAGAGCATCAGCGTCAAATTACCGGCCGATCAGTTTGACGTCAGTAGTGGGGAAATTTCTTGAATCAATTATAGCAGATAGCATCTGATCGCATCTAGAGAAAAGCAAATTAATCTACGACTCTCAACATGGGTTTACAAAGGGAAAATCTTGTCTAACAAATCTGCTAACGTTTTTTAGGAAAGTCTTCGAGGTAGTAGATAATGACGAAAATTACGATGTTATTTACTTAGACTTTAGCAAAGCGTTTGACAGAGTACCGCATCAGAGGCTTCTGAGAAAAGTTAAGGCTCATGGTATCAGGGGAAAGTTTTAAATTGGATAATATCATGGCTCACCGATAGAACACAGAGGGTCAGTGTAGATGGTGTTAAATCTGAGTGGGGCAGTGTAACCAGTGGGGTTCCCCAGGGGTCAGTACTAGGCCCACTCTTGTTCATAATCTACATAAACGATCTAGATACTGGGATCAGCAGTGACATAAGCAAGTTTGCGGATGACACCAAAATAGGGCGGCAAATTAATTCAGGGCAGGATGCAAATGCATTACAGGAGGATCTAAATAAACTGCAGGGGTGGTCTGAAAAATGGCAAATGAAATTCATCACCAGCAAGTGCAGCGTACTTAATATTGGAAGAACAAATACTTATAATGTATACAGCCTTAACAACATCAACCTAGAGAAGTCGACTTGTGAAAGAGACCTTGGGGTACTTGTAAGCCCGGACCTACGGCCTAGAAAACAGTGCGTTAATGTTCGAAATAAGGCAAACAGAGTGTTGGGTTTTATATCTAGAAGTGTAAGTAACAAGAGTGCAGAGGTCTTATTGCAACTATATCTTGCGCTAGTTAGGCCACACCTCGATTATGCGGTTCAGATCTGGTGCCCCTATTATAGAATGGATATAAATTCACTAGAGTCGGTGCAGCGAAGAATGACAAAAATGATTCCGGGACTTAGAAACCTTCCATATCAGGATAGGCTAAAGAAACTTAACTTGCATTCACTAGAAAGACGAAGAGTGCGGGGAGATATGATAGAAGTATTTAAGTGGGTGAAAGAATCAATAAAGGGGATATAGATAAAGTTCTTATAATATCCGAGCAGGATAGGACTCGGAGCAACGGATTCAAGTTGGATAAGTTTAGGTTTAGGATGGAGATAGGAAGGAACTGGTTCACAAATAGGGTGGTGGACGAGTGGAACAAGCTTAGCAACTTTGTAGTAAGTGATGGAACTCTGGAAAGTTTCAAAAGGAGGCTAGATAGATTCATGGATGATAGAGAGTGGTAGTAACTCTCGACAGGAGCTGCCATGCACAGGCCAGCCGGCCTATTGCAGACTCCTTATTTTCTTATGTTCTAAGTCAGGTCAGGTCAGGTCACCATCAGCCTTGCAATACACTCAACAAGACGAAAATATTCTGAGTGTTCATTAATGTGTAGACAACTATAGTAAGATCAGTGACCATCTTATCTCAGGTGTGTGTGTGTGTGTGTGTGTGTGTTGTTTACATGTAAGGGGAACAAACAAACACACACACACACACACACACACAAAAGGAACAGCTTGATGTATGTATGTATGTATGTATGCCCCTGGTGAGAGCACACAAGAAAGCACCGGCCGGAAGTCTCGTCATGATGAATAGAAGTGAGTGTGTGAGATAAGCACAGTTGGTAAATATTTAGCATTGGCAACCTAACCCCCAGTCCTCCTACTCTTAACCCTTCCTCCTAACCCCTCCCCTTCCCTCTAACCCCTCCCCTTCCCTCTATCCCCTCCCCTTCCCTCTATCCCCTCCCCTTCCCTCTATCCCTTCCCCTTCCCGCACCCTTCTCCCCCTCCCCTGCCCTGAAAACTCCCCATGTTTGAAAGCCAGGATGAACAACGATGCTCATAAAGCCGTCTAGGAACAGCCGGGTGAGGGTATTTTTTCCTTGTACGTACTAGGAAGGAAATCTTAATTCCAAAGGGAGGGGAGGAGGGAGGGAGGGAGGGTGAAGGAAACAACGGGATGGATGGAGGGTAAGAAGGAAGGAAGGAAGGAGGTAGGGTAGGAGGAGAGAAAGGAGAGAAGGAGGAAGGGAAAGGTAGAAAGGAAGGAAGAAGAGTAGAATAGTGTGAAGGAAGGAGGGAGGGAAGGAGGTTAGGAAGGAAACATTGGAGGGTGAGGGGAGAGGGAGGGAGGTAGGGAAGGGAGGGAGGTTAGGGAGGGAGGGAGGGAGGGAGGGAGGTTAGGGAGGGAGGGAGGGAGGGTATTATTGGTTATTCGCGTCTCTGCTGCATTTTCATACCGTCTGTCTGTCTGTCTGTCTGTCTGTCATAATACAGCCTATATATTAAACTCGTACTTTCGACTAAATATTGATTTATCTTACGATTTATTTTTGTTAATGTTCTATACTCACAAACGTTCTTCACCACAAACGTTCTACATCACAAACGTTCTTCACCACAAACGTTCTACATCACAAACGTTCTTCACCACAAACGTTCTTCACCACAAACGTTCTTCACCACAAACGTTCTTCACCACAAACGTTCTCCACCACAAACGTTCATCACAAACGTTCTTCACCACAAACGTTCTTCACCACAAACGTTCTTCACCACAAACGTTCTACATTACAAACGTTCTATGCCACAAACGTTTACATCACAAACCTTCTACACCGCAAACGTTCTACACCACAAACGTTCTACACCACAAACGTTCTACATCACAAACGTTCTGTGCCACAAACGTTTACATCACAAACGTTCTACATCACAAACGTTCTTCACCACAAACGTTCTACACCACAAACGTTCTTCACCACAAACGTTCTACACCACAAACGTTCTACATCACAAACGTTCTTCACCACAAACGTTCTTCACCACAAACGTTCTACATCACAAACGTTCTATGCCACAAACGTTTACATCACAAACCTTCTACACCGCAAACGTTCTACACCACAAACGTTCTACACCACAAACGTTCTACATCACAAACGTTCTGTGCCACAAACGTTATACACCACAAACGTTCTACATCACAAACGTTCTGTGCCACAAACGTTTACATCACAAACGTTTACATCACAAACGTTCTTCACCACAAACGATCTTCACCACAAACGATCTACATCACAAACGTTCTTCACCACAAACGATCTACACCACAAACGTTCTCCACCACAAACGTTCTCCACCACAAACGTTCTCCACCACAAACGTTCTCCACCACAAACGTTCTCCACCACAAACGTTCTTCACCACAAACGTTCTTCACCACAAACGTTCTTCACCACAAACGTTCTACACCACAAACGTTCTTCACCACAAACGTTCTTCACCACAAACGTTTACAAACAAGATCATAAATCCATTTTCACTTCACGTTTTACACTTTCTCACAAACTTTTCTATACTGGTGGTACAAAAACTACCTCTCCAGACTACAACTTTTTGCTCTCTACTTTTACAAACTCTGTGGCCAGGACATGACCCTTTTATTTGGTAAAATCAGGTCACGAGAAGGTTAATTTTGATGTAAACTTAGATGGTTTGTTTGCTTATTGGAAGGTCAGTTGTGTTTGACCTAGATGGGTGTGTTGTTGTTGTTATTATTGTTGTTGTTGTAATTGTTGTTGTGGTGGTTGTGGTTGTGGTATTATTATTATTATTATTATTATTGTTATTGTTATTGTTATATTATTTTTATTATTATTATTAATGTTGTTGGTGGTGGTGCTATGAATACTGTAGGTGGATAAGGGTGTAGGTGGGGGTGTATGTGGTTGTGGGTGGATATGGGTGTAAGGGTGTGGTTGTGTGGGTAGATAAGGGTGTGGTGGACCAGGCAGGGAGTAATAATCTTAGTGCTTCCATCAACAGCACACACCCATCAGCTTTACGAGTCTCTCTCTCTCTCTCTCTCTCTCTCTCTCTCTCTCTCTCTCGTCAAAAAAAGAGATAAAAGGAAAGAAAGAAACAAAGAGAGAGGAGAGGAGGGAGAGAGAGAGAGAGAGAGAATTAAACAAGTGAGGGAAGAAAGGATGGATGGGAGGGAAGGGGTGAAGAACTATCAGAAAGACAAAGGAAGGAGAGGGAATAAAAAAGGAGAAGGAAAACAGACGATAAAAGAGAGAAGGATGAGAGGAGGAAGTGAGACGGAAGAAGGAAAGGAGAAGGGAGGGAAATATCATAAGGGACATGGAGATGGAAGAGGAGGTGTAGTAAAGGAGGGGAGGAGGAAAGAAAGAGGAAAAGAAGGGAAGAAAAGGGAGTGAAGTAGGGAAACAACAAAGAGAACATGGAGATGAAGGAAGATAATAAGGGAATAAGAGAATAGGAGACATGGAGAGAGGGAAGGAGGGGAAGGAGAGAGAGGGAGGAGAGGTACTTAGTGGGAGTATCGTTGCCCTGTGTGGCGGAAAGGAAAGGGAGGGGAGGGGGGAATGAGTGGGAGAGGAGAGGGGAGGAGAGGGGAGTGGAGGGGGGTGTGAGAAAAAGACAAGTGTATAATTATTGGCCCGAGTCACAACATGTAAAGCCTCACCCACCCTCCAGCCAGCCAGCCTCCCTCTCATTTCTTCCTTGTGTATATCATGATGGTGTTACTGTTCGTCTCGTCCCTCCCCCTACCACCACCTCCAAAACATTTTCCCTCCTCCTCTCTCCCTCATTCAGCTTGGAGGCTTGAGAATTTATCTACAGTTTAGTGAGAGGTTTAATCTCGCCTCTGGTAGCGGTGTTGAGGATGGGTATGAGTGGGGAATGGGTGGAAAATGGGTGTATAGTTGATGGGTGTGGTGGGTAGGTGGTAGTTCACTTCTCAAGCTGCTCATGAAGAAGCCAAGACAATTCTGAGATGCTGCGGCCGTCGTCTTGCTCGGTGTTCATTGGTTGAGGCTGCTGTGACGTTATGGTGGTAGGCGGAGCTAGGCCAGGCTGTGGGTGGGAGGGCGGCAGTCACAGACACTTACCATCATGGCGATCACTGTGTCACTCCCTCGCTCCTCCTCCCTCTCTCTCTCTCTCTCCCTCTCCTTCCTACCCTCCCTCCTTTCCTCACCCTTCTTCTCACTTAGCGCTTCTTGTGTTCAACCTACTTTTATCCGCTGGCTTCCTCTTCTTTCTTATTCTTCCTTTCATTGAGTCCATCTCTATTGTTCATATTTTCCTCTCCCCTCCCTTCCCCCCTCCGCCTCCTTCCCCCCTCCCCCCCTCCGCCTCTTCCCCCCTCCCCTCCTTCCCCGTCCCCCTTTTTTCTCCTTCCTCCTCCCCCCTTCCCTTCCTCCCTCTTTCTCCCTCCCCTCCCTCTTTCTCTTCTCAATTCTGTTTATTGTCTCTCATTTATTCTTTGTTCTTTAATTTTCTAATTCTTTCTTTCTTTCTTTGAATACATTCTCTCTCTCTCTCTCTCGTTTTACTTATTACTTTTCCTTCCTTATCTCCCTTCCCCACCTCTCTCTGTCTCTCCCTCACCTCCCTTCTCCATCACTTCACCCCTTCCTCCCCTTACCTCCCCTCTCTCCTCTTCTCCCATTCCTTATTTCTCGTTTTCCTAACCATTCAACATCGTCTTAACTATTCCCTCTCTTTCATTAAGTCAAGTAAGTCAGTCAGTCAGTCATCCTATAACTAAAACCAACTTAACAAAATATTAACTATATAGCGAATCCAACATAACGAAATAACTCTTAATATAACATATATATAAATTGTCCCATCTTATCCATCAATACTCGATATATAAACTATAGACTATATAAATTAATATATATTGTGTATTGTCAAAAATATATATAAATCAGGGTTATATTTTTCTTCTTCATCTAATTGATAAGCTGTTATATAGAGCCTATGTACTGTTATATAGAGCCTATGTACTCTCCTATAGAGCCTATGTACTCTCCTATAGAGCCTATGTACTGTCCTATAGAGCCTATGTACTGTCCTATAGAGCCTATGTACTGTCCTGTAGAGCCTATGTACTGTCCTATAGAGCCTATGTACTGTCCTATAGAGCCTATGTACTGTCCTATAGAGCCTATGTACTGTCCTATAGAGCCTATGTACTGTCCTATAGAGCCTATGTACTCTCCTATAGAGCCTATGTACTGTCCTATAGAGCCTATGTACTGTCCTATAGAGCCTATGTACTGTCCTATAGAGCCTATGTACTCTCCTATAGAGCCTATACTAAGTCAATGGTTTGATATATTAACTATGGGATCTATTTTGCTATTGTATAATGGTGTGTTGTTGTTGTTGTTGTTGTTGTTGTTGTTGTTGTTGTCGTTGTATTAAGTCTGTATGCTGAGTTTGTTTGTGTTTTTTTTTTTTTTGGTTATTGTTTTATTATGTCTGTCTGTCTGTCTGTCAAATCTCTTACCAGTCTGTTCGGCCATTTGTCTGTGTGTGTCTGTCTGTCTATCTCTGTCTGTCTGTCTCTGTCTGTCTGTCTGTCTGTCTGTCTGTCTCTGTCTGTCTGTCTGTCTCTCTCTGTCTGTCTGTCTGTCTCTCTCTGTCTGTCTGTCTGTCTGTCAAATCTCTTACCAGTCTGTTCGGCCATTTGTCTGTGTGTGTCTGTCTGTCTGTCTATTAAGAGAATTTGTCTGACTAATATTCAACGTGTCTGTTGCAGTTGTCTGTCTCTGTTGGAGTGTCTGTCTGTTGCAGTTGTCTGTCTCTGTTGGAGTGTCTGTCTGTCTGTTGGAGTGTCTGTCTGTCTGTTGGAGTGTCTGTCTGTCTGTTGGAGCGTCTGTCTGTCTGTCTGTTGGAGCGTCTGTCTGTCTGTTGGAGCGTCTGTCTGTCTGTTGGAGTGTCTGTCTGTCTGTTGGAGTGTCTGTCTGTCTCTCTCTGTTGGAGTATCTGTCTGTCACTCTGTTGGAGCGTCTGTTTGTCTGTTGGAGTGTCTGTCTATCTGTTGGAGCGTCTGTCTGTCTGTCTGTTGGAGCGTCTGTCTCTCTGTTGGAGTGTCTGTCTGTCACTCTGTTGGAGCGTCTGTTTGTCTGTTGGAGCGTCTGTCTGTCTGTTGGAGCGTCTGTCTGTCTGTTGGAGTGTCTGTCTGTCTGTTGGAGCGTCTGTCTGTCTGTTGGAGCGTCTGTCTGTCTGTTGGAGCGTCTGTCTGTCTGTTGGAGTATCTGTCTGTCTCTCTGTTGGAGCGTGTCTCTCTGTTGGAGTGTCTGTCTGTTGAAGCGTCTGTCTGTCTGTTGGAGTGTCTGTCTGTCTGTTGGAGTGTCTGACTGTCTGTGTACATAGACTTAATCTTGCTGTGAGGTGATGTGGGTTGCTGTGAGGTGATGTGGTTTGCTGTGAGGTGATGTGGTTTGCTGTGAGGTGATGTGGGTTGCTGTGAGGTGATGTGGGTTGCTGCGAGGTGATGTGGGTTGCTGCGAGGTGATGTGGGTTGCTGCGAGGTGATGTGGGTTGCTGCGAGGTGATGTGGGTTGCTGCGAGGTGATGTGGGTTGCTGTTAGGTGATGTGGGTTGCTGTGAGGTGATGTGGGTTGCTGTGAGGTGATGTGGGTTGCTGTGAGGTGATGTGGGTTGCTGCGAGGTGATGTGGGTTGCTGTGAGATGATGTGGGTTGGTAAAAGAATAATCCATAGAATTAAATAAGATTAATAAATACAGATATAAATATATAAATAAAGTTAGAAAAACAAACTAGTAAAAATAATTACAGTATTTAAAGTGAAAATAAAAATGGAATAAGCGATAAAAGATAATTAATCCCAAATTACTTACGTGATTATTACAAGTCTTGATAATAACAATAAATCACAAATATAAATTGAAATATTAATAATAAACTAAATTAAACATCAATATTAACAGAGTAATATGAGGTGATTATAGTAGAGATTATATATGTAGAAAATAATAGGAGTATAATATGTGGACTAAAATATTGGAAGTAATAGTTATAGGTAATAGTTATAGGTAATAGTTATAGGTAATACAAGTAGATATATGAAAATAGAGTAATTGCAATGTGTATAATGGTCATAAAGTGAAAATATTAATAATAGTGTTAGTATATACCAAAGTATTCTATTGTTAATAAGAAAAATAAACTAAAAGAATTTGAACTAATATTAAGATGAATTAAACTGATCAAAAATACATCTTACAAAAAAAATCCCCCCCTTCCCAACAAAAACATACCCCCCTCCCAACAAAAACATACCCCCCTCCCAACAAAAACATACCCCCCTCCCAACAAAAACATACCCCCCTCCCAACAAAAACATACCCCCCTCCCAACAAAAACATACCCCCCTCCCAACAAAAACATACCCCCTCCCAACAAAAACATACCCCCCTCCCAACAAAAACATACCCCCCCTCCCAACAAAAACATACCCCTTCCCAAAAAAAACATACCCCCTCCTAACAAAAACATACCCCCTCCTAACAAAAACATCCCCCCTCCCAACAAAAACATACCCCCTCCCAACAAAAACATACCCCCCTCCCGACAAAAACATCCCCCCTCCCAACAAAAACATCCCCCTCCCAACAAAAACATACCCCCCTCCCAACAAAAACATACCCCCTCCCAACAAAAACATACCCCCAACAAAAAAAAAATTGCCCCCTCCAAAAAATAAAATAATAATAATAATAATAATAATAATAATAATAATAATAACAATAAACTAATGAATAAAAGAGATGGTAGAAAAATCTGTTGAATTAAACAAGAATGTTATTGTTAATCTTGGGGATGGAGAAGAGTCGTAGGCCAGGTGACAATGTTTACAGTAAACACGCGTTTATGGCCACCGGTGATAGAGGCTATGTTCCATCGCCTTTATTTACGGCGGCTGAGTCTTGTACACCTGCCCTAGGAAATACCTCCTCTTTAAAAGTTCATGAAATCGATGGTTGTGCTGACGTGGGGGAGGGAGGGGAGGGGGGGGGGAGAGTTAGTTGAAGGTATAGGTGAAGGGGAGGGGGGGTGGTCAAGAGAGAGGGGTAGGGGTTGAGGTAAGGGGATAGGGGTAATTAGAGGTAGGGGGGTGGAGGTATCGAGGGAGGGGTGTGGGTAGGGGTAGTAGATGGAATAGGGAGAGTGGGAGGGGGGAGATGGAGGGGTGGGGAGGACGGGATTGATGAAATGGAGGGAGGGAGGGAGGGAGGGGTAGGGAGTGGAGGGAAGGCTGGAGTCTGAAACAAATATATTTATCAATAAAATCAATTAATTCCAGTTCATTACATATTCTTGTTGACGAAACTTATTTATATATACAAATTATATATATAGATACGTATCGTACTTATTTGTTTATATAGAGTACCAATAAACATAGACTCATAATAATTGATGTTATGTCTTTGTTTACTTGTTTTGTTTGTTTATTTTTCGTGTGTTTGTTTACTGGTGGTTATGTTTGTTTGCTCGGAGTATTTGTTTGTTTGTTTGTTTGTTTTTATCGTTATTTTTTGTTGATTTTGTCTTGTTTTTTGGGGGATATTATTATTGTTTTTCTATTTTAATTTTTGTTGTTGTTGTTGTTGTTTTTGTCGTTATTATTATTATTATTATTATTATTATTATTATTACCTTTCATCCATTACTAAATATTTTCCGTCACAGATTCGTAAACAAAAAAAATCTATATTTCTCAAAAAGTTTCCTATAATTAGATTAACATAGTAATCCCCTTAAGCCTTAACAACTTCGTAATATATTTACGTTTTTTTACGCCTCTTGTAAAGTGATCCGTGTAATGGTCTGTCTGTCTGTCTGTCTGTCTGTCTGTCTGTCTTTGTTTGACTATCTAAATTTATGCCTGCCTGTCTGTCTGTCTGCCTGTCTGTCTGTCTGTCTGTCTGTCTGTCTGTCTTTGTTTGACTATCTAAATTTATGTCTGTCTGTCTGTCTGTCTGTCTGTCTTTGTTTGACTATCTCAATTTATGTCTGTGTTTGACTAAGTTACTGTCTGTCTGTCTGTCTGTCTGTCTGTCTGTTTGACTATCTCAATTTATGTCTGTGTTTGACTAAGTTACTGTCTGTCTGTATCTGCTGCTCTGTGTATGTCTGTCTTTGCCTGAGTGTCTGTCTAAATTCGTCTGTTTATCTGTACAGCAACTCATATTTCCATGTAAAGTACCAATGGATTTCCTGTCTACATAGGTACCTTGGATCTAGATAAGGAGAGGTATATTTACATAGGTACTTCCCCTTCGATTGAGGTAGTGACGTTTACACAGGTACACCAGAGAGAGAGAGAGAGAGAGAGACAAAGAGAGAGAGAGAGAGAGAGAGAGAATAGGTGCATTTACATAGGTATCTTGAGGTCACACATCAGTTTTGGGGTCACTAGGTCATAAGGTCAAGGTCATTGATGCTAAAAACAGGAGATGGAACTTCCTATGCCCTGTTGAACACGGTGTTACATGTGTACAGTTGCGGACACAATTCATGGCACCTTTCTGGCACTCTCTACCTGAGGGGTCATGGAGGTAAGGAGGGATTTGTTTATTTATTTGTTTTTTATGAATTTGTTTACTTATTTTATTTATTTGTTTATTTATTTATTGATTTAGTTCATTTATTGATTCATATGTGTCCTTGTTTTTCATTGTTTGTTGTTTTATTTACTGTACTTTTGGGTGTTATTTTTCCATCCGTCCGCCCGTCCGTCCGCCCGTCTTTACGTTAGTCCGTACGAGTGTCCGTCGTATCTTAAGTTTGTTTGCAAGATGACGCCAAAAAAATATCCAAAGTATGAAAGTGCAATTGATGTAGTTTTGTTTGCATGTTTTCTTGGTTTGTTTACATACTTTTTTAATTGTTTACATACTTTATTTATTTGTTTACATTCTTTCTTGGTTTGTTTACATGTTTTATTGATTTGTTTACATACTTTTTTAATTGTTTACATACTTTTATTTATTTGTTTACATTCTTTCTTGGTTTGTTTACATGTTTTATTTATTTGTTTACATACTTTCTTGATTTGTTTACTTAAATTTTCAAGTTGTTTGATTCATTTGATTGATGTCTGGAGATGTTGGTAATATAATCGTGTTTTTTTTTATTTATTTATTTATTTTTTTTATTTTTAGTCAATTCAATATTTTTTTTCTTAACTAAAATATATAAGTTAAAAAAATAACTTCGAGTAAATCCTCTTTTCTGTTTGTGTTTTGTTTATTTTTTCCACAGTTTTCTTGTGTGTGTTTTTCCTCGTGTTATTAGTGTAAAAAAAAACGGATGAACTTTGTACCAAAATTAATTTGTATATAAAAAAAAAAAAACATTACGGTCGAAAAAAAAAAATAGAACCGGTCAATTTGGTGTGTTGGTGGCCAGTAAATTTCATTGTCTTAATCACGTTGTTCATCAGGAGAAGTTGTCTTGTTTGTCATTGTTTTTAAGCGATCTGTTGTTTTTAATGGCTCAAGTTGGCTCTCTTGTCATTTACTCCCACGATAACAAAAAAGAAAAAAATTGCTTTTATTACCGTATTTCTTTGTTTGTAATTCTTTGTAAATGTGTTTGTTTGTTTCTTTATATTTGGTATAATAATGAAAGAGAAATGTATATAACCAACTATTAACTTGTAAAACTGTAATTAGAAAGTTAATGAAGAAATATTAGAGCAAATAGATTCAGATATATAATAAATGGAACGTACTGTTTTGATGAATGATTTTCAGATGTTGTTGTATTATCAATAGATGTTGTGTGGATAAAGTATAGGGTGACTGAACAAATTGGAAGAGAGAGAGAGAGAGAGAGAGAGATGCCTTGAAAAAATAAAATATAAATTAATGTATTTTGTGGTTGAGGTCAAATGGTAAAACGTCATTGCATCCATCAGTTGGTCATGACATAAAGAATAAAATAAAAGTCTCGAAATGCACTTGAAATATTGACATGCCATACCCACCTTCCCCCTCCGCCCCCTCTCCCCTCTTCTCCACCTCCCTCCTCCCCTTCTCCCTCTCCTCCTCTCCGCACCCTCCCACCACCCCCCCCCCCCCAAGCCATCATTTATATCAAAACATAAGGTCAGATGTCACCGCTCCGATTGGCTCTCGGCTAATGTAACGAAGGTCAGAGGTCATTGGCACCTTAATCACCTGTGCTAATGAGCAGCGACATAACGAGGCAAACACAATAGCCAAGAACCTCGTAACCTTGACCGCCGTTATTTGGGTGAAAGCTCAGGTCAAAGTTCAGAGGTCACCCTTAATCAGTTCTGGGGCGTGGCCTTGGTGGGTGATGGGGGAGTCGGTGGTATAATTTGACCCGTGTTGGTGGTATAATCCGGGTCGTGATTGTGATATAATTACCACTTTGGCCGACAACAGTATTAAGGGATTGTGGCTGGTGATGATAGCACACGGTGTCTCCTATAGCACACGGTGTCTCCTATAGCACACGGTGTCTCCTATAGCACACGGCGTCTTCTATAGCACACGGTGTCTCCTATAGCACACGGTGTCTCCTATAGCACACGGAGTCTCCTATGGCACACAGTGTCTCGTATAATACATGTGTACACCGTGTGCTCCCCGGGGTAGGCTTTAGTAATAATAATAATAATAATAATAATAATTAACGGTTTATTGAAGGAGCTTGGCAGCCAGAAGGCTGAAAATATACAGTTACATAATTGGGGAATGGGTTACGAATTACAAATAATATACAAGTAACATAAGTGACACAAATAAGACATATAATAACTTAGATGGGGAAAAGCTCAAACTACAGTTCATTTCAACATAGTGACAGTGTTACAGTATTACAAGTTATTGATAATTTTTACAATGGTTGGGACTGGGCTGTTCTTATAGCGATCAGTTCGTGCACGTATGGGCTGGATGCGGTTGTGGTGTCGAACAGCAATTCTCGGACAAGGGATCTCAGGTGGTAGTAGGAGCCGGTGTCGGGGATGGTGTAGAAGCTTCTTACCAAATTTGCAGATGAGGTCGTGGTGATGGTCAGTGAGAGTCGAAAGGGTCAGTGTGTTGAGCGCTTCTTGATATGTGGAGTAGGAGGGGGAGAGAATAATCTTGCATGCCCTCTTTTGCACTTTTTCTAGGTGTTTACGTTGTGTGGCATTTAGGGAGGAAGACCAGGTGGGGGAGGCATAGGTGAGCTTGGGAAGTATGAATGTTGTGTAAACACTGAGGAGCTCGTGTGCAGGAACTCCGAGGGACTTGAGTCGGCGGAGGAGGTGGAGACGGAAACTGGAGGATTTGACAACTTCATTGACGTGTGGTTTCCAATTTAGTTTGTTGTCTATGGTGACGCCGAGGAGCTTCGTGGAATCTACAACCTGGAGTGTGTTCGGACCTAGAGTAATGGAAGGAGGTGGGACAATGTCGGAGGAGAGGTTGATGTGCATAACCATGGTCTTGGTATGGTTGATGGTGACATGGTTGTTGGTGGCCCAGTTTTGGAGACTGTTCAATAAATCCTGAAGGGCGGTATAGTTGGGAGCAGAATTGTTGACGCTGATCCCAATGGTGGAGTCGTCGACATATTTCCAGCGAGCAGGGGTTTCTCTTAGGGCATCATTGATGAGCATAAGGAAGCAGAGTGGTCCCATCTTGGTGCCTTGGGGGACGCCACAGGTGAGTGACTGAAAGGTGGAGACAGCCCCTCGGAAGCGTACAGCTTGGCGTCGGTCACTGAGGAAGTCTGTAAGCCATGGTATGAGGCTTCTTCGAAGCCCGAGGTCAATAGCTTTGTTGATGATTATATTGTGGTCGACTAGGTCGAACGCTTTAGTGAAATCAATGAAGGCGACAGCTACAGACGTTTTTCGTTTCTCGAGATGGCGGTATATGTAATCGAGAAAGCTGACAAGACAGTGAGTGGTGGAGGAAGTTTTCATGTTGCCAAATTGCTGAGGGTCTACGACTCCTGCAATATCAGCATAAGCCCAGTCGAACACAAAACTTTCACAGATTAGGCTGGGTATTGGGGTGATTGCAATAGGTCGTAGCTGATTTAAGGATTGTGGGCTGGTTGACTTGGGCACTGGTGATACATAAGAGGTCTTCCAGTCAGCTGGGCATCTGGCTTGACTGAGAGAAGCATTGATGATGGAGCAGAGGGGTTTAGCAAGCTCCGGGGAGAACTCCTTGAAGAGTTTCATTGGTAAGTCAATGGGGGTGGTAGAGCGTTTTAATTTTAGTTTGTCCAGGCGTTTTGCTACTTCAAATTCTTCTACTAAGTCAGTGGGAAGTGGGGCTGGTAGGTAAGCAGGGAGAGTTGTTGTGTCAAGCTGTGGGAGCGTCTGGCATATAGTAGCGAAATGGTTATTTGTTTGCTCAGCTGCGTCAACACTAGTGAGATGGCTAAGGAAGGGGAGGGGGTGTGTCTTATTGTTTAGTCCACAGAGTTCTTTAAGCTTACCATACCATTGACTGTGTGTGTGTGTGTGCGTGTGTGTGTGTGTGTGTGTGTTAGACAGGGCTAATCTTTAGCTGACCCCCAAAAGTAGAAATCGACTAGAAAAAAATTCAAAACACCAGAATTATGAGAAAAACTATATATAAAAATAGTTTGATAATAAAGAAGTAACTACCTGGATTATAAAAGTAAAGAAAAATATTGTTACAAGTTTACCTTAAATAGTTCGTAATTAACTTTGAAAGTTTATCAGAGACATGTGCGGAGTTTTGTTAATTTACATAAAAATACCAGTTGCTGATCAATGAAGAAAAGCTTAGGGAGAACAGCGTTAAACGAGGATATGTGCGTTAAACGAGGATATGTGCGTTAAACGAGGATATGTGCGTTAAACGAGGATATGTGCGTTAAACGAGGATATGTGCGTTAAACGAGGATATGTGCGTTAAACGAGGATGTGCATTAAACGGGGCTGTTGATTGGTTTGACTGCAAGACTAGAGTTAGGTTAGGTTAGGTAAACTATTAGTGAAAGATGTAGCTTAGCCCCTTCAGTTGGTCTAAAATTACCATTGGGTGTATGTGTGGGTGGGTGTATGTGGGTGTATGTATATGTGTGTGGGTGTATGTGTGTGTGGGTGTATGTGTGGGTGTAAGTGTATGTGTGTGGTGGTGTACGTGTGGGTGTAAGTGTTGGGGGTGTATGTGTGAGATACTCGATTAAAAAAAAAAAAAAAAGCTACCCTGACCCCCACGTATCGTAAGTCCTTTGTTAGGTAAATATTTCGACAACATTACGGTAGTAGTTTAAGAGACATTGACCCTTATCTTAAACCTATGGCTTTTATCCCTGTAAACGTTTTAGCATACAGAGTTTATTTACATAGTGTTGTTGTTTATGAATTTTCTTACAGGCGTTTAGGTGGTCAAAATAACCTTCCATAAAATATGTTTTGGTTGTAAGCATCAGATGTGACTCTGGTATGGAATGAACTACAGTATATTCCCAACTTAGATATTACCCAACAGGGATTTAAAGACTTATATACCCATAATATAAACCTCCTTATATCACCTTTAGATAGATGTTATAGTTTCTACAATTAAAAAACTCGTATACGTCCACTATAGTCTGAGGGGGTTAAGACTAGACTATAGTAAAACAGGTCGAGACGTGTGTAGGATAATGGCTGTTGCCTCTATCTTGTAACCAGCCCGTGTGTCGAAAAAGATGGATTACAGGATGAACTCCGCTTCACAGGATGGACGCCACCTTGTGTTTTGCTCTTGTATCTAGGATCTTTTAAGGTGTGTGTGTGTGTGTGTGTGTGATCTGATCTTTGAGAAGTTTACATGTTCACACACACACACACACACACTATCTTACAGCCCATCGTTCATCCCCTTACACCCCCACAACCAGTCCCCCTTCCACCCCACAACCACTCCCCCTTCCACCCCCACAACCACTCCCCCTTCCACCCCCACAACCACTCCCCCTTCCACCCCCACAACCACTCCCCCTTCCACCCCCACAACCACTCCCCCTTCCACCCCCACAACCACTCCCCCTTCCACCCCCACAACCACTCCCCCTTCCACCCCCACTTCCACTCCCCCAACCACTCCCCCTTCCACCCCCCCAACCACTCCCCCTTCCACCCCCACTTCCACTCCCCCTTCCACCCCCTCTTCCACTTCCACTCCCCCTTCCACCCCTACTTCCACTCCCCCTTCCACCCCCTTCCACTCCCCCTTCCACCCCCGTCAAGAAGGCCTCGTAAGTGTGGTCACGTACGGATTGAGGAGCGAAAATCTCTCCAGACTGAAGGTTGATCTCGACCTTATGGAAGATTCACCAATAGTTAATGAGTGGACCTCTTTATACTTGGTCAGGGGCCTGCGTGACCTCGATAGTATGATCTAGACACAAATGATCGTTTAATGTCCATGAATTGTTTAGGGGGTAGTTACTGGGGGGGGGGAGGGGTGTTAGGAGGTAGTAGAGGAGGGGGGTGCCAGGGGGGAGGTAGTAGAGAGGAGGGGGGGTGCCAGGGAGTGCCAGAGAGGGAGTGCCAGTTCTGTAAATAACACTCTGTTATTCAAGGCCTGAATAAACGAACAAAGGAAATGGTCACTGTTGAGTAGATGTAGACGGTAGATGACAGGGAGTGAGTAGATGTAGACGGTAGATGACAGGGAGTGAGTAGATGTAGACGGTAGATGACAGGGAGTGAGTAGATGTAGACGGTAGATGAAGGTAATACAACTACCACCATCATACAAACTACCACCATCATACAACCACCACCATCATACAACCACCACCATCATACAACCACCACCATCATACAACCACCACCATCATACAACCACCACCATCATACAACCACCCCATCTGGTTGGCTGGCAGCTTTAGTTATTTTTTCATACGTGTTTGTAAATAAAACTGAACTGAGTACCAAACAAGTCAACACCAACACCACCAGCTGATGTATTTTACAACAACAACTATCACATCAACAACAACAACAACAATTACATTAATAACAACTACAACAACAAATACAACTATAAGTACATCAACAAGAACAAATATAACTACAAAAACTACAACGAAAACAACTACAAAAAATAATTGCACAACAACAAAACTAAGGCAATTTATTTGATTGTATTGTTGTATGATGTATGATTAGTATATGATATATTGATTGGGATACTGTATTTTATTGTATTGTGTATTTAACTATGGTGTATCTTCAGGGTTACTGTATTATACTGTATTTTGTTATCAGTATATAGGGTGACACCAACACATGGGGTGACACCAACACATGGGGTGACACCAACACATGGGGTGACTCAGGGTAAACAAAGCATAAGGTGAATAACACATAGGGTGACGCATAGGGTGTACAACACACACACAGTCTAGGAGGAGTTGACGCACAACAAGATTACATAATGTGTGTGTGTGTGTGTGTGTGTGTGTGTGTGCAGTAAATGATTATGTATGTATATGTTTTTTTTCCTACGGTGACGTCCCTATTCACCAACTAACTCGAGTCATGTTAAGGGGGAGGCAATAGGTGGTTAACAGGGCGTGTCGGTGTCGGTGGTGGTAGTGGTGGTGGTGGTGGTAGTGGTGGTGGCCACTGTATACACTGTCCTCATCACCGCTTTAAGAAAAACCCTTTATAATGATGTTGGTAAACTTGAGCTATATACTGCTGTCCCAACACTGACACTTGGGGGGGGGGGGAGGGAGGGAGGGGGTGGTGGGTGGGTGGGGGAGAGTCACTAGGGGGTAAGAGGAGGGTAAGGGACACTAGGTGGGTAAGGAGGGCTAAGTGACAACAACAACAACACTACCACCATCAACACAGCATCAACACATTCCCACTAAGACCAACACAACACCATGAACACAACAATAACACCTAGCATCAACACCAGCATCAACACAGCATCAACACAACACCAGCATCAACACAACATCAACACCAGCATCAACACAACACCAGCATCATCACAACATCAACACCAGCATCAACACAGCATCAACACAACATCAACATCATCACAACAACACCATCAACACAGCATCATCACAACACCACCACTACCATCATCATCACAACACGGCAACAGAGGGAACATGGGCACACAGCGTATTGGGACGTGTTACAGCCACATTCGTACACTGTGAGAGAACGAACATTTTAGGAAATTGGGGAGACAAATTCGATATGTGGTGGCGACTAGGTTAGGTCCCAAGTTGAGACGCTTAGATGAGACACAGACGATTCTCAACCTTATGAAATGTGACTGGACATGTTCTCATCGTGTTGTAGATATTTTCCGATGTGTTAGGACATGCCTGAGCGTGTTACGACGTGTGTCTGTGTCTCTCCCTGAGTTTGGGCTAAAGTAAGCACTAGCCAGGACTCACAATACTCTAGAGACTTTAAGGGGGAGGGAGGAGAGATAGGAGAGAGGAGAGACAGGGAGAGACACGGCTAGAGATCTGTAGTGCTCCAGAGTCGGTAATTCTTGACACTGTCTTAACACCCAGTGAACAGTTTCTTTAACGCTACATTGTGGAGGGTGCGTCAGGCAGGGAGGTTATTGTCTTTGGGTAACTGCTGCCCCCATGTCTTCTCAGAGGCGTATGTTTATTTTTCTTCCTGTAATTTGTATTATTTTTTTTTTTTTTTACGTTCACTGTGTAATGTGAGAACGTGATTTATTGGGGATGTGAGAATGTGATTTATTGGGGATGTGAGAATGTGATTTATTGGGGATGTGAGAATGTGATTTATTGGGGATGTGAGAATGTGATTTATTGGGGATGTGAGAATGTGATTTATTGGGGATGTGAGAATGTGATCTATTGGGGGATGTGAGAACGTGATCTATTGGGGATGTGAGAACGTGATCTATTGGGGATGTGAGAACGTGATCTATTGGGGATGTGAGAACGTGATCTATTGGGATGTGAGAACGTGATCTAACTGGTGTGATTACTTAAGCTGTGTGGCCCGTAGAGGATGGAGAAATGACGCCCAAATTGCGTAGAGATTATCCGTAAAATTGTTGTGTTTTGTGGAAAGATTATTGAAGCGTTAAGAGTGATGGTTTAACCCTTTGTTGTCTGTGGTTTAACTCTTTGTGTACGATGGTTTAACTCTTTGTTGGCGAGGGTTTAGAACGTTTTGTGGGCAGTGGTTTAACTAGACAAGTTTAGAGAATTACGGGAGGATAATCTTTTCATTATTCAATCATTCAGAGATCGTATATTAAATATTCTGAAGTCGAGTGTCATGTCAGGTCATGAGCTGTTGACCTCGTGTGAGAAGGATGTCGGTAAGTTGAACTTTGACCCCTCCGCATGTTTACCTCGAAGCTACTGTTGTGTTTTGTTTTATGGATGTGTGGCGATGTACACACACAAACACACACAAACACACACACACACACACTCACACCAACTAGTCAAGAAGGTGTGCAGGGTTGTAAAGTCTAACCTGGGAAAAACAAAGATATCGGCGACCGTCCTGGAATAAGAAAAAGATGCAATACGTCTCTTTCTAAAGGAACACAGACCCTCTCCCTTCCCCCCTGTTCAACATTAACTGGTAAAGCTAGACGAGAGAACTTCGATGTACGTTCCAGGAAAAAAAAATTATTGTTAATGCTTTACTGGGAAGTGGTGGTGGTGGTGTTAGTGGTAGTTATGGTGGTGGTGGTAGTAGTGGTGATGATAGTGAGTGTGGTGGTAGTTATGGGGGTGGTAGCGATGGGAATAAATATATAATACTTAGCTGTAATATGAAGGACCTTTGCAATAGCCAAACGCTTGATGAAATAACCGTCTGACGATGAAGAAAAGAAAAGGTGTTTGTTACCTGGAGAGAGAGAGAGAGAGAGAGAGAGAGAGAGAGAGAGAGAGAGAGAGGAGAAACTTCATGTTGGTAGTTAGGTAAAGAGAAGTTTTAATGGCCGTTAACCTGTAATTGGTGAGTTACAAGTACATTATTGAAGTCGTTCCTCGAAAATAAAAATGACTAACAAAAATAAATAAATAAAAATAATAAAAAAATGACAAATATAAAAAACTAAAATAATAATAATATTGATAAAAATAACAATATTTAACGGTGAATAAAAAAAAAATACCCAAATGTTAAAAATATAAAATGAAAAGATTTAACATTAATTACATAAAGTTAAATTGGTGTATGTGTGTGGAGGAAGGGGTCAGTTAACAACAGTGTAAAGAGGAGTTGGTATAGTGTGTGAACATCGTGTTAACTCGGCGTGAGATCATGTTAACAGAGGTTGCAGTGTTGTTGTGTTGTAGGAGATGTTGTTGGTTGTGGTGTTGTAGGTTGTGGTGATGTTGTAGGTTGTAGCGATGTTGTAGGTTGTGGTGATGTTGGTGTTGTAGGTTGTGGTGATGAAGGTGTTGGTGTTGTTGGTTGTGGTGTTGTAGGTGGTGTTATAGGTGTTGGTGTTGTTGGTTGTGGTGTTGTAGGTGTTGTTATAGGTGTTGGTGTTGTTGGTTGTGGTGATGAAGGTGTTGGTGTTGTTGGTTGTGGTGTTGTAGGTGTTGATGTTGTAGGTGTTGATGTTGTAGGTGTTGATGTTGTTGGTTGTGGTGTTGATGTTGGTGTTGTTGGTTGTGGTGTTGTAGGTGTTGTTGTGGTGTAGAACAGTAACACGTAGGTGAATTGGCTGGTGGGCTTAGTAGGTGACCATGTAAACAACTGTGTCCCTGATGTGGTGGTGATGGTGGTGGTGGTGATGGTAGTGGTGATGGTGGTGGTAGTGGTGATGGTGGTGGTGGTGGTGGTGGTGATGGTGGTGGTGGTGGTGGTGATGGTGGTGGTGGTGGTGGTGGTAGTGGTGGTGAAGGTGGTAGTATTAGTGGTGGTGGTGTTAGCGGGGCTCTCACTCTTCACGTGGTGTTAGCGGGACTCTCACTCTTCACGTGGTGTTAGCGGGGCTCTCACTCCTCACGTGGTGTTAGCGGGACTCTCACTCTTCACGTGGTGTTAGCGGGACTCTCACTCTTCACTTGGTGTTAGCGGGACCCTCACTCTTCACGTGGTGTTAGCGGGACCCTCACTCTTCACGTGGTGTTAGCGGGACTCTCACTCTTCACGTGGTGTTAGCGGGACTCTCACTCTTCACGTGGTGTTAGCGGGGCTCTCACTCTTCACGTGGTGTTAGCGGAACTCTCACTCTTCACGTGGTGTTAGCGGGGCTCTCACTCTTCACGTGGTGTTAGCGGGGCTCTCACTCTTCACGTGGTGTTAGCGGGACTCTCACTCTTCACGTGGTGTTAGCGGGACTCTCACTCTTCACGTGGTGTTAGCGGGACTCTCACTATTCACGTGGTGTTAGCGGGATTCTCACTCTTCACGTGGTGTTAGCGGGATTCTCACTCTTCACGTGGTGTTAGCGGGACTCACTGGATGGTATGAAGGTCAACAATGGCCCAGACCTTAACCCGATTCCAGTGTGTGTGTGTGTGTGTGTGCGTGCGTGTGCGTGCGTGTGTGTGTTAACCTGTGTTTATGTACGGTCAGTCACGTTAAAAACTATCATTGTGTGGCTAACTACATGTTGAGCCCTTTACTTTCCTTCCTTCCTTCCTTCCTTCTTTACTTTCTTCCTTCCTTCACGGTGAGATAGAAGGCGTTACGTGTACAACAACTCTTACTGTTATCCTTCCTTCCTTCCTTCCTTCCCACGGTGAGATAGAAGGCGTTACGTGTACAACAACTCGTGGGTTCTGACTTAATAATAAGACTGGGACTCCTACCTGCCTCAACCTCCTGCTCGATTCTCTTACCTGTCTCCTGTGTCTGCCAGAGAGGAGGAGGAGGAGGAGGAGGAGGAGGAGGTGTGTGCTTATAAGGGGAGAGGAGGAGGAGGAGGAGGAGGTGGTGTGTGAGTGTGTGTGTGTCCACTGCTGTTACGCTCTCTTCGCCAACTACGTACAGGCCGCTTACGCTATAGTAGGTCAGCGGGATGCGTTAAATAAAGCTGTGTGTGGGTTTGCGTTAGTGTATTCGTTAGTAACTTCACTCATTCGTTATAAAATGCGTATTATCTACATACGCATTTTAAGTAATGGATAAATCCACTTATAAAATTTTACTTATTATTTAGATGTACTTGGGAGAGAAAATAAATTACAGTAGTGTCTTGTTTAATCTTACTTAAAATCACTTACAAAAAAAGATAATCTCCTTTTTAATAGTTACTTAAAAAAAATGTGTGAGTATGACCTATTGCTGTAGTTACTTTATCTTACTTATAAAGAGCAGCGGAGGGTTACCAATTTCTTAAGAAAACGTAAAAAAAAAAAAAGTTCTGTTATATTTTTTCCAGAACTTACTTATAAAGTGTGGGTGTGTACTGTCATATTTATGTACGGGACTGAAACATTTCCTCAGGTATTTTACTACTTAGAAATACAGCTCTGGGGTATTACTTAAACTACACACACACACACACTTATAGGGGGTATTTACAATTAATCTAACCCCAGACGCCTAACCTAACCTAACCTAACTCCACTCTCCTATACCGCTTGCCCCTCATCTTCCCTTACCCTCCTCCTCTACCACCCCTTCCTCCTCCTCCTACCCCACCACCCCTTCCTCCTCCTCCTACCCCACCACCCCTTCCTCCTCCTCATCTTCCTCCAAACCTACTTTAACCCCCCCTCACCCCCTCACCCCCTCTACCCCTCACCCCCTCACCCCCTATCTCAGTGGTTAGTTATTAACATATCCGGGTAGAGTCTTCAAGGTCTTTGGCGTCGACTTGTTCTTTTTCTGTCATCCTTCAGTAAAAAAAATAATTCCTTTTGTGTTTTTCCATTATTTTTTTTTTTTACGGTTTTGTTTTATGGGAGTAATGTGTGTGTGTGTGTGTGTGTGTGTGTGTGTGTGTGTGTGTGTGTGTGTGTGTGTGTGTGTGTGTTTTATTCAATTACAGTATACACGCATGTAAATATAATCACAGATAAATATACACACACATACAGTACGCACACAACAAAACATACACATACGAACACAACAAAACACACACACACACACACACACACACACCAGAGCAATGTGTCAACAAGACGGCAGAACTGAATGTACAATGTTAACACTCGACTCTGAGAAACTGTTATGTCACCTACTCAACATTTTTCACTTACCTGCGTTCATATCATATGTTTCCTAAACCAAATACGAGACGAGGAAGAAAGTGTGTCCCTGAAATGTGCTGATGGTGTGTTTGTGGGTCCTTGTGGGCTCCGTCAGTAGGTGAGTCAGTCAGTTTGTGTCTCTGTTTGTATGTCAGTCTTTTATGTTTGTTCTATTTTCCTCTTTTTTTTTTAACATAACTGAAAAACTGTTCCATATATTTTTACCCCAAACTTTGTACAGTACCCACATATTCCAGGTTGTTAGGAGGCGGCAGTTGTTAAAATAGTTACTCCTGACGTTAACGACGTAACGAGTGGCTTGTGTTTATTTACCTTATGCATATTTTAATTTGTTTTAGTTTAGTCCCATCTATATATATGTGTGTGTGTGTGTGTGTGTGCTGTAAGTCGTACACACAACAGTAAGGGAGTTATCAATGAAGCAGTTAAATGGGCTCAACATTTATCTAACTCATAATACAGTAAAGAAAATAAACATGTATAATATGAGTAATTATCACGTTGGGTGTCCAAAATAAATATCCTGTAATATTAACAAAGATCAAGAGGCTTCATTATCCAGTGAGTAACGAAAAGTTAATGATAATATTATCGTGTAAGAAATTTGGACCCGACTTTGTGTAATTGAGTTACGATCGATCAACATAATCCCACCATTAGCTTATTTAGGCTGGTCGACTGTCCATACTCTTTCGTGTCATGTTTTATTCTGTTGATCTCCGCTGTGCTCTGGTCAAAGTCCTTTTTATAGTGAGGTGACAACAGAAATTTCCCCCCCCCCCCAAAATTTGACTTCAAAAGCGAATGCAAATCCCTTGATAAATTAATTGAGCTGTGCTTTATCCCGAGCGCGCGCAAATTTTATAATCGACTGCCCCTTGTAGTGCCGAGTTGCCAGGTTGTAAATATCAGAGGACCGCCCGGGTGACATTTACCAGACCACGTTCGTTTCCTCGCCTCTATTTCACTCCTGACTACCGCAGTTAAATAAGTTTCCCCGCAGATAATTGGTAACGTACACGAGGATTCTATTTCGTGTCGTGATATGGAGTAAAGGAGTAGGTGATCTTTAGAGGGATAAAGTTTGAAAGCACAGAGAGGCGAGATCAAGCAAATACTGTATTCTGCTCCTGCCATCACACATACACACACACACAGACACACACACAGACACACACACACATCGCCCAGGTGCAAGCTTGCTTTTATCTCTTAATTGTTTCTACGTGATCTATAAACGCCGGATAAACTACACCTTTTATACCCTCTTTTCCGGACGAAATATGGCGCCATCAAAACGAAATAAATAAAAACTTATACGATTTCAATTTTACTCTCGATTAAATAGGCTGAATGTTTATATATATATTTTCCTCACTGAAGTCATCGTACACCGACAGGCTGTAGGAGTAGCCATGCCCCAGCCTAACCTCATTACAGCAGTGGGTTATCAAAATCCTTCCCCATTGACCTTTAAATACCAGCCTGTACTCTCCCTACCTCCTAAA
The DNA here is from genome assembly GCA_958450375.1 of Homarus gammarus. Classification (NCBI taxonomy): domain Eukaryota; kingdom Metazoa; phylum Arthropoda; class Malacostraca; order Decapoda; family Nephropidae; genus Homarus; species Homarus gammarus. Next base: position 832,761 of record CAUDMG010000780.1, on the reverse strand, counting down.
AATGGGGTCCTAAAAATCCCTGTACTTGGAGAGGAGGCCATTTCATATCACCCCATGCAGTGTTATGAGGGAACATATGGGGTAATTAGAGATGGCGTGATTAAGGATATATTGCCGTGTAAAAACCTCGATTTTTTTGTTGTTGTTGTTGCTGTATAAAGTTTGTGTGATTCGGTTCGGGTTTACTAGAACGTGTATCGTGGATTTGTTTAATTATGTTGGGTGTTGATTGGTTTGGTGAGTGTGTGTTTGTGTGTTGTTAAGTGGTGGTGGTGGTGGCGGTGTTGGTTCCACCTACCCTCTCAGCCATCCATTCATCCATTCCACCCACCCAATTTCTCATCCACCTGCTCTCCACCACCATTTACAATTAAAGTCTACGGTATCCTTTACCCACGTTTCACTATCTATATTATTATTAGTAGTAGTAGTAGTGGTAGTGTGTATTATTATTATTATTCGCAATGTTTGTTTCATATGTTATAAACAGTTCCCATTCACGGTGTAATGTGGGTTATGTTATCTGTTGTTGGCAGTTCGTCTTTTCCCTTTATCATTATCTTTTTCTTTCATTTCCTTTATACTCTTCTCTTTCATTTTTACATGAATAATCTGCCGACCCCACTTTAACTAGCGGCGTCGTAAATCACCCCTAACGATCCAATTAAGTTGTTCCCGCAAGAAACACAACATATCACTATTGACTGCATTAAAAAAATATTTACTCCCCCTTCCCCGGTAGCAATTATCCGCACCTTTCGCCTTAACGGTCAGCGTTCTGCGAATAGCCTTGTTTGACCCCCCGACCGCAATTGCTTGTTGACATTACAAAACGACGTGTGATAATGGTCAATTACGTTGTTTATTGTTTGTTAATCGACTGGATGTTAACGTCAGCTGATGGAGTGGATGAAGAAAAACAGCGGTGAGGTTTAAAGGGCCCCGGTGTTTGTTTTGGTGGGCAAGGTGAACAGCTGATGACAATAACACAAACAGCTGATGACAATAACACAAACAGCTGATGACAATAACACAAATAGCTGATGACAATACCACAAACACCTGATGACAATACCACAAACAGCTGATGACAATACCACAAACAGCTGATGACAATAACACAAACAGCTGATGACAATAACACAAACAGCTGATGACAATACCACAAACAGCTAATGACAATACCACAAACAGCTGATGACAATAACACAAACAGCTGATGACAATAACACAAACAGCTGATGACAATAACACAAACAGCTGATGACAATAACACAAACAAAAGAGGAACAAGATACAAAAGTAAAATAGAAAGATAACAATAGATGATTGAAAAAAAATCCAAAAAACAGAATCTTACCTCAAGGGAGTGAGAGAGAACAGCTGATCAGAATAACACAGGGAGTTTTAAAGGGAACCGCCGGATAATATGCGTTAGTAAGGAGCACTGACGCGGCCACTGCACTAGACCACCTTCACTATCCCCAACTGTAAAGGCAGGTACGTAACTCATTAAGAGATAATTAAATCTTTACCTGTATGGGGAAAATTCAGGTAATTATTTAGTCCTCTTTAGTGAAATTTAATGAACCTTTAAGTAAATAGTGTAAATAAAAGACTGTCACTATTACTACTTCTACTTTACAACTACTACTAATAATAATAGCATGACCTAACATTGCCCCGGGTCAATAGGTTGTTAACTATATTAGACTCATTATACAAGGTGCTCATAATGACACCTTCCAGGAAATACGTCACAGGGGGCGTGGGGGGATGATCGATTATCATAACATGAGTAAATCGAAGCTGATAGTCTTAAAGGACACAACCTAACCTAACCTAACCAACCTGACCTAACGTAAGTTGAGCTCTCCTGACCTAACCTGACATGACCTAACCAAATCTGACATGATCTGACCAAACCTGACCTTACAACCTGACCTGACTTAACCTAAACTATCATAATATAAAGGGATTACCCCCCCCCCCCCAAGTTAACCTGACCTTACCTGACCTGACCTAAGTTGTTACAATTTAATTCGATATATGTGTTAAATTCACGTAACGTTTTGTAATATAAATGAATTTCACCTTAAACTAAAACTTTAATAATTTGAACGCGAGTAACTTAATGAGTAATGAATGAATAATGAGAAGAAACAGAAAATTAATAATAATAATAATAATAATAATAATAATTAATAACAATTGGTTCCTGACAAAAAATTGCCTTTAGATAATTCTTAACCTTAAACTAAAATGACCATAGATCAATTTAGACCCAGACCTGTTACTTTATATGTCCTGAGAATAAAATATATATACTATACGAAATGAAACTCAGGAGAAAATGTCTTTTGTCTTGAGATGATGACGTAAAACCCGGTGTCTAAAGTAATCAGGGCGCCTCTTTTAAGTAATCCGGGCGTCTCTTAAGTAATGCGGGCGTCTCTCTAAGTAATGCGGGCGTCTCTCTAAGTAATCTCAAGTGCCTTTTGTATATGCGGAATGTTGCCCACCGCGCCACTTGATAAACACATGAAAAAAGTTTACTTCCAAAAGTGTCTGGCCTCATCCCTCGGTGGTGCGGGTTATATCTCTTGATTATATCCACCATATAAGCGGCATAATGCCCTCGCTCCCCCGGCGGCACAATGACGCTCAAGCGGCACTCCGTGTCATCTGTGAGCTCATTTCGCGCCAAAAACGTGACCCGGTATGAAACGCCGCTCCATTCAAAACTCCCGCCAATTCTGCCGTTGCCATCATTATGCCCCGCGCCCGTAAAATATGAGAATTGTCTGACTCCCAATTTATGTGTCATGGGGGTTCGTACTCAATAAAGTAAAATATATTAGGCCACTACTCACGGAAATGTGTCATAGCAAGTGTAGGCAATGATAGGAGGTGGTGCATCCCCCCCGGGGCCCTCCCACCCGCACACGATAACTTGGGCCGCGTTGCCGGCACCTCGCACAGTGATGCTCGCTGCCTTGACACGATCATCCCTCCCTCCCAGTAACACAAGGCATCAGAAACCTTGTTGATTTCCCGGAGATAGCGAGACGAGACAAGATCCTTTATTTATGTACAGAGGTGGATCAGAGGGAATGAAAGTATCCGAACACGAGGAGCAGGAATTGTGACGTTAGTTTTTTGTTCTTGTTTTTTGTATAGGGATAGATCGCTTCTGATCCCCTGTGACGGACGGTACAGGGGCATTTTATTTATTTTTCTGATTTACTGTTTACGTGGAAAGGCATCCGATCCTCTTTGATGAGAACGATATATATATATATGTGTGTGTGTGTGTGTGTGTGTTTTATTTTATCTACTGTTTGTTCTGTGTGTTGTTTGATAGTATTAAGAGTCATCCAACCATCCCAGGTGAAAAAATAGTCTAACTTTATTTTTTCTTAAATAAAAATAAAGGATTCAAGACCTTGGCACTTATTATTTTTTCACTGGGAGTTCAATGATATAGTGCCATCTAATATACTAAAGCACCAGGCGTGTGTCTGTCTGTCTGTTTGTGTGTGTGTCTGTTCTGGGCAGCCGAAACGGCACAATCGTTTTTCATCAAACTTGGTGGAAAAATCGCAAAAAAATTCGTAGAGTGGAACAAACCTGGTCCCATGTCGATGGTTTCTTTAGGAAGGCATTAATTAACAATTTTATTTACGATGGAAAACGATGCAAGTCTACGGACTTGGCACACCCTCATTCGCTGTATGCTGTCACGAGCGTTCAAACTCTCTCACAAAGGCACGAACGTGCCCGCGATCACTTGTCAGAACCTCTATAAGGGAAGCTGCAGAACCTCTTTTATCCTCACGTTTACAGAATTGAATCGTCTTTAATAACAGAATCCGAGTTGAAAAATATATTGACGATTTGTTATAATTAATGAGAGGAGAGAGAGATAGAGGTAGAGATATATAAATTTGATCAAGGTTGCACCTAGTCTCTCAGCCTCAGAGACCATAGGCATAAACCCCTTCTTTATTTTGCATGGAATAGTTTCATTTTTAATTAGGGGTCAACTTTGAACGTGTGATTCATTGATAGAAAAGGCTTTATTTAACTTCCCATAGCTGGTGAGACTGTGGTATTTATTTATTGTGATGCGTGAAGCAGTCTGTCTGTCTCTCTCTCTCTCTCTCTCTCGATGGACTAAATTCATATTATTATCAGGGAAATTGTACTTTTTGACGCTTATTGTAGTATTTATATAATCATGGCAATGGTGGTGGGTATGTTCGGTGGTAATGGTGGTGGGTATGGGTATGGTAATAGTGGTAATGGTGGTGGGTATGGTGGTAGTGGTGGTGGATATGGGTATGGTGGTAGTGGTGGTGGGTATGGGTATGGTGGTAGTGGTGGTGGATATGGTGGTAGTGGTGGTGGATATGGGTATGGTGGTAGTGGTGGTGGGTATGGTGGTAGTGGTGGTGGATATGGGTATGGTGGTAGTGATAATGGTGGTGGGTATGGTAGTGGTAATGGTGGTGGATATGGTAGTGGTTATGGAAGATTGTGTTTTAACGAACCTTTTTCTCTGATCGTATTAATTGAAACTTATAATAAATAATTCGTTCGTAACTGTTAAATAAATTATTGAGTAAAGGTCAGAGGTCAAGGTTGTTTATTGTATGGTGTTGGGTCGTACGGTTGGCAGTGAAGGTACTTTGTCGGCCCGTGCTGGACGCTTGCTGCTGGACACTAGAGGAAAACAATTTGTACGATTCTTTTTATATGAAGCTTCAAGGTAGATTATTCGGACTTCAACTACTGTGGTGGAGAAGGAGGTAGGGGAAGTAGCCTCCAACACCAGTAGTGGAGGAGGAGGTGGGCCGACAGTCTCCAACACTAATGGTGAAGGAGGAGGTTAAACCCATCTCCAATTCAAGTGGTGGAGGAGGATGTTGGAGAGCGAGGTCTCCACAGGGAGGGAAGGAGGGAGGGAGGCCACGGAGTAACACATAACGGCCCCCGCGGGAGGTGGAGGCCTGGCTGACCTCCGTGTGGCCTCTCGACTTCTTCTACGTCCACCATTTATCAGGGTGAGTGCCTCTTCCACTACTCTCTCTCCTTTATCCTGGTCTTTCCTCCCTTCTCCCTGCCTCTCTTCTTTCCTCTCCTCTGCCTCCCTCCTTTTCTCTCCGTTCATTTTTTCTCCTCCTCCCTCTTCTATCCTCTTTTCCCTCTTTCTCTATCCTGTTTCTCCATCTTCTTTCCTTAAATATTCTTCTTCCGCTTCGTCTTCCATTCTCTCCTCTTTTTTCTTCAATCTCTTCCTCTCTCATCTCTTTCTCCTTCTTCTCATCTCAACCCCCCTCTCCTCTCCCCTCTCCCTTCTTCCCCCTCCCCATCTTCCCCTTCCCCCTCTCCTCTTCCTCCATTCCCCTTTCCTCTTCCGCCTTCCCCTATACTCTTCCTCTCCCCTCTGCTATTCCCCCTCCCTTCTCCTTTTCCTCCCTCCTCTTTCGTCTCTCTTCTGCTCTCTCTCTCTCTCATATTCTTCATCTCCGCCGTTTCTTTTCCATTTTCACTTCTCTTCACACACACACACACACACCAGTATGCTAATTTTGATCTCACAGCCCCCTCCTCCTCCTCCTCCTCGCCTTGAGACAGCCCTATGTCTTAGCCAGTCTGTCCGCCATCCAGCCATATGACTGCACTACACCAACCAGCCTTCCAGCTATCTCTTAGAGCTACACTACTGTCCTTCAGCCATATGTCTGACCTACACTGTACTGTCTTCCAATCATTCTTATATCGGGTATATTTTTTATTTTCTGTATAATGATGTGTACTTGGGGTATATACGTGCACTTGGGGTATATACGTGTACTTGGGGGTATATACGTGTACTTGGGGGTATATACGTGTACTTGGGGGGTATATACGTGTACTTGGGGGTATATACGTGTACTTGGGGTTATATACGTGTACTTGGGGGTATATACGTGTACTTGGGGTATATACGTGTACTTGGGGGTATATACGTGTACTTGGGGGTATATACGTGTACTTGGGGTATATACGTGTACTTGGGGGTATATACGTGTACTTGGGGGTATATACGTGTACTTGGGGTATATACGTGTACTTGGGGTATATACGTGTACTTGGGGGTATATACGTGTACTTGGGGTATATACATATGTTGGTATATACCTGAGTCTCACTGTGGTAATATACGTGCAACTGTGACATATATTCGTGTTAATATATACCTAAGTATTCCTTGTCATGTGAACTGATAAAATATACAGACGTTTTATTTATATTTTGGCGGATTCATATATAGAGAAAATTAAATTAGATTCTTATATATTGTTAGTCGATAATCATTTTATTATTTTTTTATTTATTTTATTTATTTTATATTTTAATAAGAGATTGTAGAGAGGAGATTGATAGGTAGAAAGAGAGGAGAGATAGATAGGTAGATAGAGTGAAAGAGACAGATTGTTGTAGGGGGATAGAGAAAAGAAGAGAATGAAGGAATGATAATATGATAAGAGAGAAAGAAAAGGGGAGAAGGATATTGAGAGTGTGGAAGTAGGAAATACAAAGAAACAGAGAGAGAGAGAGAGAGAGAGAGAGAGAGAGAGAGAGAGAGAGAGAGACACACACTCTTAGGGTCACTGCTCGTGGTACACATAACACAGGCATGTTTTTGTTCAGGTGGTTCCTACATTGTGGATGTACACTGCAGTGTGTAATTTGGGATTTACCGTGTGGTTGTGTGCACGCAAGGACCCGACGCTGTGCAGGCTGCGTTCACCGTGTACGTTCATTATTTACGTTCATCATATATTTTCATTAGTGTGGGTCAGGGTTGTACTGTACGTTCATCAGTGTGGGTCAGGGTTGTACTGTACGTTCATCAGTGTGGGTCAGGGTTGTACTGTACGTTCATCAGTGTAGGTCAGGGTTGTACTGTACGTTCATCAGTGTGGTGGGTCAGGGTTGTACTGTACGTTCATCAGTGTAGGTCAGGGTTGTACTGTACGTTCATCAGTGTGGTGGGTCAGGGCTGTACTGTACGTTCATCAGTGTAGGTCAGGATTGTACTGTACTTTCATCAGTGTGGGTCAGGGTTGTACTGTACGTTCATCAGTGTGGTGGGTCAGGGTTGTACTGTACGTTCATCAGTGTGGTGGGTCAGGGTTGCACTGTACGTTCATCAGTGTGATGGGTCAGTGTTGTACTGTACGTTCATCAGTGTGGGTCAGTGTTGTACTGTACGTTCATCAGTGTAGGTCAGGGTTGTACATGACTTTGTTGATGTGTACAAGTGGTTTACCAACAGTAGTAACCCTTGTGTACTATGGAAGTGTACAATAGAGGTGTACTACCAAGTATTGTTCAGCGTGTACAAGTGGTAGTATGTACAAGTGCACTATAATTGTTGTTGGTGGGGGGGGGGGGGGTTATGAGGCGTGTACTATCAACAGCTGATAGGGAAGTACTGCTTGGAACTGGTCAGAATGTGTCAACAAAGACCTCCCCTCTCTTTCTCCCCTTCCACCATTTCTCCTGCTCTCTCTCACCTCTCCCTCTTATCCCTTTCACCCCTTCCTTCCTCCCAACCTCCTCCTCCCTCTCACCCTTCCACCTCCTCCGCCCCCCCCCCTTCCATTCCACCTCCTCCCTTCCCTCTTCCACCTCCTCCCATCCCTCTTCTATCTACCCCCCCTCTTCCACCTCTACCTCCCCCCTTCCACTTCCTCCATCCCTCCCTTCCACCACCTCCCCTCCACATCCTCTCCATTTCCCATTCTCTTCCATATTTTTTCTCTTCCTCCCCTTCTCCCCTTCCTTCTCCCCCCTTACCCCTTCCTTCTCCCCCTTACCCCTTCCTTCTCCCCCTCACCCCTTCCTTTCCCCCTCACCTATGGATGTTTTCAGCAGGTGAGGGTGGCCGTGGTCACCTGGCTGTCTCCTTCAGTGTGAGTTTATTGCTGCTAAATTGTATAAAGCGATTTTTTGTTCTCGTAAATTTATATGATTTTTTTTGTATATTTTTTTTTAATATTTTTGGTATTTTGGTAAGTCGAAGTATACAGGGAGAATAAATTTGTATACCGGTATGTATTTTGACTTACTTACTTACTATTGTCTGCAGATGGTGTGTTGTGTTGTGGGTGGAATGGACAAGTGTTACATGTTGTTAGGTCATGTTTAGACTCCCGGTGCCATCAGCTGATCGTGTTGGTGGGTCTGTTTACATGTGTACGACGATCAGCTGATGCCGTCTCGTAGTAGGGGCCAGGGTTTGTGTGTGTGTGTGTGTGTCTTATGATACGTGTTTGTCTATTGTTTGTTTGTTTGTTTGTGTTTTTTTTTAGTTAGTTTTCATTTGTTTATTATTATTTGTTTTATGTTAGTTACTATTTTATGTTCATTATTTCCTGTTATTGATTATTTAGATATTGTTATTTTCTGGGGGTTTTGGTTATAGTTTGTTATTGTTCTTATTTTCTTTGTTATTTTTGATATTGTTGTTCTTTTTATTTCCTGTTATTGCTATTGTGTTTTTGTTGTTATTATCTGTTGATAATTATTGATGTTCTTTACTTGGGATTTTATTTATTTTTTCTTCATTAAATCGTTTGTTTAGTTTGTGACAAAGTGATGAGTCAACTTTGTTGATTAATTTTTTAGTGTTGTGACTTGTTTGTGTTGTGCTTAGTATCGGTTGTGGTGTAATGGTCAGCATGCTCGCCTCGCAAGCGAGCGGACCCGGGTTCGATCCTCGGGCAGGGTGAAACTATGGGCAAGTTTCTTTACGCCATTTGCCTCTGTCTACCCAGCAGTAATTGGGAACCTGGAAGTTAATCGAATTGTGGATCGTGTTCCGGGGTAATAGTTAGCCCAGTGCAGTTGGCGAGTTGTCCGGTCTTCTCGGACTATTCCTTGACACTGGGTCATGCAGCTCGTTAACTAAGGGTTTGACTGTTGTGTTGGCGACAGCTTCTACACCTTAAACAAATTCACACCTAGGTGGCCCTTGGGCCGGCCATCCTCGATATCGAGGGGCTTCCATTATTTATAGTGGTTGTTGTTGTTGTGGATATTGTTTATATTTATCTACTCATTGATTTGCCTTGTTGCTAGTTATTTGTTATTTACCTAGTAATATATTCACCGTAACTCGATATTTATACTATTAACTAGCAATTTGTGTTTGGCTTTTGGAGTTAGTCTATAAGATGATCAGTGGTAATGGTCTGTGTGGTAGTTAGCTGTTTGTGGTCATGTTTGTACACCGCCCCACCTAACCCCACCCCCTCTCTCTACCTGTCCGTGAGTAAAGTGGCACCAGGTAAGGTTAATTGCCTCACACCTTTTTTCGTTGTGTATCAGGAGACCGGTCAGGCTGTGGGGGTTCAGGGCTTATTTTACTCAGTGACACAGAGCTCCGGGGGTGGCACTATGAGGGTGAAGTGAGTGGGTCAGGTCTACAGGTGTCACTGTGGGTCAGGTCTACAGGTGTCACTGTGGGTCAGGTCTACAGGTGTCACTATGGGTCAGGTCTACAGGTGTCACTGTGGGTCAGGTCTACAGGTGTCACTGTGGGTCAGGTCTACAGGTGTCACTGTGGGTCAGGTCTACAGGTGTCACTGTGGGTCAGGTCTACAGGTGTCACTGTGGGTCAGGTCTACAGGTGCCACTGTGGGTCAGGTCTACAGGTGTCACTGTGGGTCAGGTCTACAGGTGTCACTGTGGGTCAGGTCTACAGGTGTCACTGTGGGTCAGGTCTACAGGTGGCACTGTGGGTCAGGTCTACAGGTGGCACTGTGGGTCAGGTCTACAGGTGGCACTGTGGGTCAGGTCTACAGGTGGCACTGTGGGTCAGGTCTACAGGTGGCACTGTGGGTCAGGTCTACAGGTGTCACTGTGGGTCAGGTCTACAGGTGGCACTGTGGGTCAGGTCTACAGGTGGCACTGTGGGTCAGGTCTACAGGTGTCACTGTGGGTCAGGTCCGGGTGTCGTGATGGTGTCCGTTTTTTAAGAGAGTTGAAGTATTATGTTGATAGGGGAAAGGGGCGCATAGTGTACCTCCCTTTTCCTTTCTTCCCTCTCCCCTTTCTTTCCCCTCCCTTCTCTTCCCCTCCCCTATTTACCCTTCCCCCATCTTTCTCCTCCCCTATCTTTCTCCTACCCTTTTTTTCTCATCCCCTTTCTTCTCCCCTTTCTTTCCCCTCCCTTTTCTCCTCCCCCTTTCCTTCTCCTCCCCCTTTCTTTCTCCTCCCCTTTCTCTCCCTTTTACGTTTTTTCCCTCTTTGTTTTCCCTTTCTCCTTTTCTTTCGCCCTCGTCTTCTATTACTCCCTTAGTGTTTGTTACATTAGGTGTTTGTTAGTGTTTGTTACATTAGGTGTTTGTTAGTGTTTGTTACATTAGGTGTTTGTTAGTGTTTGTTAGTTTGTTACATGAAGTGCTTATACGTCCGTCCGTCCGTCCTTGTGTGCGCTTATACGTCAGTCCGTCCGTCCGTCCTTGTGTGCGCTTATACGTCCGTCCGTCCGTCCTTGTGTGCGCTTATACGTCCGTCCGTCCTTGTGTGCGCTTATACGTCCGTCCGTTCGTTCCTTTATAATTACTGTATTTTGTTACTTATCACTGTATTCTGTTACTAATTACTGTATTTAGTGTATGGTAGGGGTGGTAGTGTATGGTGGGGGTGGTAGTGTATGGTGGGGATGGTAGTGTATGGTAGGGGTGGTAGTGTATGGTGGGGATGGTAGTGTATGGTGGGGATGGTAGTGTATGGTGGGGGTGGTAGTGTATGGTGGGGATGGTAGTGTATGGTGGGGGTGGTAGTGTATGGTGGGGATGGTAGTGTATGGTGGGGGTGGTAGTGTATGGTGGGGGTGGTAGTGTATGGTGGGGGTCTTAGCTAGCCATGTGTACGGTGTGGTTGTGAAGGTTAGTGTGGTGGTGAGAGCCAGTGTGGTTGCAATAGTGGTGTCTGGTGCCACTGTGGTAGTAGTGGTGTCGGGTGCCAGTGTGGTGGTAGTGGTGGTGTCGGGTGCCAGTGTGGTGGTAGTAGTGGTGTCGGGTGCCAGTGTGGTTGCAGTAGTGGTGTCGGGTGCCAGTGTGGTGGTGGTGGTGGTGTCGGGTGCCAGTGTGGTGGTAGTAGTGGTGTCGGGTGCCAGTGTGGTGGTAGTGGTGGTGTCGGGTGCCAGTGTGGTGGTAGTGGTGGTGTCGGGTGCCAGTGTGGTGGTAGTAGTGGTGTCGGGTGCCAGTGTGGTGGTAGTGGTGGTGTCGGGTGCCAGTGTGGTGGTAGTAGTGGTGTCGGGTGCCAGTGTGGTGGTAGTGGTGGTGTCGGGTGCCAGTGTGGTTGCAGTAGTGGTGTCGGGTGCCAGTGTGGTGGTAGTGGTGGTGTCGGATGCCAGTGTGGTGGTAGTAGTGGTGTCGGGTGCCAGTGTGGTGGTAGTGGTGGTGTCGGGTGCCAGTGTGGTTGCAGTAGTGGTGTCGGGTGCCAGTGTGGTGGTAGTGGTGGTGTCGGGTGACAGTGTGGTGGTAGTGGTGGTGAGTGGTGGAGTGAGAGTGTACTTGTGCCACCACCACATACGGGAGGTTGGGGTAGTGGCGGGTGTGGTAGGGGAGGGGAGTGCGTGGCGGGGCAGGAGTGGTGGAGGGGTTCGGGTAGTGATGATGGTGGGCAGTGTGGTAGGGACACGGCTGCCCCAGGATATTGGTCATGGTGCGACTTGGCCCATCACCAAGCCAATAACGATGACAGGCTTGGGCCGTTACGCCAATAATCGCCGGCACAAGATGTACTACACGTTCATATCGGTGTGCGGGCCCGCCCCCCTCTTGCCTGGGCGCGGGCGGCCACCAGCGAGATCAATAGTGGGCGTGGCGTGTCGGGGGCGGGGCGTGGAGGGGGCGGGGCATATGTTGCGCTGCGCGGGGAGGCTGCCAGTGTGCCGCCGTGTTGACCAGCCCCCAGTCACCCGCCGCGCGTCGACCCGGCCGGACTTTGTGTCAAGTGCTGGTGCCGCCCACCTCCGCCACCCGTGCCACCCGCAGACCCGCTGCACTGCCACCCGCCACCACCACCGCCGCCGCCCATGAGCCGCCCCCGCCACCCCGCCCGCTCTACCAACGTTGATCTGCGCCAGTGACCTCTGTTTGTGCCCAGGTGACCCGCACCACCTCTTGACCTGCCACCACAGTGACCCCCGCGGCTGGTGTGACCTTCTCCCCTGGCGTTCCCCCGAGCGGCGCCTTCCTGCAGCAGCGGCAGCGGCAGCTAGAACATCAGCGGCAGTAAGAGCAGCTACAACACATTAGAGCAGCAAACGTCCCCCCGTGTCAAGGGTTACTTTGCCCTCTGTTACAGGCTGGATCTGTCACGAAGAATGCTGGCTACCATGGCCACCCTGATGATGCCGGCCCCCGCCCCTACCATGGCCATGAACCCGCCCGCGCTGCCCCTCACCCCTGCCAAGCACGACAACACCCTAAAGAACAACGCCCACAACAACAACAACGGTCAGAAACAAGGTAAGACAGACCGGACCCGCGCTCCTTGACGAGTGATTGTATGGAAAACAAACACAAACACCTTAGCGATTGTTATCTTCTCGCCGAGAGTTTAATAATAATAATAATAATAATAAAAGATAATTAAGAAGATGGACGATAGAAACGAGAACAGTGATAAACATAATGCGAAGGATGTAACGACACGATCTTTGGAGGCTGGAGAAGACAAGTATCCTCCAACTGTCTTCAAGAGTCATCATCTGTCGCCTCTCACCTACATTTCCCTCCCTCTCACCTACACTCACCCACTCTTCATCTCTCTCTCTCTCCTCCCTCTCTGTCTCTCTCACTCCCTCTCACACCATCTGGGCGTAGAAAGGTGTGGAAGGGAGTTGTTTATCACGAGGGGAGAGAGGGAGAGAGTGTGTAGAGGTAGCGGCGCGTGGTGTGGGGTTGAGAGCGGTCACTGGCTGGTGTCGGGAGAGCTGAGGTCTCCGCCCGCCATCTTTCTCCCCGGCCGCCACGTGGACCCGCTCGCCTCCTAACACACCCGCCTCTACCTCCAGAAAAATCCACCTATACAACCCTAAAAAAAAAAAAAAGAATTAAATCCGTAAAATACATCATTAAATCCCCACCATAAGAGGAAAATAAACTCGATAAATCCCGAAGAAAATATATCTAGAAAACTTCGATAAATCCCCATCATAAGAGGAAAATAAATCCAGAAAAAATATAGATCGAGGAAAATTAAGGTGACGGACATATAAAATATTTCTACTGTCGGTATCTGGGCATTAATGTGGTATGTTTTAGTATACCCGAAATATATCGCTTGAAATATATCGTCAGCTGCAAGAGAGAAAGAGATGAAAAATATTGTGAAGAACTTGAAGGAAAATTGATATAGCGATCGTGTTTCCTCCTTCTTTCCCCTCACCTATCACCTTCCCTCACCTATCACCTTCCCTCACCTTCCCTCACCTATCACCTTCCCTCACCTATCACCTTCCCTCACCTATCACCTTCCCTCACCTGTCACCTTCCCTCACCTGTCACCTTCCCTCACCTATCACCTTCCCTCACCTATCACCTTCCCTCACCTGTCACCTTCCCTCACCTATCACCTTCCCTCACCTGTCACCTTCCCTCACCTATCACCTTCCCTCACCTGTCACCTTCCCTCACCTGTCACCTTCCCTCACCTGTCACCTTCCCTCACCTATCACCTTCCCTCACCTGTCACCTTCCCTCACCTGTCACCTTCCCTCACCTATCACCTTCCCTCACCTATCACCTTCCCTCACCTATCACCTTCCCTCACCTATCACCTTCCCTCACCTATCACCTTCCCTCACCTATCACCTTCCCTCACCTATCACCTTCCCTCACCTATCACCTTCCCTCACCTATCACCTTCCCTCACCTTCCCTCACCTATCACCTTCCCTCACCTATCACCTTCCCTCACCTGTCACCTTCCCTCACCTATCACCTTCCCTCACCTATCACCTTCCCTCACCTATCACCTTCCCTCACCTATCACCTTCCCTCACCTATCACCTTCCCCTCACCTATCACCTTCCCTCACCTATCACCTTCCCTCACCTATCACCTTCCCTCACCTATCACCTTCCCTCGCCTATCACCTTCCCTCGCCTATCACCTTCCCTCACCTATCACCTTCCCTCACCTATCACCTTCCCTCACCTTCCCTCACCTATCACCTTCCCTCACCTGCCACCTTCCCTCACCTATCACCTTCCCTCACCTATCACCTTCCTTCACCTATCACCTTCCTTCACCTATCACCTTCCCTCACCTATCACCTTCCCTCACCTGCTTATGCCCAATTCATGTTCATTCATGGTTTTCTTGTCAGGTGTATGAGTAAACACACACACACACACACACACCTGTACACACACCTGGACACACACCTGTTCATTACACACTCCTACTTGCACACACATACACACACACACCTGCACACACATACACTTGCACACAAACACACACACTCCCACCTGTACACATACCTACACCTGTGCAACTCGGTGAGGCAGATATGTGAATGAATGGGAGTCACATCTATCCATTTCTCATCTCCCACTCATAAAACACCTTCCTTCCCCCCCCTCCCCTTCTCCATCACCTCTCCTTTCCCTCTCTACCCCCCTCTTTACCCCGTCTTTCCTTCCCTCTCCCATGTTAACGCCTCCATGTGTGTGTGTGTGTGTGTGTGTATGTGTGAAATTACAGCGTTGATTCATTTATGATGAGAGGTAAACACGATCATGGGGTTGTCGTAGAGGGATGGTTGTAGTTGTGGTAGTTTGTGGGTCAGGGCAGTGGAGGGGTCGTTGTAGTGGTGGTAGTTTGTGGGTCAGGGCAGTGGAGGGATGGTTGTAGTAGTGGTGGTAGTTTGTGGGTCAGGGCAGTAGAGGGATGGTTGTAGTGGTGGTAGTTTGTGGGTCAGGGCAGAAGAGGGATGGTTGTAGTTGTGGTAGTTTGTGGGTCAGGGCAGTGGAGGGGTCGTTGTAGTGGTGGTAGTTTGTGGGTCAGGGCAGTGGAGGGGTCGTTTGTAGTGGTGGTAGTTTGTGGGTCAGGGCAGTGGAGGGATGGTTGTAGTTGTGGTAGTTTGTGGGTCAGGGCAGTGGAGGGGTCGTTGTAGTGGTGGTAGTTTGTGGGTCAGGGCAGTGGAGGGATGGTTGTAGTGGTGGTAGTTTGTGGGTCAGGGCAGTAGAGGGATGGTTGTAGTGGTGGTAGTTTGTGGGTCAGGGCAGTGGAGGGATGGTTGTAGTGGTGGTAGTTTGTGGGTCAGGGCAGTAGAGGGATGGTTGTAGTGGTGGTAGTTTGTGGGTCAGGGCAGTGGAGGGATGGTTGTAGTGGTGGTAGTTTGTGGGTCAGGGCAGTGGAGGGATGGTTGTAGTTGTGGTAGATTGTGGGTCAGGGCAGTGGAGGGATGGTTGTAGTGGTGGTAGATTGTGGGTCAGAGCAGTGGAGGGATGGTTGTAGTGGTGGTAGTTTGTGGGTCAGGGCAGCGGAGGGATGGTTGTAGTTGTGGTAGATTGTGGGTCAGGGCAGTGGAGGGATGGTTGTAGTGGTGGTAGATTGTGGGTCAGAGCAGTGGGGGGTTGGTTGTAGTGGTGGTGGTAGTTTGTGGGTCAGGGCAGTAGAGGGGTCGTTGTAGTTGTGGTAGTTTGTGGGTCAGGGCAGTAAGGGGTCGTTGTAGTTGTGGTAGTTTGTGGGTCAGGGCAGTAGAGGGGTCGTTGTAGTTGTGGTAATTTGTGGGTCAGGGCAGTGGAGGGGTGGTTGTAGTTGTGGTAATTGGAGTACGAATGGTGGTGGTAGTTAGTAAGCTTATACCATACAGTTAGTAATTGTGGTGGTAGTGGTTTGTAGGTCAGCGGAATACCACTGGTTGTAATAATAGTTGTAGTGGTAGGCTATGGTATTGTTGGTGAGCCCGGAATTGTGGTAGTGCTAAGTATGGTTGTAGTTGTGGTAGCGAATCGTTTTGGTGGTGTCTATTTTTATCACAATATCTCGTAATTCCTCTTTATCTCTCGTCTTATTTCTTCCATTTATTCTTCATTTGTTATTGTTTTTTCGTCTATATCAAAATTTCAATCTCTCTCTCTCTCTCTCTCTCTCTCTCTCTCTCTCTCTCTCTCTCTCTCTTCTGTCTTTCACTATATCCTTCCTTCCTTTTCTTCCCTTCCTTTCTTCATTTCTCTCCTTCCTTCTCTCCGATTCTTCTCTCTTACCTCGTTTCTCTTCCATTGTATTGTTTTGACTTCTCCATCTTTCCTATATTTCCTTATCACCCTTTTTATTATCTCCTTAATTTATTCTTCTCTATTCGTTATTCCCTCATTATTATTATTTTTTGGTATTCTTATTCGTCTAAACTTTTCATTATTATCCGGGTTTTTTTTCGTCTTTTTTTTCATTCGTCTTTTATCTCTCACCTGTCGTCTCCCTTCACCCTTCTCTATTCCCCTTACACCTCTCTCTTCCCCTCATTTGTATCTCCCCTCACCCTTTCACCCGTCTTTTCCCTTCACCCTTTCACCCTTTACCCCCCCTCACCCTCTCACCCGCCTTCCCCCCCCCCCTCACTCTTTCACCCTCCTCTCATTTGGACATCTATTGAGTACTTTCAAAACTCTCTACCATCTTTCTCCTCCTCCTCCTCGTCCTCGTCCTCCTCCTCCTCGTCCTCCTCTTTTCCCCTCCAACTTGACTTGTAGTGGGTAATTCAACAAGGTCTCGACTCCTCCCCTCTGTTCTCGATCTCGCGAGGGGAGTTGATAGACGTTTCTCTGTCTCGCCCCTCAGTTCTCGATCTCTTATATAAATTGGCAAATGTCTCGTTCAGTCTCGCTGCTGTTTTCTCGTCTTTCTGTGCCGATGCATATGTCTCTCTCTCTCTCTCTCTCTCTCTCTCTCTCTCTCTCTCTCTCTGGACGAGTCTGATCTGCTTGAACGAGTCTCTGAACCCGAGGAACGAATCTCCGAACAGTTGGGCACGAGTCTCTGAACCCTAGGAACGAATCTCCGAACAGTTGGGTACGAGTCTCTGAACCTGAGGAACGAATCTCCGAACAGTTGGGCACGAGTCTCTGAACCCTAGGAACGAACCTCCGAACAGTTGGACACGAGTCTCTGAACCTGAGGAACGAATCTCCGAACAGTTGGGCACGAGTCTCTGAACCCGAGGAACGAATCTCCGAACAGTTGGGCACGAGTCCCTGAACCCGAGGAACGAATCTCCGAACAGTTGGGCACGAGTCTCTGAACCCTAGGAACGAATCTCCGAACAGTTGGGCACGAGTCCCTGAACCCGAGGAACGAATCTCCGAACAGTTGGGCACGAGTCTCTGAACCCTAGGAACGAATCTCCGAACAGTTGGGCACGAGTCACTGAACCTGAGGAACGAATCTCCGAACAGTTGGGTACGAGTCTCTGAACCCGAGGAACGAATCTCCGAACAGTTGGGCACGAGTCTCTGAACCCGAGGAACGAATCTCCGAACAGTTGGGCACGAGTCTCTGAACCCGAGGAACGAATCTCCGAACAGTTGGGTACGAGTCTCTGAACCTGAGGAACGAATCTCCGAACAGTTGGGTACGAGTCACTGAACCTGAGGAACGAATCTCCGAACAGTTGGGTACGAGTCTCTGAACCCGAGGAACGAATCTCCGAACAGTTGGGCACGAGTCTCTGAACCCGAGGAACGAATCTCCGAACAGTTGGGCACGAGTCTCTGAACCCGAGGAACGAATCTCCGAACAGTTGGGTACGAGTCTCTGAACCTGAGGAACGAATCTCCGAACAGTTGGGTACGAGTCTCTGAACCTGAGGAACGACTCTCCGAACAGTTGGGCACGAGTCCCTGAACCCGAGGAACGAATCTCCGAACAGTTGGGCACGAGTCCCTGAACCCGAGGAACGAATCTCCGAACAGTTGGGCACGAGTCCCTGAACCCGAGGAACGAATCTCCGAACAGTTGGGCACGAGTCCCTGAACCCGAGGAACGACTCTCCGAACAGTTGGGCACGAGTCCCTGAACCTGAGGAACGAATCTCCGAACAGTTGGGCACGAGTCTCTGAACCCTAGGAACGAATCTCCGAACAGTTGGGCACGAGTCTCTGAACCCGAGGAACGAATCTCCGAACAGTTGGGCACGAGTCCCTGAACCCGAGGAACGAATCTCCGAACAGTTGGGCACGAGTCCCTGAACCCGAGGAACGAATCTCCGAACAGTTGGGCACGAGTCCCTGAACCCGAGGAACGAATCTCCGAACAGTTGGGTACGAGTCTCTGAACCTGAGGAACGAATCTCCGAACAGTTGGGTACGAGTCTCTGAACCTGAGGAACGACTCTCCGAACAGTTGGGCACGAGTCCCTGAACCCGAGGAACGAATCTCCGAACAGTTGGGCACGAGTCCCTGAACCCGAGGAACGAATCTCCGAACAGTTGGGCACGAGTCCCTGAACCCGAGGAACGAATCTCCGAACAGTTGGGCACGAGTCCCTGAACCCGAGGAACGAATCTCCGAACAGTTGGGTACGAGTCTCTGAACCCTAGGAACGAACCTCCGAACAGTTAGGCACGAGTCTCTGAACCCTAGGAACGAACCTCCGAACAGTTGGACACGAGTCTCTGAACCCGAGGAACGAATCTCCGACCCGCTTCAACTTCATCTATCATCAGGTTCACAAAACATAGTATGCGGTGCCGTATCTTACTTGTGTTCGATACAGTTTTGAAGAGAAGTGTAAAGATTGTTTTTATTTTGCGTCACTCATCTTTGCATCTTTTTCGTCGTCTGGGTTCTTGAAAGATCGTAAACTTTTGATAAAGAAATCGTCATTATGAAAGAAAAGGAAAAAAGAAATTAAAAATGAGTAAATAGAAAATTGAAGTTATAGGCGATGATTAGAAAATAATAATAATAATAATAATAATAATAATAATAATTTTGCATTATCAGGTATTCCAATAAGTCATTAGTTTAAATTAATTGTAAATAAATACAATAAAACGCTAATAATAATATTAATGATAATAATAGTAATGATAATTAATTGCCCTCCCTTCCCTTGAAAGGTAATTAATCCCCATAAGGTAATACATCTCGAAAAACTATATAAATATTACCTTTACCTCCAAGAATTCCGTAGCTCTTGATATATCACCGTTTATTGACCCTCCAAAGATAAGGTAATTGACTCCCTCCCTCCAATTTAGGTCACTGTATCCCCCTACCTCCAAAAACAAGGCCCCTCTACCTCCATCAATGGGGTCCTCCCACTTCCGAAGAAAAGGTCACTGTCTCTTTTAACACACTTTAAAAAAAGGTCACTTCCACCTACTCCAAAAAATGGGTCATTGTTTCCCACCTTCCTCTAAAATGGTTATTGTATCATTATTAAAAAAAATATGTATATTTATATATATATATTCCCTAAAAAATACTTCCATTTTCCCTTAAGCCAAAAAAATATCTTGGACTCTCTAAAATTTAAAGTAATATGCCTAAAGAAAATACCTTAAATATAACACATTACTTTACCTATTATCACCGTGTAGAAAATATTGTTTACGTCTCATTTACAAACAATTTAGAAACAACAAATAAGACAACTAGCCACTATTTTTTTGTTTACCGGGATTTGTTTGCCAACTAATTTCTCATTGACGATGGATGGAGTGTTTAAACGAGAGGGTTAACGATAGCGAATCACGTCGTTTAACCAACCATAAAACACACACACACACGAAAAAAAAATTAAATAAGTAGAGGAATTAAATCGTGGTCGCTGATTCACCTCTAGTCTGAAACACTTTTTAACTAGCTATGTCTGTGTCTATCTGCGTGTCTGTGTCTATCCGCGTGTCTGTGTCTGTCCGCGTGTCTGTGTCTGTGTGTCTTGCTGTGTCGGTCTGTATTATAAATCGACGGAAACTTAATGTAGACGAACTGCCAACCTAAAGACGTTTTAGACATAGGGATCCAGTGTCGACATTTAGACATTAGTAGTTATTTAATAGACATATATGTATCAAAAACATATATAATCATGAAATATATCTTAGGAGTTTGTTATTAAGTATATTGAAAGGGGAGATATACGAGTGGTGTACAAGGGGTCTGTGTTATTGGTGAAGTCTCCTGCTGAGTGCCAGCTGGGTGCCTACTGAGTGCCAGCTGGGTGCCTACTGAGCGCCAGCTGGGTGCCATCTCATAACTAACAAATTATCCCTAGATATTTCATTTGACTAAGGAATTTTTGTGTGTATATAATTAAAGGGAATTCGAACGACATGTGAATCCGGTTTTTATTTTATTTTTCTCAGAACAAAAGATAAGTAATTGTACACATGATAAGATTCGAACGGAAGGTGAATTCGGGATTTTTTTTTTATCTTCCAGAATAGTTAAATATTCGTAAATTTTATAGGATTCGAACAATGTTGATTTGGTTTTGTTTATATATTTCCGAACACTTTAATAATTTGAACGGTATAGGTGAATGAGTGTTTTAATATTACTTTCGAACTAACTAATAAAACCAATCATATGCTGAGATTCGAACGGGGTTGATCAGGTCTACTGAGGTAAACTTTCGATTCCAGATTATCGAGTTTCGAACCTGAACCAATTTATTTTTAGCGACACACGCACGCACACACAGAAAGGTCGATTAGCACAGTCTTTTAAGCATAGGTAATTTAAGTGTCGTTTAGTGTGTGTGTGTGTGTGTGTGTGTGTGTGTGTTGGTCATTTCAGGTACTCGCTGTTATTTTATTTGTGATTTTTTCTCTTAAATCTGTGTTTTTTTTTCTATATTCTAATCCGATTCGTATTTTTTTTCTCGTAATCTAATCCGATTCGTATTTTTTTTTTCCAAGAGTGTAAACGATAGTGTTTTTTTCTTATGATCTATACCAACTATTTTTTTTTTAACTATACCGATTTTTTCTACCGATTTCTGTGTTTTTCTACCGAATTGTGTTTTTATCAATACCGAATTGTGTTTTTATCTATGCCGAATTATGTGTTTTAATCTGTAATGTATATACCGATTGTTTTCAATGTAGACCCTGTGTTTTTTTTTATATATTCAAAATTATTTCGTGTTTTTTGGTGTTATATTTTTGGTCCATTTGTTTGAGTTTTGTGTGTGTGTTCTTTGAATGTGTTTCGTGTGCGTTTTTTTGTTAGTGTGCGTGTGTGTTCTATGTATGTTTATGTAGTGTGTGTGTATGTGTGTGTATGTTTATTTGTGTATGTGTTATTCTCACCATGTAAACTGATTGCAATAGCGGAGCAGACAATCTCTTGGTTGATGTGAGAGAGAGAGAGAGAGAGAGAGGTGGAAATTAACACCGAAATTAAAAGATAAAAGATAATTATAGAGACAAAGACGTGAAAAATTAGAACAAAATTAGAACAGTGAAAATTAGTGACAAAGCGAAGTGAAAAAACCCCCGAAAGAATAAGAAATAAAATGAAAATATATGATGATATTGATCCGAGTGAAATTAGAATAGAGGGATAAATTTAGAATTAGAACGAAATATTATAATAAATAAAATTAGAAAAATAACTAATTAAAAATCAGTGTAAAAAAAAAAGAAAAATCGGCAAAACGACGCCGATTCTCAATAAATCCTCAGTTTAAATTTTATTACCGCAGATAGGAATCAATATGGCGTCGGAATTGACCTGAAACTGTACTGTGTGTCGTGAGATGGACGCGTTTGGGTCTTAGTTATGTGGCGGGAAATTTTGACGTACGATTGTTTGTGACAATTTGATTTCCGAGGCGACGACGTCTTGAGGGATACCGTAGTTAGGATTGTAAATGAGGAGGTGGCTATCGTAGTTAGGATTGCAAATGAGGTGGATATCGTAGTTAGGATCGTAAATGAGGAGGTGGATATCGTAGTTAGGATTGTAAATGAGGAGGTGGATATCGTAGTTAGGATTGTAAATGAGGAGGTGGATATCGTAGTTAGGATCGTAAATGAGGAGGTGGATATCGTAGTTAGGATTGTAAATGAGGAGGTGGATATCGTAGTTAGGATCGTAAATGAGGAGGTGGATATCGTAGTTAGGATTGTAAAATAGAAGGGGTTTTAGAACATCTTGAATATGTATAAAAGTCCAAAGTATACACATTCATAAAACTATACATAGATACACATTCATACATGTACTTACACGCGATCACAGTTACACACGCACATACACACATGAGTAAAGGTTGCCACTCATACGTACACAGACGAACAGAAATACACATACAGTACATGATCTCACACGACCAAGAAAATATACACACACACACACACACACTGTTTTTCAATTACACAAAACACCAAAGAAATTTATTATAAAAACAGTTCAATTTCCTTTGATTAGCGCCAAAAATAATATATTTTTTTGTAATATTTCCTGTAATAGTTTTATGTAATTTTCGTATCGTTTTGTATCGTACCCAACTTGGGATTGGTTGTGGTAATATTTTTTGTAATATTATGATACAGTAATTCGTTGTCTGAGTGATATATTTCTATATTTTTTTTGTAATTCAGTAATTTTGTACCGTACGCAACTCGATGAAGGGGGGAGATATTATTTTTGTATTTTTTGTATTTCTTTGTAATATTGTCAAACGTAACTCTGTGAAGGTAATACAGTTTTTGTAATATATTTTGTAATACATATCATGAATTTTTTGTATCATAGGTAAAATAATATGTGAATAATAATTACTTCTGAATAGTTCTGTAATATATATTTTTCGTTTTGTATTATGTAATATTCTTCAGGGAAAATTTTTTGTAATAATTGTTTATTTTTATGTTTTTGGCAACAGTTATAAACATATTTGTATTTCAGTGATATAATACTCTTGAGATATTTTCTGTAATATTTGCTGTAATGTTTGTAATCGGCATAATACAGCGAAGATGGAACAGTCTTATCTTACTATTTTTGTTACTGATTAATATAAATTATTCTTAACTTTGCGATACAGTAATAACGCAATTTTTTTTCTAATATATTTGTCATAGTTATTATTATATGTAAAAAATCAGAGAAACTGTAGTAAAATCGTAGTACTTTTTTGTAGTTCGTCATTTTGTGTAATACAGTGATGTGATATTACTATTTTTTTATATTATATTATACAGTAGTTAGTATATACTGTATACTCTGCGATATTTTTCAAGGAATAATTTTTGTTTCTGTAATATTCTTTGTAATAATTTCTGTACTAGTTAACTCATACACAAAATTTATCGAAGGAATTATACTTTATTTTTTGTATTCTACTTTTTGTACTACAGTTGTATATGCATAATACACGGGAATACAAACACACCCTAGATACACAAAATACCCGGAAATATACCCGAAATTTTAAGGGGTAAGCAAACGAACCCGTATCAGTGTTGTTCTGCCAATCAGCTGTACAACCCCTCTCCTTTACTCCCCTTACCCTCTCCCCTTCCCTACCCTCTCCCCTTCCCTACCATCTCCCCTTCCCTACCCTCTCCCCTTCCCTACCATCTCCCCTTCCCTACCCTCTCCCCTTCCCTACCATCTCCCCTTCCCTACCCTCTCCCCTTCCCTACTCTCTCCCCTTCCCTTCCCTCTTCCCTTCCCTTCCCTCTTCCCTTCCCTCTTCCCTTCCCTCTTCCCTTCCCTACTCTCTTCCCTTCCCTACTCTCTTCCCTTCCCTACCCTCTTCGCTTCCCTTCCCTCTTCCCTTCCCTACTCTCTCCCCTTCCCTTCCCTCTTCCCTTCCCTACTCTCTCCCCTTCCCTTCCCTCTTCCCTTCCCTACCCTCTTCCCTTCCCTACCCTCTCCCTTTCCCTTCCCTCCTCTCCCCTCCTTACCCTTCCCTCCTTTCCCTACCACCCTTCCTTACCCTTCTTCCCCTACTCTCTACCCCTTCCCTCCCCTCCTTACCCCCTCCCCTCCTTACCCCCTCCCCTCCTTACCCTCCCCTCCTAACCTCCCCTCTCCATATGTCTGTCTGTAAACACAAGTGACATACGCATTTGCCAGTGAAAGATTTATCGGAACAATAGACGAAGCGGTACATCTCATTCTCTTATTGATTCTTTATTTATTTTTAAAACACAAATAAAACGAAACTAAACATGTTTTTTTTTTGTTTTTGTTTTTTCTGTTTTAATTTGTTACGTTGCAAGTTATGTCACGGAAAAAACAAAACGGGGCATTTGTTTGTTATCAAGGAAACGGAAAAAACAAAACGGGGCATTTGTTTGTTATCAAGGAAACGGGAAAAATAAAAGTGTGATTAAAAATTGTCAATATTTTTTTTTTTTTTTTTTAGGTAACGATGGGATGATATTTGTTGATATTTAGGTGACTCTCTCTCTCTCTCTCTCTCTCTCTCTCTCTCTCCCTCTCTCTGTCTCTCTCTCTCTCTCTCAAAGGATAAACGAATAATCATAGTCGCGATTATCATTTCAAAGAATTTTATAAGCAAACTTAACACAGATTCAAAGAAAAAATAACTATATGTATGTATGTTTGTATGAATGTGTTTTTTTTTTTGTTTGTGTGTGTTTTTGTATGTGTGTGGAAGGAGGTATATGTGTATTTGTTTTTGTCGAAATATTGTCACAGTTGGTGAAATATTTTTACTTGTTTTGTCTGTGTGTTTGTCAGGTTCACGGAGCAACAACGATACATTCTCTCTCTTGTTAACTTGTCAACTTCCTGTATTGGTCCTCTAGTCCTTAACAAATTATTTTTTTCCCTATACGTGTTACTTGGCATTTTTTCCTTTGGCAATTTTTCCTGTGGCATTTTTTCCTGTGGCATTTCCCCCCCCCCCCCCCGTTACTAGGCATTTTTTTCCTTTTACCTGGCATTTTTTCCAGTGGCATTTTTTCCCGTTACTTGGCATTTTTTTCATGTGGCATTTTTTCCTGTTACCTGGCATTTTTTCTGTGGCATTTTTTCCCCTGTTACTTTGAATAGGTTAGGTTAGATTATGTCCGATTAGAGTGTCTCAGCTTAGATTAGGAAAGATTTGAGTAGGTTAGGTTAGGTTAGGAGACTCGCTTGAACACCTTATCAGTCTCCACCACACTTGACTGAGGACGCTTGTTATGGTTGGCTGAGGCAGCTAGTGGTGGGTGTTAACTGCCAATTAATCCTTCTTGCCGCCTTGTTGGTGTCGTTGAATCTGTCGTGTTGGTTTTGTCCAGAGCTTGTCGTGTCATATTGTCCACAATCTGTCATATCCTATTGTCCAACACCTGTCATATCTTATTGTCGAACACCTGTTTTGTTATTATCCAACACCTGTCATGTCTTATTGTCCAACACCTGTTTTATTATCCAACACCTGTCATATCTTATTATCCAACACCTGTCATATCTTATTATCCAACACCTGTCATGTCTTATTGTCCAACACCTGTCATATCTTATTATCCAACACCTGTCATATCTTATTATCCAACACCTGTCATGTCTTATTGTCCAACACCTGTCATATCTTATTATCCAACACCTGTCATGTCTTAGTGTCCAACACCTGTCATGATCATAGTTCAGGTCTTTTCCTTCATCTCTCCTTCACTCTTCATCTCCTTGTCTCCTTCCTTCCTCACTCTCTCCTCCTTTATCCCACCGCACTCCTCTCCCCCTATCATCACCTTCTTCTCCCTTCACCTCTCTTTCGTTTCCTCGTCTTCTCTCCCCCAGCTCTCTCACCATTTCTCCCCCACTCCACCCCACATCCACCTCTCCCTATATCTCCCTCCCCACATTACCCCATCCTCTCCCTACCTCCTCTCCCTCCCCACCTCCTCTCCCTCACCGTTTATCCCCACCTCTCCCTAACCTCCTCTCCCTCCCCACATCACCTCCCATCCTCTCCCCATTCTCTCCCCACCTCCTCTCCCCACTTCTCCCCACCTCCTCTCCCACCCCCCCCCCCATACTAATACAAAGCACCAAGTAATAATCACAGCATCTCTTTTGATAATTCTTGTTTGCATAATTTTCAATAACTTTTTCCACCGCTTTTTTTCAGAGGCGTGAGTCTCTTAATTTGAATGAAAGGATTTTTTTTTTCAATTTCTTTCTTTTTCGTATTTGTAGTTTTCTTGTGGGTTTTTCTCATAATTTTGTTTTTATATTTTATTGAGATTTATTTTTTATTTACTTGTTGGTCGTTTTTTTTTTATCCAAAGGAGTTCATCTTGGCTTTTCTGAAGTGTTTGTTAATTTTTTGTATATAGATTAATTTATTTGTGTGTGTTTGTATTGATTTAATTAGGTGTTTTTTTTTCTTGAGGTCATCTTAGCGTTCCAAGTTTTTTTCATTAATATATTTATTTTTTTTTAATTGGTTTTTATCTTAGTGACCCGGGAGATTTATTTTTTTATAGAGTAATTTATTTATTTTTCCTTAGAAGTGCAACTTACTGAAGCTTCTAATTTTTTATAGATGTTAATATATATTGTATTGATTTATTTCGTTTTTTTTTTAATATTGGTAGAATAAATTACTCCCAAATGAATTAATCTACTTTGTTTAATAATGTTTTTTTCCTTATTAAGAGCGAAGGAGGAAGGGAAGGGGGGGAGGGGGGGGAGAGAGCGAAGGAGGAAGGGAAGGAGGGGGATAAGGGGGGGAAGGGGGGGAGAGGGAGAGGAATTAGATGATATAAAAGCAACGTCTTGGAAAAATCTGTTTGTTTTTTCTTTCTTCCTTTCAGGCGGTGTTTGGATGAGGCTCCTTGTTTGTTTGCTAATTTCCAGACGATTTGTGTGTGTGTTTGGGGGGGGGGGGGGAGTACGTACAGAAAGACAGACACATTTACAGTTAGAACAAACAGACAGACAGACAGACAGCCAGGTACACAGAACACACAGACAGTCACACAGACAGACAGATTACCAAAAATGTTCCGGTGGGTTAAATGTAAATAAGCGTATAAGTAATTATATGTAACTTAGACACATAAAGGTTACTGAGACTCTAGTTAATTATCTAATTATGTACTTGAGAGAGAGAGAGAGAGAGAGAGAGAGAGAGAGACTTTAATGCATCTATTAAATATATCGTCATTACATTAATTTGGTTAAGCCTTTGAGTGCATATCTAGAATATTTAAGTGTATCTTGAGTACATGGCTAGAGTGTATTACTGATGCATCGCTTCTATCCAGCGAGTGCATAACCAAAGTGCATAGCATAAGTTGTCATTGTGTATAAGTGTATAATGTGATTGAATAACTTGTAAGTGTTTCCCCAAGTGTTTCATAAGTGCAAATATTGAGTGTATAACGTAACTGGATAACATAAAGTGCTTTGTAAGTGCATGTAAGTGAAGTACATCTCACGTATACTTTATAAGTGTATGTAGTGAGTGTATAGGATGCAATTGTTATACATCTGTTTATAAGTGTATTCTTTAAAGTGCCATTTGTAAGTGTATATCTTTTATGTAGTAGTTGAAGTGTGTCTTAAATGTATTACTGTGTATATATGAAGTGTCTCAAGTGCGATATATAAGTGCAAAGGTTAAGTATATAGTTGAAGTATTTCTCGTGATTATTTTTTATAAGTAAATATACCGATCGTTTCCCTTAGTCATGTCGTAGTGTCTTTTATAAGTAGGTTGTCCAGATCATACAGCTTAAGTGCATCTATAAGTGTATATCCTGAGTGTCTCGAACTTATGTAACAATCTTGTAGTTCAGATACTTTATTAAGTATTATAAGTGGGTTGATATTCAGTTACACAATATAAGTAATATTAAAAGTGCGGGTATATATTCAGGTATATAATTCTTTAAGTAATATCATGAAAATATCGCTATATATACTACCTTTAAATTATCGCTATATATACTACCTTTAAATTATCGCTATATATACTTCTCTTAAATTATCGCTATATATACTTCTCTTAAATTATCGCTATATATACTACCTTTAAATTATCGCTATATATACTACCTTTAAATTATCGCTATATATACTTCTCTTAAATTATCGCTATATATAATACCCTTAAATTATCGCTCTATATACTACCCTTATCGCTATATATACTACCTTTTAATTATCGCTATATATACTTCTCTTAAATTATCGCTATATATACTACCCTTAAATTATCGCTATATATAATACCCTTAAATTATCGCTCTATATACTACCCTTATCGCTATATATACTACCTTTAAATTATCGCTCTATGTACTACCTTTATCGCTATATATACTACCTTTAAATTATCGCTCTATGTACTACCTTTATCGCTATATATACTACCGTTAAATTATCGCTATATATACTACCCTTAAATTATCGCTATATATATATATATATATATATATATATATACCCTTAAATTATCGCTATATATACTACCCTTAAATTATCGCTATATATACTACCCAAAAATTATCGCTATATATACTACCGTTAAATTATCGCTATATATACTACCCTTAAATTATCGCTATATATACTACCGTTAAATTATCGCTATATATACTACCGTTAAATTATCGCTATATATACTCCCCTTAAATTATCGCCTGACCTAATTTTTTCAAGGCCGGTGCTGTTATATCTCCTACACTGGCAGAGAGCGGGCGAAGGTTCGTCTGACGTTACTATTAGCGGGGTGTTTTTTTTTTTCGTACTGGCAGATCACTGGCGTATGTTCGTCAGGCGGTGGGTTGTTGAGGTTTACGCCAGGTACTTGGAATGCTCTCCTGGGGCTGGTGTTGACGACTAGAATCCTGACTTGATTTTCCTCCAAGACTACCCGACTTACAGTACTTCCCCCCCCCTAAAAACACCCGACTTACCTCCCCCTCCAAAAACACCCGACTTACCTCCCCCTCCAAAAACACCCGACTTACCTCCCCCTCCAAAAACACCCGACTTACCTTCAAGAGGGTCTCGGAAGAATCTCCTTATGGTTAAGTGATGTGGGGAAGATGGTTATTTGTACGGCGTGTTGCTTTTGGGTATAGACACGAAGGGGGTGGCGCGGGGTTCAAGGGAGTGTGGTGAGAGGGTAGCAGGTGAAGAAGGGGGGGGATAAGATGAGAGGGAACGGTATAGGAGGGAGTGTGGAAGTGAGAGGGAAGGAGATGGTGAGGGAGGAAAGGGTAAGGGGGAAGGAGATGGTGAGGGAGGAAAGGGTAAGGGGGAATGTGTGTGTGTGTCGTTTGGTTCAGTTCAACTATAAGACTCGTATAATATTTCTGTGAACATCTTAACAGGTGTGTAATACAGCTGTACAGGTGTAACACGGCTGTTACAAGTGTGTTAAGTACATCCAAACACCTGCTACTAACACACACACACACACACAACAAAGAGGTGTCTCTGGTCACGTAATATCGAACCAAAATCAGCATTTGTGTGTGTGTGTGTGTGTGGGGTCGTTGCACTTCTCCCCTTTCGGTCGATATCTTCCCCAGTGGGTCGGTCTGGGTGCCGAATCGACCGACCGATCGACCAACACACGGAAAGGGTTTTGGCGATGTGCTCTGATTCCCATGTGAACGTCGATCGATTTTGTTGAATAGGATGTATGCCCCTCTACTCCCCTCTCGTTCTTCTCCTCTTCCCTCTCCCTTCCCCTCACCTCCCCATGGTCTCCCTGGACGTGCTCTCCCTACATTTCACGAACGGAAAGAATCGATCAATTTTGCTGTGAACGAGATCTCGCCAAATTTATTCCTTGCGTTGCATACCATCGCGAAAACGTATTGATAACTTTGATTTAAGTTTCGCGAACGAGATTAGTTAATATTTGTTGTTTTATTGTATACATCGATTTTGATATGAAGGAAATTTAGTCTCGGTGATATTACGAGTGAAGTTAGTTATATATGCTGCTTGTGTACGTTGTCGATATGTTAAGGGGCAAAATTAGTTGAGTGACTGTGATCAATATTATTAAATTTGTTGTGTTTACTCCGCCATTAAGTTAGTATTTTGTTTTGCGAATGGTGTGTGTGTGTGTGTGTGTATATGTGTGTGTGTGTGTGTGTGTGTGTGAAAGGTAGGTAACTCTCCCTTCCTTCCTTCCTCCCCTTGTTCTCTCCTTCCTCCTCCCCTTGTTCTCTCCTTCCCCCACCCCTTGTTCTCTCCTTCCCCCACCCCTTGTTTTCCCCTTCCCCTTGTTCTCGCCTTCCCCTCCTTTTGTTCTCCCCTTCCTCTCTCCTTCCCTCTCCCCTTCTTTCCTTCCTCTCCTTCAAGGTCTCGCGTGTGTAGCCCTGACAGCTCCTTCGTCTCAGCCCTCTACCGCTATCTGTCATCTCTGTTTACATGGGCACATCACACACCTCGCAGTACACGGATCTTCCTTCCTTTACCGCTCGAATATGCGTCGCACCTCACAGCCACACCTTCGTTTAGTGCTCAACTGTACGTTACTTCTTGTCGCTGTACGTTTATTTCCTCGTTTAGCGCTGAAATTTGCGTTTTTTTTTAGACATACATTTTATACCTGTAAGAATTGTGACGTCAGGTAGGTATGTGTGTGTGTGTGTGTCTAATTCGCAAAACTCCGTTCGTAAAAAATATATATAAATAATTCACAATGGCGTCAGAATTATGCCCGGACTCTAGGTATATATTCATTTAATTAACATGGGATGAGAGAGAGAAGAAAAAAATCCCTTACGAAATATCTGAGAATCCGATTAATAATTTAGATTCGATTTAAAGTTAATATTTTTTTAACTGTTCGGATGTGATGGAGGATTTAACACCCTTATTTATCCGGTTCTAAGATGGACTCCACAACCGGATTTTTTTTGTGGGGAGGGGGAGGGGGGGGTCTTAAAACGATTTCCGATATCCTGTTCGGTAAGAAAACTGTATCCGAAGTTTGGTTCACACACGATCTAGTTTTGTGGTTTTGTGTTTCGTAAAAAAGAAAAGAAAAAGCCGCTTCCTAGAGTTGGTATTAAATATTGATGTTTGGTTCTTGAAGACCATCTGACCAGCAGGTAGTGTGTGTGGAGGGGGGGGGGGGGTGGGTGGAGAGGACACGTGCACAGGTATTTTGTCCATACACCTGCGTTAATACCTGGAGTGAGAGGGATGACAGGTGTTTTTTTTTTTCATTCATTTACAACACCTGTGATTTTCAGAGTTAAGTTAAATTACGATTATATGTATAGTATTAATTTCCGACACTAGCGCTAACTGCTGATGTTAATAGAGTGAGTGTAGGTCAGTTGGTAATAATTTCCGACACTAGCGCTAGAACCATAATTTCCTTGGTACCAGTAGTGAATTATTTCCGACACTAGCGCTAGAACTGTGTAGGGGTCGTTTAGCGATAGTAAGTGAGGGAGAAGAAGAAGAAGAAGATGAAGGAGGAGGAGGAGGAGGAGAGGGGGAAGAGAAGGTAGAGGTGGTGGGAAGATACAGGTGGTCGGGGGTCTGTGCGCCGCTGTAATCGTCCGCTGCTGCTGCCACCACCGCCGCTACGATCGACACCACCGCCGCTGCATCTACCTCTTTCCCCCCTCTACCTCTCTCATGTTACGCCAGACGTTCGTTCGTTCGTTCCAAGACCTCCATCGTATACAGAATGAGTGATTAGGTGTAGTTAGTTTAAAGAAGAGAGGCAGTTAGGAAGGCCATTGTTGACAAGGTGAGATCGACCGATACCACTGGTTGGGATCGGTCGAACGCTAAGGGGGAAATTACACCCTATTTTTGTTTTGTTTTTTACCCCCTACCCCCCCTTCCTCCCCCCCCTATCCTTACTCGACTACCCTCTCCTCCCTCTCTTTCTCCCCATCCCCCTCTTACCCTCCCTCTCCTCCCCCTCTACACCTCCCCCTCTACACCTCCCCCTCTACACCTCCCCCTATATCTCCCTCTTCTTTCTCCTCCTACTCCCCTCTTCTTTCTTCCCTCCCCCTCTTTCTCCCTCTCCCCCTCTTTCTCCCTCTCCCCCATCTTTCTCCTTCTCCCCCTCTTTCTCCCTCTCCCCCTCTTTCTCCCTCTCCCCCATCTTTCTCCTTCTCCCCCTCTTTCTCCCTCTCCCCCTCTTTCTCCGTCTCCCCCCTCTTTCTCCCTCTCTTCACTGCCATCATTGAGACCACCCTATTGTCCATGGTTATTTGTTGTATAGTTACCGTAGGAAACCGGAGGTGGAGCACGGTGCGGTCGTGATGGCAAGGGCGGTTAGGGGGAGGTGAATAATGCGGTTAAAGTCACGTTAATATTGCCGTTAGGTAGTGCGGTTTAGGTGGTGTTAACATTGCGGTTAGTTTGGGCGGTTAAGGTGATGTTAATAGAAAAATGAATCTACACACACACACACGGGTATTATGCAGGTGTGGACATACCAGTGGTGCTCTCGGCCAGGGACATCAACACAAAAACACCATGTCCCAGTCTGTCCATTTGTCAGGGCTTCATACCTATTACAAATTATGTCAGCTGCATGACAATGGTGATTCACTATTTCCTATTGAATGGTAAAATAAGAGACGGATTATTATTTTTTTTTATCGTTTTTTTTATTATTAATATTATTATTATTGTTTTTATATTATTGTTATTTTTTTATTATTATTATTGTTATTATTATTGTTATTATTATTTTGGTTCATTGGTGGGAAAAATGGTTTGGTGTTTTTCAGTTAAATTTTTATTTTTTTTAATGTGGAATTTTCTTAGCTGGAAGGAATTTGGGGGAATTGGTTGTAAAAAAAAAATTATATTGTGAGGGAATTTTGTCTAACATTCAAAATTTATTGAATAAAACATATGTAAATTTTCTCAAGTCCCAGATTTTGTTTAGTAATTTATTTATTTTAATTTGAGAGATGTTTATTTTGGAAAATTCTAAGGTGTCAGAAATTTATTCCCCACCAAAATTCAAAATCATCGAATTTTTTTACATTTTGGCGTTCAATAATGTGTAAGAAATTTGTCCACTGTTCAAAAACACGATTTTGGGGGGCCGATTATTTTTATTTGAAGATTTTATTTAATGAAACAAATTATGTGTACAAATATTATTTATAAACTATGTACATAGATTAAATATAAATTGTGTACATAGATTATATATAAACTACTGTATATGCATATGTTTCGTTTATATGATAATGTTGGTGAATAAAGTCTTCACGTAATTCGTACTCGTGATCATTATTCGTTTATTTACAAGTGACGTGAAGATGAGACGTGAGGAAACTGATCAATACATAACTATGTAAGGCAGAACAACTGTGCCAGATGTACAGCAGTCTGTACACGAAACACACATAATGAGGTGTGTCTGTGTGTGTGTGTGTGTGTGTGTGTACTCATATATATGTACATGTATGTACGTGTGTGTGTTTAGATAAGAGCAGCACCCAGTGTGGCGCAGTGCGGTGTCCCCCACCACCACTACACCACGACTACACCACTAGTCCACCACCACTACTACCACTACATCACCACCACCACCACTACACCACCACCATCACTACACCACGACTACACCACTAGTCCACCACCACTACTGCCACTACACCAACACCACCACTACACTAACACCACCACTACACCAACACCACTACACCATCATCAGTCCACCATCACAACACCACGACTACACCACCACCACCACTACACCACCAGTCCACCACCACCACCACTATTACCACCACCACCACCACTATTACCATCACCACCACTACTACCATCACCACCACTACTACCATCACCACCACATCACCACCAGTGCTACTACTATTACTGCTGCAGTTAATGGTGGTATTAGACTGCAGTAGTTGTAGTTGACGGTAGTAGTTGTGGTTGAGGGTGGTGGTAGTAGTAAGGGTAAAGTCAATAGTAATTATCTAAGGCTATAGTGGACTAGTAATGTTTATTGTCGCTGTGTTGGTTGTTGTTGATGGTGGTGGTGGTGGTATTAGCGATGGTGGTAATGGTGCCTTTATGAATCTTCCCCCTTTAACGATTGTGGTAGCTGAATGGTTGTGATAGTTGTTGTATTGGGTTGTTGTGGTTATGTAATGATGTGTTAGTATAGTGTCTGTAGTGGCTTGGTTGTTGTAGTGGTTGTAGTCGTTATTGTTGTCGGTGTGGTTATTGTAATACTATTGTGGTAATCGTAGTAGTGTTGTGGTAGTTGTAGGGGATGGGGGTTGTTGTAGTGGGGGGGGGGGGGGTTGTTGTGGTTGTTGTCCAGTTCAAGAGATGTGGTTGTGTGTAGAGTTGTAATTTATTTTTATTTTTTCTTATAATAATAATAATAATAATTCTCTCTCTCTCTCTCTCTCTCTCTGATATATTCCTCAAACTCGCACATAGTAACAATGAAATAAATATACTCCCACCCTCCCTAAATAGCAACATATTCTCAGTATACCAGAATACAGTATATCACCCATGTCCTCCCCCTCTCGTCCTACAGTACAAAGTATACCTTCAGGACTCATGTGCGAATATATATTTCCGTATATTCATATGATAGGAAGGTCTGCGTTATAGTGCGTATATTCGGTATATTTAACACGGTGAATATATAATGCGTAGATTATATTTAGTATGGGATATACTTGTTATTTTAAGTATACTTGTTAGTCATCTTATTTGATATACCAAAATTCACTGTTTTATATAGTATGCTCAATATATTCGTGTGTTTTATATACTCATCATACTATACTCACTGCTGTGTGTGTGTGTGTTATTGATTCACAGTACAGACCGCGCTGTGTCATTGGTCCATTACAGCCGCTGTTCAATAATTGGATAATGGAGGCGATGTGTCACTCCACTCCATTATTTCTCCCAGGTGGAAGGAACGTTGTTTATCTTAACATTAATAAGTGTTCTTGTTCGTCCTGGATAGTGTATTACGTTGATAGTTTTGACTGTTAGTTTACCTGTGAGATGTACTATTTTCGCCCATTAGTTTTAACATTATACGGTAGCTGTCATTATTATTGGCACCATAATAAAAGCTCTGTCACCATTATCGACACCATAACTGAGGGTAGCTGTCACTGTTATTGGCACCATAACTGAGGGTAGCTGTCACTGTTATTGGCACCATAACTGAGGGTAGCTGTCACTGTTATTGGCACCATAACTGAGGGTAGCTGTCACTGTTATTGGCACCATAACTGCAGATCTCTCGCCATTATCGGCACCATAACTCAGGATCTGTCACTATTATTGGCACCATAACTGATTGTTGCCACCACCATAACTTTCACCCTTGAAGTACGGTATCATTCATTCGCAAAACATAGTCATTCGTCAGAGAGAGAGAGAGAGAGTGAGAAAGAGAGAGAAAATAAAGAATAAAAACGGTTAAACAACTCACCTAAGAGACCAAGAGTCGATATTACCTGCAATTTGTTGGGGATAATTTGTTACCTGTGATGTGTGAATTAATTTGAGAAGTCGTATTTTATCTGAGGTGTTATTAATATTTAAATGTGACGTATAAAGTAATTTTTTAAGTAATTTGTTGGGTTATTGATAAGTAATTTGTGAGTTGGGATGGGTTAAGTAATTTGTTAGAAGCTTTTGGGTTAATGGATTTGTCTAAATAGTTTGTTAGCTGCAATTTGTTAAGTAATACGTGATTTGTTGAGTGATTTGTTGGGGTGAAATTTGTTAGGTAAAATTTATCAGGTGGTTTTAATTGATTTATTAGTTATGATCTTATGAGGAAAATACGTATTGTTTACACTTTAATCTTCAGGGTGACAAATGTTTACCTCACTTGGGTATTGTTTACATGGAGTGTCGCAGTTACATTGTTACGGTGTGTGACGGAAGTGTTTAGTGAGGGGGAGAGGGGTGTGGGAGAGGGGTGTGGGAGAGTGAGTGGGGGGTGAGTGAGGGAGAGTGGGTGTGGGAGAGTGAGTGGGGGGTGAGTGAGTGGGAGAAGGGGTGTGGGAGAAGGGGTGTGGGCCTTTGGGGGTATGGGTGTTTTCCATACTCTCTCTCTCTCTCTCTCTCTCTCTCTCTCCACTCATTACCCTCCCTTCACCCCTCCCTCCCTCCCTCTCCACTCATTACCCTCCCTTCACCCCTCCCTCCCTCCCTCTCCACTCATTACCCTCCCTTCACCCCTCCCTCCCTCCCTCTCCACTCATTACCCTCCCTTCACCCCTCCCTCCCTCCCTCTCCCCTCATTACCCTCCCTTCACCCCTCCCTCCCTCCCTCTCCACTCATTACCCTCCCTTCACCCCTCCCTCCCTCCCTCTCCACTCATTACCCTCCCTTCACCCCTCCCTCCCTCCCTTCACTCATTACCCTCCCTTCACCCCTCCCTCCCTCCCTTCACTCATTACCCTCCCTTCACCCCTCCCTCCCTCCACTACAGGTATAAACAAGACACACGGTACAGTATGCTCACCTGATATACTCGGGTCGATATACCTAGGTGACATACTCATATGCTAGACACTATAACGCTATACTATACAGTTATACTCGTTAACCATGATATATACTGATATACTATGAGATATAACGGTATATTATATAAGATTTAACGTGATATATTAGAGGAATATACCGGTGATACAAGCTGATATACTGAGTTTTTACCGACCGAATGGTATGCTATCGTGCCGACTTTCCGATTCTCCCCGACCGGCCGACTGAGATACCAACTAATTAACAGGTCGATCGAACAGTCTGACATACCGAATAGACCGAACGAAAAAGCGAACAGACTGCAAAGACCGAACGAAAAACCGAACAGACTGCAAAGACCGAACGAAAAACCGTACAGACCTCAAAAACCTAACGAAAAACCGTACAGACTGCAAAGACCGAACGAAAAACCGTACAGACCGAACGAAAAAACGAACCAAACAAAACGAAAAACCGAACGGACCACAAAAACTGAAAAAAAGAACAGACCACTAAGACCACATATACTTCAAAGAGACCGAACGAGCAATGGAACCGACTAGAAACCGAACGAAGGTAACTGGTCGGCCGACATATAAACAACCGAATAAAGATAAAATAGAAATAATTCCCGATTAGCCGACCAATTTCCCGAAATGACGGAGACCGGACCCCTCCGAACGATAAAATGATCGGAGTACGTCTCTCCCGACACACCGACTGACTGATCTCCCGACCAACACAAGTAGCCGACCCTCCGAACGAATAATCAACCCGACTAAACCCTTGCTGATATTTCGGCATCAAATTCGCTATAACTCGTCACCCGACTAAGGTATAACTCGTATATCCGACCAAAATATATCTATATAGCCGACCAACATATATCTATCTAACCGACCAAAATATGTCTATATATCCGACCAACATATATCTGTATAACCGACCAACATATATCTGTATAACCGACCACGATATACCGATATACCCGACTTGTATATAACTGTAGCCGACTAAGAGACGACTCTAAAACCGACCATAATATAACCCGGCCAACACACAATAAACGGTACAGTACTCATAAACGGCACAGTGCTCATAAACGGTACAGTACTCATAAACGGTACAGTGCTCATAAACGGTACAGTACTCATAAACGGTACAGTGCTCATAAACGGCACAGTGCTCATAAACGGCACAGTACTAATAAACGGTACAGTACTCATAAACGGTACAGCACTAATAAACGGTACAACTTTGCTTATAAATTTCGTTAATCAGAATTAGTTTATCAAATATTTCATTAATTGGGAAATAAAAACAAATTTCTCTTCGTTTAATTGCGATTCGTTATTGGGAAATTTTCGTTATTTGGAGTTCGAGTTTTCGTTAAATTGTACGTTTTTTTTATTATCGCTTCGTTAATCACTGTTTTTATAAGGTAATTTTTCGTTTAATTTTGATATCTTAACAAGACTCAAAAATGTGTTTAATTTTAAGTGGTTTAATTACTAGTTAGGTGTTGAGTGTTGCATAACGAATCAGGGTTTAATTGACTAGTTTTATTTTTTTAAGTTTCGTTTAATTTTTTTGTAATAATTGGTGAAAATTTCGTTTACTCTCGAGGTTAAATGGTCTTATTCGTTAAGCGTGTGCGAATTTAGTTCATCTTCGTTTAATTGACACATATGGGATAAGCTACCGTTTATTAATGAGTTTTTGCTTTAAATATTCGTTTATTTCGAGCCTTATAAATGACTCTTCGTTTAATGAGGATATTTTCGTTAATTATTCGTTTAATAATCAATTTAAGAGACTTTTTCGTTAAGTATTCGTTTAATTGGCATTTTAGGACCGAGTTTTCGTTAAGGTATAGGACTTCCGCATCAAATATCCGTTTAAATAGGATTTTTTTCGTTAATTATTCGTTTAATGCGCACTTCAAGACCAATATTTCGTTAAACATTGTTGGGTAATCGTTTAATCGGGCCTCCAGGAACGCTTAGAGATTTTTGTAAGTAAACGTTTATTGTGTTTAATGAGAAAATATTCGTTTAATCGGGTTTAATGAGTAAATATTCGTTTAATCGGGTTTAATGAGTAAATATTCGTTTAATCGGGTTTAATGAGTAAATATTCGTTTAATCGGGTTTAATGAGTAAATATTCGTTTAATCGGGTTTAAAGGACAGGTTATCGCTTATTACGAACTTTCTGTATAAATACTCGTTTAACTACGAATTCGTGAGCGTTTAAACGAATTCCTCATTAAGTATTCGTTTAATTGGCACTACAAGAGGCGAGTTTTCGTTTAACAAGTAATAAGTTCTCGTTTAATTAGTTCTTTATGAATGTCTAAAAATTACTTGAGGAAAATCTTCGTTGAACTTTTATTTCGTTGAGCGTATTCGTTATATTTGTTCAGTTTATTATTTATTCGTTCATTTAAGACTGTATTATTAAATTTCTCGTTTAATTAATCTTATCTTCGTTATTATCCGTTTATTAGGCGCTTTGGTAAAACATTCATTTCGTTTAAACGGGATTCTGCAAAAAATATTTCGTTTTATCGGGATTTTTCTACCAGTATTTCGTTTAATCGGTATTTTCCGGCAATATTTCGTTTAATCGAGGTTTTGTCGGCTAAAATTCGTGTAAACGGGATTATCTTAGCAAATATTAGTTTTCTTAGGACGTTTTCAGCACTGTTCGTTTAATCGTGATTCTCTCTTAACAAACTCTCGTTTAATCTGATCTCTCTTACCAGTTATTCGTTTAATCGGGAAATTTTTTTACCGTTTGTTCGTTTAATGACGGTCTTAGGAGTGCCATGTTCGTTTATTTCATTCTTCTTCATTTATTGTTAGTTTACTTTGTCTTTCTTCGCTTATCGTTCGTTTATTTCATCTTTCTTCGTTAATGTCTCGTTTAATCGATACTTCAGGTGAGGATATTCGGTAATTTGATCACTCCTTCGTTTATTGCTCGTTTAACCAACTCATTTAGTCAAGAATTTAGGGCCGGTTAATTGTTTTCGTTTAAGGGAAAGTCCGTTTGTTTTTTCTCAAATAATTATTCGTTCGCTTATTCTTAGGTTCGTTATTTATTTTCGTTTAATCGCTGCCTAGAGCGTTCGTTTAACCAACACCTCCACTCCATCGTACAAATTGGTTATCCCATGAATACTGGTTTATTCGACACCGAATCTTACTATTTCGGATACGTAGAACTAAATAGGAACCGGACCTTAATATTTCGGATAATTAGAACCAATTTAGCACCTGACCTTAGTATTTCGGATAAGTAGGATTAATTTGGTAACGAACCTTAGTATTTCGGATAATTAGAAGTAATTTGGCACATGACCTTAGTGTTTCGGATAAGTAGAACCAATTCGGAACCGGAACTAAGCATTTCGGATAATTCAAACTTTCTCAATAACTATATAATCCTCGTTCAGGTGTTAATAATAGTTAATAATGTTAAATAAGATAATATCCAGCAGGTTTTTAAAAAAGAGCTTACGTACTTATTTCAGGTTGCAGAAAAATATAACCTAAACCTAACCTAACCTAAGCTCTTTATATTGTTCAGTCATATCCTCAAGAGTTTCCATAACCTAACCTAACCCAACTAGAAGATTAATTTACACAGTTTTTATACACGGGTAATTTTTTCCTGTTTCCTGTAGTTTTTTCCCTTTTTTCCTACATTTTATCCCGTTTTTTCCTTCATTTTTCCATTTTCCCTCATTTTTCCCCCGTCATGTGCTCCCCCCCCCCCCCACAGGCGTTTCACTCATGTAAACAAACCATCAGCTGATTTGTGACGTCACGTGCTGTCTCCCTGAGGCGTTTCGATCCATGTAAACAAACTATCAGCTGATTTGTGACGTCACGTGCTGCCTTCACTTAAAGACCTCTTGTAGAATAATTATCATCGACTGTCTGAAAGTTGGGAATAATTGTGAAATTTTATATCGTAGAAAATAATAAGTTAACTAATTGTAGTATAGGAAATAATTCTTTAATTCATTGCGGTATAGGAAATAATTCTTTAATTCATTGTTGTATTGGAAATAATTCTTTAATTCATTGTTGTACAGGAAATAATTCTTTAATTCATTGTTGTATTGGAAATAATTCTTTAATTCATTGTTGTATAGGAAATAATTCTTTAATTCATTGTTGTATAGTAAATAATTAGTAAAAATCTTAGTTAATCCAGGAAATTATTAATTAATTATTTATGCTGTAGAAAATAATCCTCAGTCTCATTAATGTCGATTATTTTTAGAAATTATTACTCTATTCTTATTAACTCGGGGAATTATACCATAATTATATATACAAGATGTAATTATTCGTTGATTATAATTAATATGTTGAGGATATTCTTTATAAATTATATGATATACAACCGCCGGATTATACTTCACACACACATGATTATACTCCTCAGACATTCATACACTCTCTGAGAGGGAGCTAGAGAGAGAGAGAGTAAGAAAGAAAGTGAGAGGAGGAGAGAGAATTATGATTAGAAAGAGAAGAGAAGAGAAGTGTCTGTGTGTATGTGTGTTTTAGAGAGAGAGAGAGAGCGAAAGAGAGAGCGAATTTAAGCTCCTCCTGCTTATGTCTGGCCAGTTAACCGGAAATTTGCCGGATATTCACGTGTGCAGAAATGCCGGACACGTGAGTTGTATTTTTTGCCGGATGCTGGGTAGGGGATTGGTTTGGATGCCGTATTAAACCGGCATTGTAATTTGTATTGTGTCCGGATCTTCGAGTGAGAGGAGGAGAGGGAGAAGGAGGGAAGGGAGGGGGAGGGGGGAAAGGAGAGAGGGAGAAGAGAGAGAAAAAAGGGAGGGGGGGGGGGAAGGAAATAGAGAGAGTGAAGGAGATAGGAGACAGAGGGAGCAAGGGAGGTAGAAAGAAGAGAGTAAGGAAGAGATAGGAGAGAGAAAGATGATGTACATATATACTAAAGAGAGAGAGAGAGAGAGAGAGAGGTAACACTAGAAGGAGACACACACACACACACACACACACATCCATCCAGGTTTGTTTTGACGGTCCTGTAAAAGTTCAACCTTGTGTCTGTGTCTGTTTGTTTGTCTTTATTTTCCTTGTCGCTAATTTTTCTTCGTTCCTCTTCTCTGACGGCATATTTTTGTCGTGTTTGTATTAGACTTTCTCTCTCTCTCTCTCTCTCTCTCTCTTTATCTAATAGTTTGACGTCTTATGTATTTGTTTATTGGTTCATTATACTTATTATCATTGTTATGTTTTTGTCATCATTTATCATCATTATTATTATTATTATTATTATAACCAGGGAATTCGAGGTTCGGGAACAGACCGGGAGTTCGATATTAGGTTCACGCACCCCTGTGGAGGCTATTTAATGATCGTTGTCTATTACAGTAATGCGCCTTTGATCTTTAAATGCCTTACACCTATAAAATTTACAGATAAGTCATTTACAACCGTAGATTTACAGTCATTTACAACCGTAGATTTACAGTCATTTACAACATTTACATATTTTTTTAACAGATTTACACAAGTGATTTTATTGAGATTTTTTAGTATCAGTTATTATCTTCCTCTTTAATTATATATTTATTATCGTCTTATTTAGTCGTGATTTATCTTCTCTACGTTTATATCTCCTTTATCGATCCTTTTTCTCCCTCCCTCCCTTCCTTCCTTCCTCTGTTTGCTCACCAACTACCAATTATTATCTTGCCTTGCCATTCTCTCCCTGCGTTTTCTCTCTCCCTCTTTTTTTTTATTTCTCATTCGTGTTTAATTACAACAGACATACCTCTTGCTGTGTTATTTATCGTTGCTTCTACCCCTCCTGTCCTCTCCTCTCCCTCCCTCCCTCCCTCCCTCCCTCCCTTCCCTCCCTCATGTTTATTACCAGATGTTCCTCTAGCCCCCTCTTTATTGCGGTGTGCCTCCCTCTCCCTTTGTTTATCGTAGTTCTCCTCCCTTCCCCCTATTCGTTCTACAGGGGATGACTGTCATTACGTGTGTCTGTGTGTGTGTATGTGTGTGTGTGTGTGTGTGTGTGTCCTGGG
The DNA here is from genome assembly GCA_958450375.1 of Homarus gammarus. Lineage (NCBI taxonomy): Eukaryota > Metazoa > Arthropoda > Malacostraca > Decapoda > Nephropidae > Homarus > Homarus gammarus. The sequence continues at coordinate 790,183 of CAUDMG010000780.1, read as the reverse complement.
TAGGAGAGAAACTTGAGAGGCTATCCACATTATATTAAAAATGTGAATTTATGTATTTATTAGATAGAAATGATTTAATGATGACAATAATAAAAACAATAATAATAGCAGATATTAATTAGTGTGCAATACATAGTCACACACACACACACACACACACACACATCAATGTATTTTACTCTCAAAAAATGGAAAATTATAAACAAAATATAACTGATGGACTCCCCTCCCCCCCCCCCCCCCCAGGTTTACTGATCAAAACTAAAAAAAAAGCCAAGAAAAAAGTAAAATATTATTATTAAAAAGTCTTCAAATTTCGCCAGAGAAGTTCCCCCCCCCCCTCCTCCTCCCCCCAAAAAATTTAGGCTGCAAAAATCGTAAAAATACAATGAAAACATTACTTATAACTGAAGATATATCGTAGAAAAAAAAATCGTGAAAAATCGCCAAAGTAATTGAGAAAAAAAATCGAAAATATCCTAAAAAATATCGCAGCATCAAAATTGTAAATACTTTCTAAATCAAAACGTCGTCAAAGTGGGGCCGTGACGTGGGTCTCAATGGGTCCAGTAATTGGTTTTCACGCCTCTCAAACTTTTTGCCATTCCTCTCTACCAGACCCTAACTTTTTAGAGAGAGAGAGAGAGAGAGAACTGGGGGTGGTGGGGGAGAAAGAGAGAGAGAGGGGGTGGGAGAGAAAGAGAGAGGGGATGACAGAAAAAGAGAGAGAGGGTGGGTAGAGAAGGGCGGGATGGGGAAAGAGAGTGGAAAGGGGAAGAGGAGACAAAGGGAGGAGGGGAGGGAGAAATTGGGGAGAAAGGGAGGGGGGGAGAATGATTTGTGTGTTTAGTTGTGTCTGTCTGTGTGTGTGTGTGTGTGTGTGTTCTACAGATGTGCAAAAGATGAACCTCATTAAATTTCATCTTTACTAAAAAATCCCCCCAAATTAAAAAATAATTCAACAATTATATCTTCCTTCGATTATTTTAATTATTTCACACATCTATTAAACCTTTGATATTAACCTCACAATTATCATCATACAAAACACCTTATTTACACATTTGTTGATTAATTATGAATAGTTTATGTAATTAATTAAGACCGAGAGCGAATTTTATATATATATATATATAAATGGCCCAAAAAAATAATTAAATATATCTACAAAATTATGTCCTAAACTGTTTTTTTTATTTTTAGTTTTTTTTAGGTGAAGAGAAGCAATTATTGGCCTGTGTAGTGTAGTGGACGGCAATGGTGTAAAGAACTAACACATTTTACCCTGGTAACCAATGTTCTTATTCTCTAAACCAGTCAGCTGTCTGTCACTATGTCCACACACACACACACACACACACACACACCATTCCTAGCTTATAAAAATCACTCAATATATTTTTTTTCATCTCCTCCTGACTGGTAAACCCTAATGTCTCCTAATGCCTGAGTTTGACTTCATCATTTTTATTACCGAGAGACAAATAGAGAAGGAGACTTGTATATATATATTTTAGTCTTAATATTATTCATCCCGAAGCTTGTGTGTGACCTGCCGAGGATTTTGTCAGAGTGTGTGTGTGTGTGTGTGTGTGTGTGTGTGTGTGTGTGTACCTGTCTATGTATACCCAATATTAATATTTATATGGGAAAAATAGGAAAGTCAACCTCGCACGTCAAAATATATTCCCTTCAATTTGTTTTTCTGTCCACTTTCGGGTCCAACATTGACGGTGCTTTAATTTCGCTTTTGAATACCCTCTTCTTTTAAGCTATCACTACAAAATTGTTTCTTCAGCAAGTAAATTCTTTCTTTCCTCTCTCGCTAAAGCTTTCACTTAAAATCGTTAACTCATTCTTTCTGTTTAATGAAGTATCGGAGGTAAAAGAAAACGGATGCTTGGAGGAGAGAGAAGTGATGGGAAACTAAGGTATTTATTGTGTTGTGCTAGGTGCTGAGATTGTGTTGTGCCAGGTGCTGAGATTGTGTTGTGCCAGGTGCTGAGATTGTGTTGTGCTGGGACTGTGTTGTGCTAGGTGCTGAGATTGTGTTGTGCCAGGTGCTGAGATTGTGTTGTGCTGGGACTGTGTTGTGCCAGGTGCTGAGATTGTGTTGTGCTGGGACTGTGTTGTGCCAGGTGTTGAGATTGTGTTGTGCTAGGTGCTGAGATTGTGTTGTGCTGGGACTGTGTTGTGCCAGGTGCTGAGATTGTGTTGTGCTGGGACTGTGTTGTGCTAGGTGCTGAGATTGTGTTGTGCTAGGTGCTGAGATTGTGTTGTGCTGGGACTGTGTTGTGCTAGGTGCTGAGATTGTGTTGTGCTGGGACTGTGTTGTGCCAGGTGCTGAGATTGTGTTGTGCCAGGTGCTGAGATTGTGTTGTGCCAGGTGCTGAGATTGTGTTGTGCCAGGTGCTGAGACTGTTGTGCCAGGTGCTGAGACTGTTGTGCTAGGTGCTGAGATTGTGTTGTGCTGAGATTGTGTTGTGCTAGGTGCTGAGATTGTGTTGTGCTAGGTGCTGAGATTGTGTTGTGCCAGGTGCTGAGATTGTGTTGTGCCAGGTGCTGAGATTGTGTTGTGCCAGGTGCTGAGATTGTGTTGTGCTAGGTGCTGAGACTGTTGTGCTAAGTGCTGAGAATGGTTTCCTAGGTGCTGAGACCATGCTACACTAGGTTCTAAGACAATCAGGAATATTCCGGGGGGGGGGGGGTTCGGTTCCTATTCTCATGGTAGAGTTTGGGAATTGTCCACAGTTTGACTTTATTTGTTGTTTGTTTGTTTTTTTATTTGTTTTTATGTTGATCCTCAAAAGTATTTTATTCAGAATATTACGATCGAATTAATTTAAATTTACATATTAAAGGTTTGGTTTAGGTTTAGGTTTGGTTTAGGTTATGTTTGGTTTGGTTTAAGTTAGGTTATGTTTGGTTTGGTTTAGGTTTGGTTTGGTTTAGGCTGAAGCTTGGTTCGGTTAGGTTAGGTTAGGTTGGGTTCATTTTAACTGTAGATTAAATTAGGATTGTTGATTTATAGGTTAGGTTAGGTTAGGTTGGGTTGGGTTGGGTTCATTTTAACTGTAGATTAAATTAGGATTGTTGGTTTATAGGTTAGGTTAGGATAGGTTTGATTAGATTAAGTTAAGCAAGATTTAGGTTAAGTTTGGTTAGGCCACTGATGCCCAAGTCTTAATATGTCCAAGAGGAGTTTTGTCCGGAGAAAATGTCCAGAGATATTTTGTCCTTTCTGCCCTGCGTTGCACACACACACACACACACACAGGTAAAGCAGGATTTGCCGTTTTTATTATTATTATTATTACAGTAGTTATTATTATCATCGCCATTATTACTCCAACCTGCCGAAACTAAAAAACTATATATTTTTTAGTTAATATTGTATTGTCTTGCATTTTTTCGTTACGGTCGGTATTTCCGTTAGGACCGGTATTTCCGTTAGGACCGGTATTTCCGTTAGGACTGGTGTTTCCGCTACTAGATGAAACAAAGAATTAAGTGGCTCTGTTTGCAGTAGGCTGGATGTTGGATAAGGTTAACCGCTGTTCCCCTTCCCCCCATTCCCCCTACTCCCCTTAACCCCCTCCCCATCCGTCCTCCAGACTTCCTGTCTCTCCTTACCCCCCCTCTTCCGTCCTCACCTCCCCATCTCCCCTTACTCTTCCCCTTTCCCCCTGTCCCCTCTTTCTCTCTCTTCCCTCCTCCTCTCCCTCCTCTTCCCTCCTCCCCTCCCCTCTATTCCCTCCCTCCTTCCTCCCCCAACCCCCCCCCCTCCTAGCCTGTTTTGGGTCGGCCTGGTGTGGTGGTGAAAGGTTTTCCCCTCAGGCTGCTCGTGCTGTTCAGTTTCCCCTCACTCGGAACCGTTTACCCCGAGGGGAGGGAGAAAGGTAGGGAGGGGAAAGAGAGAAAGTAGAGAGAGTAGGAAAGGGGGAAGAGAAATGGGTGGTGGATGGTAGGATGTAAGGGGTGAGAAGGGAAGAGAGAGAGAGAGAGAGAGAGAGAGTATTTATCCGTCTCCTACCGTATATCCATCACACACCTCTCTCTCTCTCTCTCTCTCTCTCTCTCTCTCTCTCTCTCTCAGCACATTGCCTCAGGCCTCCGCTTTCAAATATTTATCCTCTTGGTCCGGCCAAAGTGTACTCTTAGAATGAATAAAATGCTGAGGTCACAACCCCCCTTCTCATCCTATGCTTACTCCTCTTACTCCTGCTCCTCCTCCTCTTACTCCTGTTCCTCCTCTTACTTCTGCTCCTTCTCTTACTCCTGCTCCTCCTCTTACTCCTGCTCCTCCTCTTACTCCTGCTCCTCCTCTTACTCCTCCTCCTACTCCACGTACCCCTCCTCTTCCTCCTTTGCTTCCTCCTCCTCTTCCTCGTTTGCTTCCTCCTCCTCCTCCGCTCCCTTCTCCTCTGCTTCCTCCTCCTCCGCTCCCTTCTCCTCTGCTTCCTCCTCCTCCTTTGCTTCCTCTTCCGCCTTCTCCGCTTCCTCCTGCTCTTCCTCCTTTGTTTCCTCCCCCTCCCCCCCCCCCCAAGGAAGGAAGGAAGGGAGCTTGCACCCTTCCATTACCAGGAAGCTGTGATAGTAATGCATACGTCTAATGTGTCTCTCTGTCTCTCTGTCTGTCTGGGCCCCAATATTTTTGTTAGCATTGGCTCACTTTTTTCCTAAATATTTTTTATTTTGTATTTATTATCATTATTATTATTTATATTAATTATCCTCTTCACTAATATATTTGTTTGTCTGTTTTTATGCTTGTTTATTTTTTCGTTCGTGAACAAAACATCGTTGGTGTACACGACACATAAAGGATTTAAATTTTTGGAGGATTTTGTATTTTTTTATCCAGATTTTTTGTAATTATGTAATGTGGGTAAGAGGATTCATGTATTATTTTTTTTAAGGAAATACAAAAAGGAAATGTAATTTTTGTTAATGTTTATGCGAAAAAAAATTAATGTCGATTATTTTTATTAATTAAACATATACATCTGATGTATTTTTATTTATTAGATTATATAAAATTTTGAGTTTTTATTTTTTATTTTAATTTGTGTAAAAGATATTGGAATAAAAAAAATTCTATACATTTTTTATTATGCGTTCAAATTTGTGTTTAGGTGACATGTTTAATTTACTTTTTATTATTTATTATTATTGTTTAATTTGTGAAAATATTAATATGGGAGTTCTTGTGTTTTTACCTCTCACTTTTTTTATTTTACTCTATTTCCATCTTTCTTTCCTTTTTCATTCATGTTTTATTGTTTGTTGCTTTATATTTTTCCTTCTGATTGACTTTTCTGTTTCGTTTTTTCTCTTCTGTTGTCTTTTCCCTTTTTTCTTGATTTCTTACTCTTTTTGCCTTTTTTTTCAGTTTCTATATATTCCATTCTTTCTCCGTTTCCATCTTTGGTTACTCGATTATATATTCTTCTCCATTTTCTTTCTTTCTCTCTTTGATTATATATCTTTTGTTATATTAATCATATTTGCTGTTAGTCATCTTTATTGTGTTTTTGCCATTTCCATCTTTATACCTTGGCTTCTGTTGTTCTTTATTCACCATCCCCATCTCTCTCTCTCTCTCTCTCTCTCTCTCTCTCATTACCTTATCTCACCCACCCTCCCCCTTCCTCGTCCCATCTCTTCTGTTCCCTCCTTTTCCTCTCTCTCCCTGTCAACACTGTCCCTCCTTCCTATATCTTTGTATTCTTCCCATCTCTCTCCTTCCTCCCTCCTTCCCATCTCTCGCTACCTCCTCTCATCCTCTTCCCCTCTCCTTCCCTCCCCCTCACCTCCCCCCCCCCCCCAGGATAGACAGAGGGAGGGGTTGGAGACAGGTATTATATCTCGTGGTTAACTCTGGCGTATAAATAAGACGGAGGAGGACAGGTGTTGACGTTATTACTCCGATGGCCAGGAGGAGGCGTTGGGGGGAGGGGGGGAGAGACCCAAGCCCTATTTACATAACTGTCAGGTGTGTGTGTGTGCGTGCGTGCGTGCCTGTGTGTGTGTATACCATGTTGTGAACTAGACATACACGCAGTAAGCTACACGTTCAGATTCATGCAAGTCAGTGTAGATCAGTATACCTACACAGATGATTGACACACACACACACACACATGTCTGCCTCATGTTTGGGGGTCATGAGGGACAGCCATCACTCACACTCATGTCTATATTTTTCCTCATGGCGTATAATTTGTGCCTCCCTCCCTCCCCCCCCCCTGGCCTCTGTGTCTGCCTGTCTGTCATGTCAGTCTGTGAGTTGAAGAAGGTAATATCATTTACGCTTCCAGATTTTAGCAGATTTCCGTACTGTTTGGTGTAAATTAAGTCTAACCTAACGTAACCTAACCTAACTTAACCTAATGGGTTTTAATTCTAATTGTTAAGTTAAAGCCCATTAGGACTGTTCCCCCTTTAACCTGACAACCATTCATTCAACGAGGTGATATAAAATGGTCGGACGTAACAGTACCAGGTAATTCAACCATAAGTGCCAATTTGGTAAACACACGGAAACATTTCAGAAAGAAAGTTTGAGAATAAAAAAAAAAAAAGATCGTAGAGCCAAAAAAAAAAAACTGACTTTTTTTTTTTTTTATTTTGTCTTTGAGTATTTAGTGAATAGTTCAGTTTATCCTTCTTTCGTTTACTTCTTCTTCGTCGTCTCCCGTTTTCTGTGAGCCAATGAATAATTACCATCTGATTAAACATTTTATTTGACATGTTTTTGATTGGCGACATTTGGGTGTGTATCTTGATTGGCTAATTGATTAACGTGTTTTGATTGGCTAAATAATTAACGTGTTTTGATTGGCTGATAGGTGGATTGTGAAAGTAATGAGTTTCCATCGACGTGTGATTGGTTGTATCGACTCGGGGTAATTGGGGATTGGGTGTGTGTGGTTGGTCGATGATTGGATAGTCTAATTAATTACAGGATTAGGATTAAGTTAATAAAGGATTGTGTTCTCAGTATCTCGGGCTTCTATTACATTGGCCAATCTCCATTCAATTGATTAGATTTAAAATTATTACTTTATCACTAATTACCTGACTTCCTGGTGACCTATGACCTAATTTCCTGGTGACCTATGACTTAACTTCCTAGTGACCTCCAACCTAACTTCCTGGTGACCTATGACCTAACTTCCTAGTGACCTCTGATCTAACTTCCTGATGACCTCCGACCTAAATTCCAGTGACCTAAGTTCACGCTGACTTTCAAACCTAATTCCAAGGTATTTACTGTGACCTAATTCTCAGTCAGGCTCAATGACCTAATTCTCAGGTGACCCCAAATGACTCCGTTCCCTACCATGATTTACAGACATAAGACGGTGGAAAATGTTATCCCCTCTCTTGTACTGTGGTAGATGGTATTTGTGGTACGGAGGGGGGGGGGTGGAGAGAGAGGGGAAGAAGGGGAAAGGGAGGACAGATACCATGGAGGGAGGGAGGGATGGTGAAGGAAGGGTGGGGAATTGAGGAGGAGGAGGGAGGGTAAAGTGAGGGGGTGAAGGGAGGGGAAGATGATGGGGTGGAGGGAGAGAAAGTGAAGGGGTGGGGGATGGGGAAAGTGAAGGGGTGGGGAAGGGGAAGATGAAGGGGTGGAGGGATGGGGAAAGTGAAGGGGTGGGAAAGGGGTTAGTGGGAGTTGTACCTATTAAGAGCAAAGTTGTTAACGTAGTGAAGATAAATGAATAAATAATTAAAAGAGAATAATTTATGTATATTGTAAAAAAAAAAACAGTCAAGGAAAAACGAAAACAGAGAATTAATGGAGAAATAATTAGTGTGTGTGTGTGTGTGTGTGTGTGTGTGTGTGTGTGTGTGTGTTTACGTCTTCATTTTTACTTGATATTATTTGTTTTATTTTATTATTATTATTATTATTATTATTATTATTATTTATTATTATTATCCCGTTGTAAATATTCATAAACTTTAATAATACTTCAAAAAAATAAATAAATATCCTCACTGTATATTTCCAGTAGTGTAAATCGTTAAAAACTGCAGAAAAAAACAAACATTGTAAACAAAATCAGATTGAAAATACACCATTGAGAGTATGGGCGTTGCTGTACATAATAGGGCGTCATTAATAAGAGTGTCGTTCAGTGGGGCGCTAAATGGGCGTGAGTCAATTAATCTTCCTTTATATTCCGCCTTCATTATGTGACGTCATAGTTTCCTGGGATCGGTGGTGACGTCATAGGTTCGTGGTATCTTGAATGACGTCATAAACTTCTTACCATCATGGGTGACGTAGAAACTACATAGGTTCACAGTGTTGACGTCTTAAATTCCTGGCATCATTGTTGACGTCATAAGCTTGCTGGCATCATCAGTGAAGTCATAAATTTAGTGACATCATTGAATGTTGATGAATGATATGCTTTACGACATCCATATATTAATGTTTCCCTTTGGTTCCTCCCTTTGCTCTCCCCTCTCCCCCTCCCCTCACCCCTCCCCACCTTCATTATCATTCATCTTTGGTATACTTCCCCTTCATCCCCCCCTCCCCCCCTTTCCTCCCCTCTTCCCTTCCTCCCCTCTTCCCTTCCTCCCTCTCCTCATCTATTCTCTGCCTGTCATCCCCCGTTTCCTCCTCATCGCCGGGGGGGGGGGGGGAAGCTGCCTTGTTGGTGGTCCCTTCTGATTGGCCAAAACTTACTGTTATCGTAGTTTATGACTGGCTAAACGATCAGAACTTTCCCTCATTTAAGTGATGGTGATTTAAAAATGGCTCCAAATTGACGATGAGACTGTATCCAAATTTTAACTTAAGGATATTAATTTTGAGGTTTCAGGCTCACTCACTCACTCACTCACTCACTCACTCACTCATTTACTCACTCACTCACTCACTCACTCACTCTTTAATGCTGAAAAAAGTTATATTACATTTATTTTAAGTATTATTTACAAACTGCTTCAACGCGTCTGTCTGTATATCTGTCTATTTATTTATCTGTCTATCTGTCAAGTTAACTAATTATTCACTCATACATTTAATCAATCAGTCAACCATTTATTCATTTATTTTTAACAATCATTCAATCACTGTCAGTCAATCATGCCATTAATTCAGTTTGTCAATTTTTTTCAAACGTTCTGTCAGTTCTGTAGGCTTGGTATACATAGGGCTACCAAACGCCACTTAAAATTGTATAATATGTAGGGAGGGAGATGACGGTGGGATGGGGAGAATGAAGGGAAGGGAGGGAGATGACGGTGGGATGGGGAGAATGAAGGGATAGGGAGGGAGATGACGGTGGGATGGGGAGAATGAAGGGAGAGGGAGGGAGATGACGGTGGGATGGGGAGAGGGAGGGAGATGACGGTGGGATGGGGAGAATGAAGGGAGAAGGAGGGAGATAACGGTGGGATGGGGAGAATGAAGGGAGAGGGAGGGAGATGACGGTGGGATGGAGGGAATGAAGGAAGGAAGAGAGAGAGAGAGAGAGGAAGAAAGCCGTATTCTATGCCCCTCTTGCACTAAACACCCATACAATCAGATATTGTTTAAAATCAACAAAGAATTTACATAATTAATAAGGAAGTGTCAGAGGGGTTTTTTATGCTAATCAGCTGAACAAAAAATCGATGGGTCAAGGGGGGGAGAAGGGAGGAGAGGGAGAAGGGAGGAGAGGGAGAAGGAAGGGGAGGGAGGAGAGGGAGAAGGGAGGAGAGGGAGAAGGGAGGAGAGGGAGAAGGGAGGAGAGGGAGAAGGAAGGGGAGGGAGGAGAGGGAGAAGGGCAGGAAGAGGAGGCAGAAGGGCATGAGGGGGAAGCAGAAAAGCAAGGAGCGGAAGAAGAAGAAGAAGAAGGGGGAGGAAGAAGGGAAGTGGAGGGTCATGTATATATGCCCCTCATGCACTCGAGTGTTGTGCTAATGACGTCACTAAGGTTTTGTTTGGGCTCGGGGATGACTGATGTATGATAACTACCGCCCCTCGTTAACACCCATCGTTAATGGTTAATAGGAGGAGATATATAACACGGGGGGGGGGGGGAGGAGGTGGTGGGGTTCATTCTAATGGGGTTTAATCTTAATTACTTCTCCTACCTGTAGTAATAATGGTTTTTCGCTGCTAATTACCTCTCCTACCTGATGATATAATGAGGTTTGCTTCTAATTACAATTCCTTCCTCACCTTTGTTCTTAGCATAGAATAACAGGTTATTAAGAGTGGTAATTTAGTGTTCATCAGGTGAGGCAGGTAAATATGGGTGAGGGTGGAAGGGAGAGGGTGGAGAGATCTCACATGTTCATGATTCTCTCAAAAGGTTCACTGTTCATGACTCTCTCTCTCTAAAGGTTCACTGTTCATGACTCTCTAAAGGTTCACTGTTCATGACTCTCTCTCTCTAAAGGTTCACTGTTCATGACTCTCTAAAGGTTCACTGTTCATGACTCTCTCTCTAAAGGTTCACTGTTCATGACTCTCTCTCTAAAGGTTCACTGTTCATGACTCTCTCTCTAAAGGTTCACTGTTCATAACTCTCTCTCTCTAAAGGTTCACTGCTCATGACTCTCTCTCTCTCTAAAGGTTCACTGCTCATGACTCCCAAAACTTCGGTCGTAAGTTCGAAACGGGTTATGTCTTGACCAGTGTCCAATTACGAATTCTCAAACACAACTTACGACCTGCTGAGAATTAACAGATATCTTTAGGTCGAAAAAAATTTACATAATTTACGATCCTTTGAGAATTTGTTTGCAATTTCTTTTTGGGTTGCTTGGGAAATTTTGTATTTGGACGAATGTTTGAGAATTTGTCCATTTTGGTTCGTATTAACAGTTAATTAGGAAGTTTTATCATAAGGAGTTGTAAGAATATGGATGGTTGGGATGGTCGGGATGGTTGGGGGATTGATAAATATGAGTGTGGATGGTGGGCGTAGAGTGGGCGGCAGGTGGGGGAGGGGGCTTGATTAACATTGGTGGCAGTGTCTGGTGGGCGTAGAGTGGGCGGCAGGTGGAGGAGGGGGCTTGATTAACATGGGTGGCAGTGTCTGGTGGGTGTAGGGTGGGCGGCAGGTCGGAGGGGGCTTGATTAACATGGGTGGCAGTGTCTGGTGGGTGTAGGGTGGGCGGCAGATGGGGGAGGGAGGCTTGATTAACATGGGTGGCAGTGTCTGGTGGGTGTAGGGTGGGCGGCAGGTGGGGGAGGGAGGCTTGATTAACATGGGTGGCAGTGTCTGGTGGGTGTAGGGTGGGCGGCAGATGGGGAAGGGGACCTGATTAACATGGGTGGCAGTGTTTGGTGGGCGTAGGGTGGGAGGCAGGGGGTGGAGGGGGATTTGATTAACATGGGTGGCACAGGGATCAATGGGTGGCCGTGGTCGCCTTTGTTTTGACATAATTAGATTGAAACGATTCATTTTTCCCCGAAGCGTCACGTGGCACTCTTACTCATTCCGGCAGGTGTTGTGGTAGGCAGGTGCTATGGTGCTGTGAACAGGTGTTATGGTGCTGTGAACAGGTGTTATGGTGCTGTGAACAGGTGTTATGGTGTTGTGAACAGGTGTTATGGTGTTGTGAACATGTGTCATGGTGTTGTGAACAGGTGTTACGGTGCTGTGAACAGGTGTTATGGTGCTGTGAACAGGTGTTACGGTGCTGTGAACATGTGTTATGGTGTTGTGAACAGGTGTTATGGTGCTCTGAACAAGAGTTATGGTGCTCTTAACAGGTGTTATGGTGATCCGGTCAGGTGTTATGGTGCTGTGAACAGGAGTTTATCATGGTCTAGTGGGCAGGTGATCGATAAACACCTGCCTCGTCTAAAGTAAATTGTCTATTTTCTACCATTTATAAGGATCTATCTATCTATCTATCTATCTATCTATCTATCTATCTGTGTTTATTCCGTATGTATGTAATGTATGTATTTATGTAATGTATGTATGTATGTATGTATGTATATTGCACTCATACTTAACTATTAATTAATTAACTCACTTAATTAATCAACTGGCAGTTTTACCCCCTAAGTAATAATACTAATAACAAACTTCTTTTTTTCCAAGAACTAGATTAGTTTTATAAATTAGTTGTATATTACAGGGTGTAAGAAAGATAAAAACTATTATTATTATTATTATTATTATTATTATTTATTTCAGTAGATGCTAAATTTCTTACCGTTTTTTAATTAATGGGAAACTAAAGTAAAAATAAATATATTTTTTTTGCGTGTACTTTATCAATTGTCTTAAAGATTGTACGTATTACTTGGACATCAGCGTCTGTCTGTCTGTCTTGGGAGAAAAATAAATACGGGGATGAATGAAAGAAATAGTGATAAATCTGAATAATGTTGAATAAAGATGTTAAGGTAATGTTGTATTAATGTTGGATGTGAAGTCAAACGGTGAGGGGGATTATTTATGTTTTGTTAAGGCTGTAAATTCTCTCTCTCTCTCTCTCTCTCTCTCTCTCTCTCTCTCTCTCTCTCTCTCTCTCTCTCTCTCTCTCTTCTTTCTGCCCGAGTGTGTTAATTCGCTTAGATTATTGGCGAAGTAGTTTTGTGTGTGTGTGTCTGTATTTCTTTTATTGCGTAGGCCAGATACACACACACACCGCCGTTCGTGATCATGACTGCGTGTGTTGAGCGTGTACTGTACAGGTTAGCGTGCATGCGTCTGTCAGTGTGTGTGTGTGTGTGTGTGGAAAGCGTCTACCTCCCCCCTCCTCCACCTCCCTTCCTTCTCCTTCTTCACCTTTCCCTTCTTACTTCCTATCCTTCACCTTCCTCTCGTCTTCTCTCCTTCTTCCCCAATTTCTTTTCCCTCCTCCTTCTTCTAATACTTTCTACCCTATCCTTTCTCTATATCCTTTGCTCACTCCTTCTTCCTTCCTTCCTCCTTCCCTCCATCCCCCCCTTCCTCCTTCCCTTCCCTAATTCTTCTTCCCCTTCCCCTTTCCTCTTCCCACTTCTTCCTCCCCTCCCTCATATTCCTCCCCTTCTTCCTTCCCTTCCTCCTTCTTCCTCCCCTTCTTCCTTCTTCCTCCCCTTCCCCCCCTTCGTCCCCCTCCCGGCATTCCTTACCCGCCCTGACAATACATCAATAATTACCAGGATATAAGCACCAGTATAGCCCCACGTCACCTCCGCCACAGGGACGACCTGCCATTCCCTCACCATTGGCCCACCGCCCTTACCGTCCACCTGGGCTTGGCATCTTCTTCCCCCAGGCCAAGTTTGCGAGTTCTCACCCATTCGCGAATTTAACATGCATGATTGATAACGGAGGGCGCGCGGCACTGCCTCCCACGCCTCGGCACACACGCGGAATACGTGTTAATTGCCTTCACCACGCCTTCCCCATGCCTTCCTCGCCCCTCTCCACGCCTCTAGTCTTCCCCCCACGCCTCTAGTCTTCCCCCACTCCTCTATTCTTCCCCCCACTCCTCTAGTCTTCCCCCCACGCCTCTAGTCTTCCCCCACGTCTTTAGTGTGTGTATGCGTGCGTGCGTGTGTGTGTGTGTGTACACATTTATTTACCTTCATATAATTTCATCATAATGTCTATATTAAATTACACTGGTCATCCAATTTCAACTTTTCATCTAGTTAGTAAATTTAAGTTTGTTGGTGAGAATCTCGCATAATAAATATTGTATTTGTGTAGATTACGTAAGCAGAGTCTAACTACTTAACTGAAATAAAGGAGAACTTGACGACTCTGAGCAACCACGACAATCTCTTTCTTCAGTTTAGAGTCACTGATGTTTGGGTTATTAATCACTTGAGGTGTACAATGGTGACATAGGTACACATAACTACGAGACCAAACGTGATTGATGCTGCAGCCTTTTCTTGCTGTCCTACACTCAAGAAAGAACAACAAACGTAGGACCATCTTGTGTGCCCATCAGTAGGCCTATATATATTATTGAGATTCAGTATATTGGATATATTTCAGTACCACAACATTATTCTCATAGGATTCCTCTAGATGAACTGGGTGAGCCTTGGTATGCCAGGTGACTCATTTCCAACTCTTAAGTCGACTTTCAGACTGGTGTTGGAGCTGCCACTTAGATGGATCAGTCTTATAACCTGGGGAGATATTGGAAGTATAATGTGTTGTCTAATGGTAGACCCTGCTGCCCTATGTGACCAAGTCCCAGGTTGCTGATCTGACTTTCTGCCTCATTTACACACAATTTCAGGGTCTCAATTGCTTGTTCTTACTATTGACAACACAACATGCATATATAGTTTCTCTCTATTCATCTTTTCTTTTGTATTTATATATGGTCTATTATTATTATTATTATTATTATTATTATTATTATTATTATTATTATTATTATTATTATTATTATTATTATTATTATATTTTCGCCCCCCAGGCCCTGATGTGGGTCATTGACCTGTGCCCTGTTGGGCTAATCCCATTCCAAAAAAAGATCTAAAAGCCCTCAAACCACAGCAGCAATACACTGAAGAACTTAATGAAACTCTCTGTACATTTCCTGTAGAGCAATGTGAGCATCCTTGTTCATAAGGTTCTACTGCTTTAATTTTCAACTTCACAATTTTGTCTTTTGCTTCGAGAGTTCAAGATCCCTAAAAAGTCAATCAGCTTGACAGTTCAGATATCCAGGTATAAATAATATCTTGACGACCAGGTGTGATAAACGAAGGCCACATTAATCAGCCTCCTTCAATATATAACAAACTTATTCGTCATATCTAACCCATGTTTCTCCTTACTTTGCAGGTGAGTATCGTCAGCAGGTGTCAGGTACAGTGCCACCTACTTTGTATCACTATAGTGCCACCATCAGGTGTCAGGTACAGTGCCACCTACCGTGTATCACTATAGTGCCACCATCAGGTGTCAGGTACAGTGCCACCATCAGGTGTCAGGTACAGTGCCACCTACCTTGTATCACTATAGTGCCACCATCAGGTGTCAGGTACAGTGCCACCTACCGTGTATCACTATAGTGCCACCATCAGGTGTCAGGTACAGTGCCACCATCAGGTGTCAGGTACAGTGCCACCTACCTTGTATCACTATAGTGCCACCATCAGGTGTCAGGTACAGTGCCACCTACCTTGTATCACTAGTGCCACCATCAGGTGTCAGGTACAGTGCCACCTACCTTGTATCACTATAGTGCCACCATCAGGTGTCAGGTACAGTGCCACCTACCGTGTATCACTATAGTGCCACCATCAGGTGTCAGGTACAGTGCCACCTACCTTGTATCACTAGTGCCACCATCAGGTGTCAGGTATAGTGCCACCTACCTTGCATCACTACAGTGCCACCATCAGGTGTCAGATACAGTGCCACCATCAGGTATCAGGTATAGTGCCACCTACCTTGCATCACTACAGTGCCACCATCAGGTGTCAGGTACAGTGCCACCTACCTTGCATCACTACAGTGCCACCATCAGGTGTCAGGTACAGTGCCACCATCAGGTATCAGGTATAGTGCCACCTACCTTGCATCACTACAGTGCCACCATCAGGTGTCAGGTACAGTGCCACCATCAGGTATCAGGTATAGTGCCACCTACCTTCCATCACTACAGTGCCACCATCAGGTTTTTACGGGCGTTAAATTAGTGTTTTTATCGCTAATTTGTTTCACTTTAACTAGATACCATTTTCTCTTTGTACTTATTCATCGCTTGTTTTGTTTTGTTCCCCAGTTCTTGTCTTTCCTCCTATTCTTGTTCTCTCTTTTGTGTTGTCTCCTTTTTTTCTATCTTTACATCCTCAATTTCTTCCTCCTCTTCTGTGTCTTCCTCTTCTCTGTTTTTCTTCACATCCTCCTCCTATTCTTACTACTCGTCTTATTCCCTTATTCTTCATTCTCCTCTTTCTATTTCTCTTCTTCTCAGACCTATTGTATTACTCTTTTTCTCCCTCTCCTTCTCTCTCTATCTCTCCTACCTCTCTCCCTTAGTCTCTTACTCTTCTTGTTTCATCTCTCTTATTCATCTCCTTCCTTCCTTCTCCTCCCTTCCTTCTCTCTTCCCCTCGTCCTTTCTCTCTTCCACTCTCTCCCCTCATTCTCCACACCTCCCATGGCTGGTCAGGGAGACAGGTGAGGGGGAAAAGGTGAGGGACGGTGAGGGGGAGAGGGGAGAGGAGAGGAGGGGGAGGGTTACCTGGCCGGGGAGATGAGAGGAGGGGAGGAGAAGGTTGACTGGGTGGGAAGGGGAAAAATTGAGGGGAGATGGAGAGAGGAAACAATTCGTATGTTGGGGGAGGGGAAAGAAAGAGGGAAAACAGGGAGGAAAGAAGGGGAGATGATGAAGGGAGAAAGTGAGGGGAGGTGGGAGGGAAAGAAAGAGTGGAGTAAAGAAGGGGGGGGGTAATGAAGGGAGAAAGTGAGGGGAGACAAGGAGTAGGTAGGTGAGGAGGGGGAGTGGAGAGGAGAGAAAGGGAGGGAGAGAGAGGGGAGACAAGGGGTAGGTAGGCGGCGAGGGGGGGGGGGTAGGAGGAGAGAATAAGAGGAAAGAAAGAAAGAAGGTGAGGAGGGGAGAGTGAGGGGAAGGAGGGGGGGGGGTGAGGAGGGGGAGCTGTCATTCAGGTGTCATATCAAGAACTTAACGTGTTTCTCAGAGGAGGGTTTTGTGTCGCTCCCGGACTACCACTTTCCTTTTGTCCTCGTCATCGTCCATTTCGTCCTCCCTGTGTCTTGTCGTCCTCGTCCTCCCTGTGTCTTGTCGTCCTCGTCCTCCCTGTGTCTTGTCGTCCTCGTCCTCACTGTGTCTTGTCGTCCTCGTCCTCCCTGTGTGTGTGTGTGTATTGTTTGACCATTGTTTACACTCTACTGTATTGTTTGACTCCTAAGAGAGTCTCTCCCCCTAAGAGTCTCTTCTCCCTTAGTCTCTTTCCCCCTTAGTCTCTCCATTCTTAAGAGTCTCTCCCTTCCTTAGTCTCTCTCCCCCTTAGCCTTTCCCCCTTAAGAGTCTCTCCCTCCTTAAGAGTCTCTCCCCTTAGTATCCTCTTAGTAACGTTGGTGGTTGTAGTAGTAGTAGGAAGGAGGGGAAGAGGGAAGGAATGAAGGAAGGAAGGGAGTGAGTGAGTGAGTGAGAGAGTGAGTGAGTGAGAGTCTGGCCTCACACTCCCCCATTTAGCACACAGGGAGGGTCGCTCTCCCCAACACCTCTGACACACTACACACTTTTCCTCTCCGTCATACCCATATTTTTTCTTCCTTTCTCTGTGTATTTTTTCCTCTCTCTCTCTCTCTCTCTCTCTCTCTCTCTCTCTCTCTCTCTCTCTCTCTCTCCAACCTTTCTTTTTTTAACTTTAACCTAACCGAACCTAACACAAATTAAACTAACCTAACCCATTTTGTCCACTGTATTAGTTTGGTTAGGTTAGGGTGGGTTAGGTTAGGTTGGGTTAGGTTGGGTTAGGTTAGGGTGGGTTAGGTTAGGTTGGGTTAGGGTGGGTTAGGTTAGGGTGGGTTAGGTTAGGGTGGGTTTGGCTATGTTGGGTTAGGTTAGGGTGGGTTAGGCTATGTTGGGTTAGGTTAGGGTGGGTTAGGTTAGGGTGGGCGTCGCCTGTCTGTATTGGTGTTTAAATCGAAGTTGTTGGAAATAGTTGATGTGTGGATCGTTTATGGCGGCCCAGTGATGTGGTGCTGAGGAAACTTTGTCAACTGTAGGGAGGGAGGGGGGAAAGGAAGGAGGGAGGAAAGGGAAAGGAAGGAGGGGGGTAGGGGTAAGGAAAGGGGAGGAAGGGATGTTTGGAAGAGAAGGAAGGAAGGGAGGGAAGGAACAGGACGGGGGTGGTAGGGAGATGATAGGTAGGTAAGGGAAAGTTGTTAACAGCAGGGAGGGAGGATGGGGAGGGGAGGGTGGGAGGAAGAAAGGAAGGGAATGGGAAGGGAAGGGGGGCATAATGTGTAGGTAAGGGAAAGAAATAAACTTAAGGAAGGAAGGAAGGAAGGAAAGACGAATGATAGATGAAAGAAGATGCTTGAAGGTATACATGAAGGGAAGAGGGGAGAAAACTAAGGAAAGGGGAGAGAATTTGAATATGGGAGAGAGAGAGAGAGAGAGAGAGAGAGAGAGAGAGAGATCGAAAACGTGGGGAGAAGAAGAGGGAGAGAACGGGGAATAAGGGAGAGGACAGGGAAAATATTAAAGGGGTTGAGTGAGGCAGTGGGGAGGGAGGAGATCGACGATAATTGGGGGGAACAGAGAAAAAATAAATAAAAAAAGGGAGGAATTGAAGACAAGTGGAGGAGAGTCTAATGGTGTTTATACATGTCAAGATGGAGAGAGGGAGAGAGAGGGAGAGTGGAGGAGGTAGAGAGAGGGAGAGAGAGGGAGAGTGGAAGAGGTAGGAGGAGGGAGAGAGTGGGAGAGATAGAAGGAGAGAGAGTGGAAGAGGTAGGAGGAGGGAGAGTGGAAGAGGTAGAAGGAGGGAGAGTGGAAGAGGTAGAAAGAGAGTGAGAGTGGGAGAGAGGGAAAGAGAGGGAGAGTGGAAGAGGTAGAAGGAGGGAGAGTGGAAGAGGTAGAAAGAGAGTGAGAGTGGGAGAGAGGGAAAGAGAGGGAGAGTGGAAGAGGTAGAAGGAGGGAGAGAGGTAAATGATGAGAGTGGGAGGGATAGGTGGAGGAAGTGCTGAAGAATAGGACAGATAGGTTGATAGGGAGAGTGAGAGAACGAGACAGGGAGAAAGGGAGAGGTAGAAAGAGAACGAGGAATAAACGGGCAGAGTAAACAGGATGAGAGGTGAGAGGGGAATGGTGAGTGTGAGTGTGGGGAGAGGTCAGGTGAGGTGAATGTGGGAGAGGTCAGGTGAGGTGAATGTGGGAGAGGTCAGGTGAGGTGAATGTGGGAGAGGTCAGGTGAGGTGAGTGTGGGAGAGGTCAGGTGAGGTGAATGTGGGAGAGGTCAGGTGAGGTGAATGTGGGAGAGGTCAGGTGAGGTGAATGTGGGAGAGGTCAGGTGAGGTGAATGTGGGAGAGGTCAGGTGAGGTGAATGTGGGAGAGGAGAGAGAGGGGTGTGAGAGAGAGGACAGCCCCGGGGAGTGTTCAGAATGGGAAAGAAGGCGTGACTAGTAGGAAAGGAAAGGAGGGGGAGATGAAGATAAGTAGACAGGAGAGTGGTAATAAAGGGGGAGGAAGGGGGGAGAGGGAAAGACAGAAGGAGAGAGAGAGAGAGAGACCAAAGAAGGATAAGAAACCGCTTAATAATGTACAGGTGAAGCCCAGGTGAAGCCCAGGTGAAGCCCAGGTAAATTAAGGGTATAAAACAAGGTGCGGGGAGGATGAGGAGAAGGAAGGGAGAGAGAGGGGGCAAAGGATCTGGAAAAGGTGAGAGGGATGCAGAAAGGGTGAGGTGAGAGGGAGGGAGAGTGGTGTAAAGGAGGCAGGTGAGAGAGGGAGGGAGAGGTGAAGGAGGCAGATGATAGTGAGAGGGAGATGTGAAAGGGAGGGAGAGTAGGATGAAGGAGAGAGAGAGAGAGAGAGGAAGAGGGAGTGGTGTGAAGGAAGCAGGTGGTGAGAGGGACGGAGAGGTGAGCCTTCTGGACTGTTTAGTGAAGAATGGAATATCAATATATGTCTGTTTGTACTACCTAAGATCACACGTCCTCCCCTCCCCTCTCTTCCCCTCCCCTTCTCTCCACCTTTCTTTTCCCCCCACCTTTATCCCCCCCCCATCTTCCCCTCTATCCCTCTTCCCCTTTCCTTTCTTCAATCCTTACCGCTTCACCTTATTTCTCTCCCTCTTCCCATACATTTCTTTCTCCCTTTATTTTCTTCTTTATTCCCTCTCTCCCTTATCCCTCCCTCCCTCCCTCTCTTCCTTATCCCTCCCTCTCTTCCTTTTACCTTCCTTCTGTCATCCTCTCATATATCTCCTCTTCACCCTTCTTCTCCCTTCCATCTTTCCCTCCCCTCTCCTCCCCTCTCACCTGTGTTGGTCACCACCCACATGTTTTCACTTAGACAGGACGCTTAGTAGCCGCCTTAAGCCTCTTACCTGTGTCAGCATATTATTTTAGAGAGAGAGAGAGAGAGAGAGAGAGAGAGATTATACTTGTTGAATAGTGTTTTTTTTCTCTCTCTCTCTCTCTCTCTCTCTCTCTCTCTCTCTCTCTCTCATACTAACACTTACTCTTTGTTATATAGGAATGTTTTATGTCGTTCTAGCATTGGGGGTCTTCTTTTTCTCTTCCTAACCTCTCCCTCCTTCTTCTCCTTCCCTCTTTCTTCTTCTCCTCCCTCTCCCTCCTCTCCCTTCTTCCTCCCCTCTCTTTCTTCTTCTTCTCCCTCTCCCGCCTTCTTCTCCTCCCCCTCCCTCCTTCTTCTCCTCCCCCTCCCTCCTTCTTCTCTTCTCCCTCTCCCTCCTTCTTCTCCTCCCCCTCTTTCTCCTTCTTCTTCATCGTTTTATTTACCTTTTTGCTTGTCATATTTGCTTATTTTCCTCCTCCTCCTCCTCCTCCTCCTCTTCTTCTTCCTTCCATGTCTTCCCCCCCCCCCACCACCTAGGGGGGGAAGGGGTAATCACCGGTGCTCACTATCAATACAGTTCTTTTAGAGTGCACCACTATGCTCCTTTAACTGTATTTAATGGTTCTCTTATGGCGTCCGTTCCTGGGAATCTGCCGCCCATTCCCGACACCTCCCTCCCTCCCTCCCTCCTTCGCTCTCTCACCTGGGCTCTCCTTCCCTCACTTTGCCTCTCCCCCCCGCCCTTCCTCTTTCCCTCCCTCCCTAACCTTGGCTCTCCCTCCCTCACTTTGGCTCCCCCCATCACCTTGGCTCTCCCTCCCTCACCTTGCCTTTCCCTCCCTTTCTCTTTCACTCCCTTCCTAACCTGAGCTCTCCCTCCCTCCCTCACCTGGGCTCTCCCTCCCTCCCTCACTTGGGCTCTCCCTCCCTCTCTCACCTAGACTCTCCCTCCCTCACTTTGGCTCCCCCTATCACCTTGGCTCTCTCTCCATCCCTCCCTCATCTTGGCTCTCCCTCCTTCGGCTCTCCCTCCCTCCTTCCTTCCTTCACTTTGGCTCTCCATCCCTCCCTCCGTCACCTCGGCTCACCCTCCTTCCCTCCCTCCCTCCCTCCCTCACAACTCTCGCTCTCTTCTCAGTCTGCCCAGTACTGTTGTTGCCATGGGCGGTGGTGTTGTCACGGTCTGTGGTGGTGTTGCCATGGTCTGTGGTGGTGTTGCCATGGGTGATGATTGGGGTGTTGCCATGGGTGATGATTGGGGTGTTGCCATGGGTCGTAGTGTTATAGCTCCCCCTCCCTTTTCTCCCTAACTTTCCTCCCCTCGCCGCTATAACTTCCCTCCCCCAACCCTCCACTTCTCTCACCATGACTCCCATTATTTCGTTGAAGTCTTTGTGGAAGCCTTCGTGTAGGTCTCTTTAAGGTCTTTGTGGAAGCCTTCGTGTAGGTCTCTTTAAGGTCTTTGTGGAAGCCTTCGTGTAGGTTCCTTTTAGGTCTTTGTGGAAGCCTTCGTGTAGGTTCCTTTTAGGTCTTTGTGGAAGTCTTTGTGTGGGTCGTCTGAAGGTCTTTGTGGAAGCCTTCGTGTAGGTTCCTTTAAGGTCTTTGTGGAAGTCTTTGTGTGGGTCGTCTTAAGGTCTTTGTGGAAGCCTTCGTGTAGGTCTCTTTAAGGTCTTTGTGGAAGCCTTCGTGTAGGTTCCTTTAAGGTCTTTGGGGAAGTCTTTGTGTGGGTCGTCTTAAGGTCTTTGTCGAAGCCTTCGTGTAGGTTCCTTTAAGGTCTTTGTGGAAGCCTTCGTGTAGGTTCCTTTAAGGTCTTTGGGGAAGTCTTTGTGTGGGTCGTCTTAAGGTCTTTGTGGAAGCCTTCGTGTAGGTTCCTTTAAGGTCTTTGGGGAAGTCTTTGTGTGGGTCGTCTTAAGGTCTTTGTGGAAGCCTTCGTGTAGGTTCCTTTAAGGTCTTTGGGGAAGTCTTTGTGTGGGTCGTCTTAAGGTCTTTGTGGAAGCCTTCGTGTAGGTCTCTTCAAAACTTGGTTTTAGTGGAGGAGCCACCTGAAGCCTCTTGTAGGAACCTCACTTCTCCTTCTTCTTCTTCTTCTTCTTCTAAGGATTTTAGATTCCTTCCCTCTGACCCTTCCTCCTCCTCCTCAACACATATTCATCCAACGAACACCAGTACTCCTACTCCTTCTCCTCACTTCCTCCCCCTTCATCCCTCCTCCCCCCTCCTCCCCCCCTCCTCCTCCTCCCCCCTCCCCCCTCTTATGATAGTCACGAGCTCTTGTTTGTTTTACGTAGGGATAGCATCTGTAATCCCCCCCTTGTCCTCTCTCTCTTTCTCTCTCTCCCTTTCTCTCATCCTCCCTTCCTCCCTCCCTTCCCTCCCTTCTCTCTTGACTCTGCATTTCTCATCTCTCCCTCTTCACCTTCCTTCTTCAGCATTCCGTTTTTCTTCACTCTTCCCTCCTCCCTTTCCCTTATTCTCCCTCCTTCTCCCTCCCTTTCCCTCCTTCTCCCTCCCTTCCTTCTCCCTTGACTTTCCATCTCTCAGCTCTCCCTCTTCACCCTCCTTCTCCACCTCCCCCTCTCCTGCCTCTCCCCTCTTCCCTTGACATTCCCCTCCTTGTCGCGGTAATGAGCTGCTCCCTGTACACCGCCCCCTTAACCCCCCCCTCACCCCTCCCTCCTACCCCCCCCCCCCCCCAGCCCCCCCCCAGCCCCCTACCCCCTTTATAATGTTGACGACGTAAGGATTTTAATCACTCACTCACACACACTCACTCACACACACACACACACACTCACTCACTCACTCACTCACTCACTCACACACACTCACTCACTCACTCACACACACTCACTCACTCACTCACTCACACACACACACTCACTCACTCACTCACTCACTCACTCACACGCTCACAAATCCGTTCTATTTCACCTGGTATTTATTCGACGTTGTTCTTCATAACTGTTCTTCAAATTCGACACCTTGTTTTTTATCAATATGTTCTTCAAATTCGACAATGTTTTCCTCATAGCAGTCGACTTGTTCCTCATAGCAGTCGACTTGTTCCTCATAGCAGTCGACTTGTTCCTCATAGCAGTCGACTTGTTCCCCGTTGATATAATGCCGCTTAATGTTACCCTGTATAGTCGCCGAGTTCTCCGTAGATCAATGGCGTTAACGGGGAGGGGAAGAAGGAGATGGGGAAGAGGAGAGGGTGGGGAGGGGAAGAGGAGAGGGTGGGGAGGGGAAGAGGAGAGGGTGGGGAGGGGAAGAGGAGAGGGTGGGGAGGGGAAGAGGAGAGGGTGGGGAGGGGAAGAGTAGAGAGTGGGGAGGGGAAGAGGAGAAGGTGGGGAGAGGAAGAGCACACCATTAACAGTGGCACCAAACGGGATTGAGTGATTCCCCCCCCCCTCCCCACACCCCCTACTGTTACGTATGACGTTGACTGGTAAAAATCACCGCCCACCTGGATGACAACACACCCCCCCCCACCAGGATGGCAACACCCCCCCCCCCCCTCAACCTGGATGGCAACACCCCCCCCCACCCTCCCCTACGCCTCCGTTTGCTCTTCGAAAAAATAAACAAATAAATACTCCAATAATCTTGTCGTCATTTGGATATGTTGTGAGATTAAATCAGGTTTACTTTGTAGGTTAATTAAACAAAAAGGTGGGGGTGGTGGGGTGGGGGGCTGGGGGAGGGGATCAAGTGGATTTGTATATAATCGTTTTAGGTATTTCTTAGGGGCATAGTTAGTCGAGATATGTAGCGACGATTTGAACGTTGGTAAATAAATAGTAGTTGGCCATTTTCTGTGAGTTGAGGCAAGAGAAGGGGTGGGGGGGTGGGAGGGGGATACTAATGTATTCTGTGTTATCTTGTAGTGACCGCCATCTGGGCCGACTCTCTCTCTCTCTCTCCTACTCACTTTCCCGGAGTGTGTATACTCTCCTCACACCCTCATATCCTTCCCCACCCTCCTCACACCCTCATATCCTTCCCCACCCTCCCCACACCCCTTCTATATCCCCCCAACTCCTTCACCTCTCCATCGTCTCTCTCCATCACCCTCAACACCCCCTCCTCCCTCACCCTCCTCCCTCACCGTCCCTCCCTCACCCTCACCCTCCCTCACCCTCCTCCCTCACCCTCACCCTTCCCCTCCCTCACCCTCTCCTCACCCTTCCAGTACCTCATTTTTTCTTGCATAGGTAAAGACGATATTTTAGGGAGGGCTGAATACGTCGGCAATCAGGTTAATTTCACCCGGGTTTATTTTTGATAATTTTTTTCTTTTTCGGTCAGTTTATGGAGGTTAGCGATTACCTCCTTGTGGCCTGTTGCTGGATAATTAGGAAGAGAGGTAAAGGGTGGCGGAAAGGAGGGGGTAAGGGAAGGAAGGAAAGAGAGTGAGTGAGAGAGAGAGAGAGAAGAAGAGGGAGAGACGTGAAGGATAGGGGTTAGGGTGGTAGAGGAAGGATTTTTTTTTATTCTTCTGTATTAGCCTCCTTAATAGTGGGGATTTATTTAAGGGGATTTATTACTTAAGGACATGTAAGAGGGGATTACTGACTACTAATAGGTTGATTTATAACTTTAGACATCCAAAAGTACTTAAAAAAAAAATATAGGGGATTATTTACTTTCAACATTTACTAAAAATTAAGGGATATTTTCTTCTTCCCTTATTGATAGGATGAAAGAGCACCTGAGGCCCCTTGTAGGTGTAACTAAATTATTAACACACACACACACACACATACACACACCATAAGCCGTGATAAAGGGAGAGTCAAGTGACGCTCTTACTTAGGTAGTATGGCAGCAGTTAAGTGACATAATACCCTTCCCCCCTCCCTCACTCCTCCACATTAACTCTGCCTATTCGGGAGAACCATCGCCTGGGTTCTCAAAGGTTCATATTATGTTAGGTTCTAAGTTAGTTCTCACGGGTTCGTAAATTCAAAAAGGTTCGTAAATTGGGTTCTTAAACCTAGGACAGAATTTAGTGGATGTGGGGAATGTGGGAAGGGGTGTGGTGGTGGGGGTAGTGTGGGAAGGGATGTGGTGGTGGGGTAGTGTGGGAAGGAGTGTGAGGGTGGGGGTAGTGTGGGAAGGGGTTTGGTGGTGGGGGTAGTGTGGGAATGGGGTGTGGTGGTGGGGGTAGTGTGGGAAGGGGTGTGGAGGTGGGGGTAGTGTGGGAAGGGGTGTGGAGGTGGGGGTAGTGTGGGAAGGGGTGTGGAGGTGGGGGTAGTGTGGGAAGGGGTGTGAGGGTGGGGGTAGTGTGGGAAGGGGTGTGGTGGTGGGGGTAGTGTGGGAAGGGGTGTGGTGGTGGGGGTAGTGTGGGAAGGGGTGTGGTGGTGGGGGTAGTGTGGGAAGGAGTGTGAGGGTGGGAGTAGTGTGGTAAGGGGTGTGGAGGTGGGGGTAGTGTGGGAAGGGGTGCGGAGGTGGGGGTAGTGTGGGAAGGAGTGTGAGGGAGTAGTGTGGGAAGGGGTGCGGGTAGTGTGGGAAGGGGGGTGGGGGTGTGGGCAGCGGGGGGGTGGGGATAGTGTGGGGGCGTGTGGGGAGAGGGGAGATCATTCAGCCATCACCACCCACTGTTCATAGTCCGCACCGTAATAGACAGAAGCTGAAGACCTTAGTGAGCGTGTGAGATACCCTACTGCGTCAAAATAAGTAGGCCTACTGAAGTGCTAAGTAGGCCTTGCTGGTGCGGACGTGGCAGTAGCATTGCGTCGTATGAGGGAGGAAGAGAGGGAGGGGGGTAGAGAGGGAGGGAGGGATTGACTTGACTCCTGGGTCTTAATGGGAGAGGAGGAGGAGGAGGAGGAGGAGGAAGAGCGTGAAGGGAGGAAAGAGTGATGGTAAGGATGAGGGAGTGTAGAAGGGAGGGAAGGGTGTAAGTGATGAAGAGGGAAGGGTTAGGGAGAAGTAGGAGGAGGAGGAAGGACATTGATGGAGGATGGGTGTAAAAATGGGATGGTCTAAGGAGGTAGGTGGTGTAAGGGTGAGGGAGAGAGAAAGGGAGGTGGTGTAAGGGTGAGGAAGGGAGGGAGGGAGGTGGTGTAAGGGTGAGGAACGGAGGGAGGTGGTGTAAGGGTGAGGAAGGGAGGGAGGTGGTGTAAGGGTGAGGAAGAAAGGGAGGTGGTGTAAGGGTGAGGAAGGGAGGGAGGTGGTGTAAGGGTGAGGAAGGGAGGGAGGTGGTGTAAGGGTGAGGGAGAGAGAAAGGGAGGTGGTGTAAGGGTGAGGAAGGGAGGGAGGTGGTGTAAGGGTGAGGGAGAGAGAAAGGGAGGTGGTGTAAGGGTGAGGAAGGGAGGGAGGTGGTGTAAGGGTGAGGGAGAGAGAAAGGGAGGTGGTGTAAGGGTGAGGAAGAAAGGGAGGTGGTGTAAGGGTGAGGAAGGGAGGGAGGTGGTGTAAGGGTGAGGAAGGGAGGGAGGCGGTGTAAGGGTGAGGAAGGGAGGGAGGTGAGAGATCTCCCTACCTTGGCCTAATATCCGCACCCGTCCTAATGGGATTACTGCCGCCGCTACCTGCTGACGGTGAGGCCCGCTGACGTGCTGACCACCTGATGAGTTTGTGTGGCTGTTGACGACCTTTTCACGACCTCACGTGCTGAAAGGGTTGGTGAGACGTGCTGACGTGTAGGGGATCGTTGCTTTCTGCTGCCACCTGCGCTGACGATATGATAGTGTGTGGTCTGCTGACGAGCCACTGACAACCTAACGTGCTGACGAGCTTGTTATTACCGTTTATGCGTCGTCCATTTGCTGACGTGCTGACGACCTGATAATCGAGAACGGCCTCTTGACGACATGCTAACGGACTTACGTGCTGACGAGCTTGTGATTATTGGTGGTAGTGGTGGTGGTGGGGGTGGTGGTAGTGGTGGTGGTGGTGGTGATGGTAGTGGTAGTGGTGGTGGTGGTGGTGGTGGTAGTGGTGGTGGTGGTGATGGTGATGGTAGTGGTGTTGGTGGTGATGGTAGTGGCAGTGGTGGTAGTGGTGTTGGTGGTAGTGGTAGTGGTGTTGGTGATGGTAGTGGTGTTAGTGGTGGTGGTGGGGGTGGTAGTGGTGGTAGTGGTAGTGGTGTTGGTGGTAGTGGTGGGGGTGGTGGTAGTGGTAGTGATGTTGGTGGTAGTGGTGGTGGTAGTGGTGGTGATGGTAGAGGTAGTGGTGTTGGTGGTAGTGGTGTTGGTGGTGGTGGTAGTGGTAGTGGTGTTAGTGGTGGTGGGGGTGGTGGTAGTGGTAGTGGTGTTGGTGGTAGTGGTGGTGGTGGAGCTGGTGATAGTATCGATTTTGGTGTTAGTGTGGGTGATGATGGTAGTAGTGGTAGTGTGGGTGATGATGGTAGTAGTGGTAGTGTGGTTGATGATGGTAGTAGTGGTAGTGTGGGCGACATAAGTGGTAGTGATGGTGGTAGTAGTGGTAGTGATGGTGGTAGTAGCGGTGGTGGTAGTGATGGTGGTAGTGACGTGACGAGGCAGGACATCGCGGTAACATGCAACCGGTCTGTCTGATGTGACACCGTGTTGCCTCCATTACCAAATTACCTACGAAGGAGAGAGAGAGAGAGAGAGAGAGAGAGAGAGTATGTGTTCAATGTCCCGAGGTGATTCTATGGCCCTTGGCACTATAGCCGTAGGTGGCATTATGGCATCATGGCCCTTGATACAGTAGCTGTAGGGTGGCACTATGGTCCTTGTTGGCACTATGACTCATCGACAATATCCGTCCGCGGTTCGTGCACTTGGCTCAGTTCGACCTTTGTGGCGCATGGACCTCCTCTGCATAGTATACTCCGACCATTACCGCTGCACCATGGCCCTCTATATGGCACCATGGCCCTGTAGACGACCTACCGCGGCCATAGCAACACAACCAACCGTGGTCCCAGATCCCTATTATCCAAAATTTACGTACATTAATTTTATCCCGGAAATAAGCGTCAAGTGAACGTATCTGGTTAAGGTAGAGTCAGCCAAATTTTCCTACAACTTTGGACATAATTTTTTTTTTTTGGGGGGTATTTCAGTCAATGTTTTTTGGGAGTTTATGTAACAAATATGTCTTTAGTTATGAGACAAATTCATCTTGAAGATTTACTGAGATTTCCGTCAGGAGTCAAGAATGAGCTGGACATATTGTAGTGCAGGGAGGGGGGGGGGGAAGGGCATCAAGGCTAGCATATAGAGGAGAATACAATCATGTAGAAGTGACCTGTTGCAGATGATATGGTTAGGTTAGGTCAGATCAGGTTAAGGTTAGGTTAGGTCAGGTTAAGGTTAGGTTAATGTGAGTGTTGGACAGAGAGAGAGAAGGGAATGTGGGAGAATGAAAGAGGGGAAGAGAGTAGGTGGAGAGGGAGAAGGAGGAAAATAAACCTGGGTAAAGAGAAGGAATTAGAAAGGGAGAGAGAGAGAACAAGAGAGAAAAGTGGGAAGAGTAAAGGAGATCGAGAAAGAAGGAGGAAAAGAGAGATTAAAGGGAAGGGAGAGAAAGAGAGTGAGTAGAGAGAGGAAAGGAGACAAAGGGAAAGATAAATTACTGTATTGGCCAAAACGGTATCTTAAACCACCAATAATTATCACCTTTTTTCTTAAACCACCAATAATTATCACCTTTTTTCTTAAACCACCAATAATTATCACCTTTTTTCTTAAACCACCAATAATTATCACCTTTTTTCTTAAACCACCAATAATTATCACCTTTTTTCTTAAACCACCAATAATTATCACCTTTTTTCTTAAACCACCAATAATTATCACCTTTTTTCTTAAACCACCAATAATTATCACCTTTTTTCTTAAACCACCAATAATTATCACCTTTTTTCTTAAACCCACCAATAATTATCACCTTTTTTCTTAAACCACCAATAATTATCACCTTTTTTCTTAAACCACCAATAATTATCACCTTTTTTCTTAAACCCACCAATAATTATCACCTTTTATCTTAAACCCACCAATAATTATCACCTTTTATCTTAAACCCACCAATAATTATCACACTTTTTCTTAAACCCACCAATAATTATCATCTTTTTTCTTAAGACAATTAAAGAATGACATGTTAAAATTATTGATACTATTCTTTGCCTTAAAACTTTAATTATATATTTTATGACATAATTTAGAAAGACATTTTGAAAGAAAACAATTTTGACATCATTTTCAGACATTTTGAAGTTAGACAATTTTAGTATAATTTTACACCAGACATTTTGGAAGAAGACAATTTTAGCATCATTTTATCGCACATTTTTCTTCCTTAAGACATATTGAGGTAGTTGACGATTACTAAACACGACTCGGTGAGATTGATGGTCTTGAGGTGGGGTAAAAATGATGGGCTTCCACCACTGTGTTTATGTCTATTTCGATCTGTTGGGGAGTCTATCTTTGTCCTCTTCTTCCTCCCCCTCTTCTTATTCTTTCTCCTTTCTTTCCCTTCTTCTTCTTCTTTTTTTTCTTCTTCTTCTTCCGTCAGCACCCACGAGCCCAGAGGCCCTTGGAGATAAGAGACCTTAGAGAGACCATGGAGACAGAGAGACAGTTTGGAGACCATGTACCTGGTAAACACCTTAGTGAAACAAGACGACATACACCTGTCTGTCTGTCTGTCTGTCTGTCTGTCCCCAAAATAACTCAAGAACCATATGATAATTTTTTTTGGTGTCAGTTGTGTCGAAATAAACTAAAAGTGTTGTCATGGTAACGGCTCCTGCGGTAAAAGAAAACGAGAACATGAGACAGTCTTAGAGGGGTAACTATATTAATTTACAGGGTCATTAGTTCCCTGTTTACTCTCTCTCTCTCTCTCTCTCTCTCTCTCTCTCTCTCTCTCTCCATCAGTTTTTCTACCCCCTTCCTCATTTTTCTTTTGCCTTTGTTCTTGTCCCTCTTATTTTCCTTCTTCCCTACGTCTTCTCCCTGTAATCATGCTAGCTTTGTTCATCCCTCTAATTTAACTCATTTCCTTCCTCCTCCTCCTCCTCTCCTAATTTTACCCTCTTCCCCCTCTCATCCAGTATTCCTGTCATCCCCTTCTCTCCTTCCCCTTTCCTCCTGTTTGTATTTACTTGTCTCTCCATGCTTCTGTCCATAGAGGCTCTCTCTCTCTCTCTCTCTCTCTCTCTCTCTCTCTCTCTCTCTCTCTCTCTGGTCCTTTTTTGCTTAGTTTGTCTTTTCTCGTCATTACAACTACTCCTCTTCCTCCTCTTCTTATTTTTCTTCTTTTATTTCCCTTTCATATTCCTCCTGTCTTCTTTACCTCTCCTTTCTTTTCTTCTTCCTCCCTCTTCCTCCTCCTCCTCCTCCTCCCTCTTTCGTCCCCTCCAGGTACACAGTGAATTAAGCCGTGACTCGTATTACACCTCCTCCCTTCAAGCATTAAGATATACTCACTGTTCCTCTTCCTCCTACTCTTCTTCCTTTGATTCCTCCTTCTCTTCCTCTTACTCCTCCTCCTCCTCTTCTTCTTCCCTTCTCTTCCTCATCTTTCTTTTCCCCCTTTTCCCTTTTCCTTTCTCTTTATTTCCGTCTCCTCTTCTTCCTCGTCCCCTTTCCTTCCTTCTTCCTTCTTTTTTTCTACATCTTCATCATCCTCCTCCTTCTTTCTTTCTCTTGCTTTTCTCCTTCCATATTCCTCCTCTTCCTCTTATTCACAGTCCTCCTCCTACTCCCCTTACTCTTCTTCCCCCCACACCTCCTCCTCCTCTTCCCCACCCCTCCTCCTCCTCTTCCCCCACACCTCTTCTTCCCCCTACACCTCCTCCTCTTCTTCCCCCACACCTCCTCTTCCCCCACACCTCCTCTTCCCCCACACCTCTTCTTCCTCCCATACCTTCTCCTCCTCTTCCCCACCCCTCCTCCTCCTCGTCTCCCACACCACCTCCTCTTCCCCCACACCTCCTCTTCCCCCACACCTCCTCCTCTTCCCCCACACCTCCTCCTCCTCGTCTCTCACACCACCTCCTCTTCCCCCACACCACCTCTTCCCCCACACCTCCTCTTCCCCCACACCTCTTCTTCCTCCCACCCCTCCTCCTCCTCTTCCCCACCCCTCCTCCTCCTCGTCTCCCACACCACCTCCTCTTCCCCCACACCTCTTCTTCCTCCCACCCCTCCTCCTCCTCTTCCCCACACCTCCTCCTCCTCGTCTCCCCCACACCTCCTCTTCCCCACACCACCTCCTCTTCCCCCACACCTCTTCTTCCCCCACACCTCCTCTCCCCCACCCCACCTGCTCACTATTGAGTTACCGTGGTGAGCTGATAGTCACAGGTGGAGGCCCTCTGGTGTCTTAGTGAGGGATGAAGCCTTGACTTAGTCGTGTGTAGGTGGGTGTGTGTGTGTGTGTGGGTGTAGAGAGAGAGAAATTGAAGAGAAGAAGGGAAAACGGAGGAGGAGGGGGAGGAGGAGAGGGAGAGAGACAAAAAAGAGAAATAAGCAAGGAAAGGAAGTAAGGAAAAAGAGAATGAAGGAAAATGTAAGGGAAGTAATACAAGAATTGGTATAAAAATAAGGAGTGAGAGAGTGACTAAGAGAGACATTGATAAACGAATAGATAAATGAAGTAAAACAGAGATAAATACAGACAAACAAACAAACACAGACCAACAGAATAACACACACACACACACACACACACACACACATATACGTAAACCAAAGAGACATGTAGTAAAATAAATCATTAGACAGACAGACAGACAGACAGACAGACACAGGTGGGCAGGTGAACGTAACAATAAAGTCATTTTGAGAATTCCCAGCAGCAGGGTCACGTTGGGCAGATTAATGCATACCAAGTGCTGGAAAGGTGCTACTGCTCTCGGCTCTACCTACCTACTACTACTACTACTACTACTACTACTACTACTACTATTACAATACAGTCAAAGATACAGTAGTAATAATAGTTGTATGGATATATCTTTCTATCTATCTATCTATCTATCTATCCTCAGCACCTCCTTCTTCTTGGGGAGGAGTGAGGAAAACACAAACCTCAATAAAGGGATGAAATAAGAGAGAGAGAGAGAAAGAGAGAAACAAATTAGAATCTCTCTCTCTCTCTCTCTCTCTCTCTCTCTCTCTCTCTCTCTCTCTCTTTTATCTTACCTTCAGTTTATTCAGGTGAGATAAGCTGAGGAGGAGAGGGGGGGGGGAACTGATCTCCAGGTAGACCCCCTCACCACAGATGGTACTAACAACAACAGCTAAACAACAACAACAATTCCATATCTCAACAACAACAACAATTCCACATCTCTACAACAACAACAATTCCATATCTCAACAACAACAACAATTCCACATCTCCAACAACAATTCCACATCTCCGCAGCAACAACAATTCCACATCTCCACAACGACAACAACTCCACATCTCCAACAACAACAACAATTCCACATCTCCAACAACAACAACAATTCCACATCTCCAACAACAACAACAATTCCACATCTCCACAACAACAATTCCACAACCTCACTTATATTACTCACTCTTCCATTTTTGTCGGCTCTAATATTTTCCCCACCACTAATACACCTGAATTAATTGATTATATTAAGGTACTTTGGGTTACCTTTATCTGGGAGCGTTTAATTTTAGTCACCAAAAGAAACAGGTGACCCATTACGTGTGTTGGCTGCCGGGGGGGGTTAATGAGGGGGTTACGATGGTGAAGGTGGGGGTTAAGGGGGTGGAGGTAGGGGTTAAGGGGGTAGAGGTAGGGGTTAAGGGGTGGAGGTAGGGGTTAAGGGGGTAGAGGTAGGGGTTAAGGGGGTAGAGGTAGGGGTTAAGGGGGTGGATGTAGGGGTTAGGGGTTAAAAGAGGGGGTTTGGGGGGTGATGGAAGTAGTTAAGGGGTTGGAGGTAGGGGCTAGGGGAGTGGAGGTAGGGGTTGTGGGGGTAGGGGTTGAGGGGGTGGAGGAGGGGTGGGTGGTATCATTAATTACCTTACCACGTACGCTCTACTCATTATTAATTGTCACATATTCTTTTGATCTCGTCTTTATCATGGTGTCTTTTTTTTATATATATTTTATTGCATTTTCTTTCAATCTTTATTCCAATTTCTATATATTTTTTCATCCCATTTTTTTCATTTATTGCTAATATTTTATCTTTCACGTTAACGTTTATTTTGACTTCATTTGCTCCTTTACTTCGCTTTCGATCTTTTCTTTTTGTCTATAAACTTTCATCACGTTTTCTTTTGAACTTCCATTAGCCGCGTTTTCTTTTTATCTTTTATAGCGGTTCCTTTTGGCCAAGTTTTCTTTGAATGGTTTATTAATAATGTATCGTTTAATTAACCTCTGTAGGCTGATGGCGTGGCTGGGGGGTGGTGTGTGGGGGGGTGGTGTGTGTGTGTGTGGGGGGGTGGTGTGTGTGGGGGGGTGGTGTGTGTGGGGGGGTGGTGTGTGTGTGTGTTGGGGGGTGGTGTGTGTGTGGGGGGTGGTGTGTGTGGGGGGGTGGTGTGTGTGGGGGGGTGGTGTGTGTGGGGGGTGTGTGTGGGGGGTGGTGTGTGTGGGGGTGGTGTGTGTGGGGGTGGTGTGTGTGGGGGGGGTGGTGTGTGTATGGGGATCTATGGTGTAATGGTCAGCATGATCGCCTCGCAAGCAAGCACATCCGGGTTCGATCCCCGGGTAGGGTGAAACTATGGGCAAGTTTCTTTACGCCATTTGCCTCTGTCTTCCCAGCAGTAATTGGGGACCTGGATGTTAATCGATTTGCGGATCATGTTCCGGGGTAATGGTTAGCCAGTGCAGGTGGCGAGTTGTCCGATCTTCTCGGACTAATCCTTGACACTGGGTCATGCAGCTCGTTAACTCAGGGTGTGGTTGTTGTGTTGGTGACAGCTTCTACACCTTAAACAAATTCACGCTAAGGTGGCCCTAGGGCCGGTCTTCCTCGTTACGCGAGGGGCAACCATTATGTACGTATGTGGGAGTAACAATAGGGGAAATGAGAAAAAGAAGTTATTGAGATGGGGAAGGAAGAGGAAGACCAGAAGAGGAAAATTCAGAATTTGCGAAGGTGAAGGGAGGTAGAAAAGAGGAAGAATCCAATAGAAAGAGGGAAGGGGCGGAGGGGAAGAGGAGTAAAGAAAAAACGTGTGGTGATAGGTAATGAGGGGGAAGAGTGATAAAGAGGAAGAAGGGACAGAAAGAAACAAACAATTGGTCGACGACGAACGTTCAAAATAACATAACATAAGGGAAGTCCGTTAGAGGCGTTTATGAATTCAAATTCAAATCGTCCGGCCGGAAACAAGATCACGACATGTACAGTTGTAAATTTGACGACAGAAACAGCAGTATAGGTCGTCAACCCAGTTCTCCGACATCCCCTTCCCCCCTTAACTCCCACCCCCTACCTCTGCACCATACTGTTAAGGGCTTGGAGAGGGGGAAGGGAGAGGCCAGAGAAGGAGGGGAGGGGGAAGGGAGAGGCCAGAGAAGGAGGGGAGGAAGGTCAGTAAGAGGTAGCCAGGTCGTGGGGTTACTCAGTTTACCACCTAAATCCCAAAGCTATTTTTTTTTCCTCCAGTTCCACATTTCTCACTAAATTTCAAACTAACTTAATCCGGGAATAATTTATACATACACACACACACACAAAAAAACAATCTGGATCTGACATGCAAACATAAACAACCGTGAGAGAAACAACAACAAAAACACAACAACAACAACAAAAAAAAGGTCTGCAATTTCCTTGTCGAGTCGGGAGAAAAAAAAATCGATGAGAAATAGACCAAATGGCCTCTCGTATAGTAAACAACATTGGCGGGACACGTACGGGAGTAATACTGTAATACCCACCGAGTAATCTCTTTATTTCCCTCTTAGCTCACCTCCTGCCTCCCATTACCAGGTATTTTATGGTAGTGATGTCTTACTGGATGATGGACGAATGTGTTATGATTGAACTTACGACATCAACATGGGGGAGGGAGGGAGGGAAGGAAGGAAGAAGGGAGGGAGGGAAGGAAGGAAGAAGGGAGGGAGGGAGAGAGGGAGGGAAGGAAGAAGGGAGGGAGGGAGGGAAGGAAGAAGGGAGGGAGGGAGGGAAGGAAGAAGGGAGGGAGGGAGGGAGGGAGGGAAGGAAGGAAGGAAGGAGGGAGGGAGAGAGGGAGGGAAGGAAGGAAGGAAGGAAGAAGGGAGGGAGGGAGGGAAGGAAGGAAGGAAGAAGGGAGGGAGGGAGGGAGGGAAGGAAGGAAGGAAGGAGAAGGGAGGGAGGAGGGAGGGAAGGAAGGAAGAAGGGAGGGAGAGAGGGAGGGAGGGAAGGAAGAAGGGAGGGAGAGAGGGAGGGAAGGAAGAAGGGAGGGAGGGAAGGAAGGAAGGAAGAAGGGACGGAGGGAGAGAGGGAGGGAAGGAAGGAAGGAAGAAGGGAGGGAGGGAAGGAAGGAAGGAAGGAAGGAAGAAGGGAGGGAGGGAGGGAAGGAAGGAAGGAAGAAGGGAGGGAGGGAGAGAGGGAGGGAAGGAAGAAGGGAGGGAGGGAGAGAGGGAGGGAAGGAAGGAAGGAAGAAAGAAGGGAGGGAGGGAGGGAAGGAAGGAAGGAAGAAGGGAGGGAGGGAGAGAGGGAGGGAAGGAAGGAAGAAGGGAGGGAGGGAGGGAAGGAAGGAAGGAAGAAGGGAGGGAGGGAGAGAGGGAAGGAAGGAAGAAGGGAGGGAGGGAGAGAGGGAGGGTAGGAAGGAAGGAAGGAAGGAAGGAAGGAAGAAGGGAGGGAGGGAGGGAAGGAAGGAAAGAAGGGAGGGAGGGAGAGAGGGAAGGAAGGAAGAAGGGAGGGAGGGAGAGAGGGAAGGAAGGAAGAAGGGAGGGAGGGAGAGAGGGAGGGAGGGAGGGAGGGAGGGAAGGAAGGAAGAAGGGAGGGAGGGAGAGAGGGAAGGAAGGAAGGAAGAAGGGAGGGATAAAGAGGGTAATCTTGTCTGGCTCAACAGTATGGCAAGTGTGTGTGTGTGTGTGTGTGTGTGCTCGTCTTCGTATGTGTATGTCACCGTGTTTGTGTACGTCTGTGTCTGTGTGTGTACTGTGTTGTTTAAATTTAAAGGGGTTGGAGAATTCGTCCATACATCCACCAGCACTGATCAGCTGGTATATAGAGGTAAATGAAATACTCTTCCTTTAAGTCCACCATAAGTAGTAATAACAGTACCCGTAGTAATAATAATAAATATATTATAATTGACTAAAAAAAAATCCAAAGGTTAATTAATTACTTAAATAACTAAATAAAATCCGATCCAGTCACACAACTATTACTTTCTCTGATTACATATTATATTTTTATTATCCATTTATAGATCACATCATACTCGGATTATTTTCAAGATGTAATTATAGTGTAATAACATTAAGTTGTATGTACAATTAGGAAAAGTTGGGATCTCTCTTATAGTTACCCCTCCACGTCACCCGTTTTCTTCTGGAGTCTGAAAGTAAACGGGATTATTATTATTATTATTTGTTGAGATTATTGTGTGTATGTAAATAATGTTATGTGTATATCTGTGATTACTGATTTTAATATATATGAATTTTATATGTAATGTGTATAGTTGTGTGTATTAATGGTATGTATGGATTAATTTATATACATAGGGTAATACATAGGGTAAAGTAGGGCCCCTTTGTCTTATCAGGCCCCAATTTAAGACTCCTAAATTGGGGCCTAACTGGGACACCATTCTGAATAGTTAATGATTAGTATCGGCTAATCTACCCCCTTAAAGTACCCCATGAACTATTAAGATTACTGCCCTCCATATTTACCCCTTCCACTACCCCCTACCACCCCTTCCACTACCCCCAATCACCCCTTCCACCACCCCCTATCACCCCTTCCACCACCCCCTATCACCCCTTCCACCACCCCCTATCACCCCTTCCACCACTCCCTACCACCTCTTCCACTACTCCCCTTCCACCTCCCTCTCTGACTAACTCCACACCAAACCCTTCTTACCACCCCCCCTACCCCCTACCACCCCCCCTTTCAGCCCCCCCTTACAGCCCCCCCCTTACAGCCCCCCCCCCCCCCCCCCCCCCCCCCGACTCCTCCCAAAACATGTCGACCAATTTCTCAGTGCTAAGACCCTTAACTACTGCCGCTAATGTAGAGATTTACCTCTTTGAGTTAATGGGTGGAGGTAGAGGGGGAGGTAGGATTAAGATTCTCTCCCTCCTCCCCCTCACTTTCTCTCTCACCCTCTCCCTCCCTCTCTCTCACCCCTCTCTCCGTCTCCCCCTCCCTCTGTTCCAAGATGAAGATAGTGTAATCTCTGTCTGTCTGTCTGTTTGTCTGTCTGTCTGTCTGTCTGTCTCTGTCTGTCTGTATTCTTTCTCACACACGCCCATTAAGTACCACTAACTGCCAGATAATTAATAAGCGTCCACCTGGTCTCCCCCTCTCCCTAGGTGTGACGTCACGATCACCTCCCCAGGTGTGACGTCACGATCTCCCCCCCCAGGTATGACGTCATGACCTCAGGTGTGACGTCATGACCTCAGGTGTGACGTCACGGCCTCCTCCCCCTTTCCTGCAGCATTAATTAGGGGGTGAAAACTAATCCGACCCCAACCCTTCCTCCCTTCCTCTTACCTCTCTCCTACCTTCACCCCTCTCCTCGTCTTCCTTCCCCTTACTTCTCCTTGCCCCTTTTCTTGCTTCACTCTCCCTTCTCCCTCTCCTCTTTCTCTCCCCTTTCTTTCACTTCGTCACTTCACCACTCCATCACACCCCTTTTCCTCCCCTCACTCCTTTCCTTCCCCTTCCCCTTATCTTCCTTTCATTAATAAGCTTGAGTCCCGATTGGTGTGGGCGTGGTTTAAAGGGGTTTGAGTAGGCGTGGCTTATGGGATATGAATGGGCGTGGTTTGTTGAGTGTGAGTGGGCGTGGTTTGTTGAGTGTGAGTGGGCGTGGTTTGTTGAATGGGTGGGCGTAATTTAAAGAAATTTGAGTTGGCGTGGTTTAGGGGAATTTAAATGGGCGTGGTTAGTCAGTGACCACACCCACCTGTTGACCAAGGCTGTTAGGTGGTAACTGATGAGAGAGAGAGAGAGAGAGAGAGAGAGAGAGAGAGAGAGATTGTTGTAACGTTATTGATTTACGTGTGTATAATGTCAGTCGTTCAAGCAGTGATGTGGTTATTTTTACACACACACGCACACACACACGCGCACGCACACACACACACACACACACACACACACGCACGCACATACACACACACACACGCACGCACATACACACACACACACACACACAGTATGGTCCTGGTCTGGTACTTAATTAATCAGTACTGTGTTAAGGTTCTGTTTTGTCCACCTGTGATACCTGTAAACAACAACAACAACAACTAACAATAACACCAACCACCATTGAATTACACAAACAACTAATTATTATGTTGTTAAATTACAAACTATAACCCCAGTCATTACACACACACGGTAGTTAACCCCCACCCCCCAGGAGTTAACAAGCAGGGGGGGGGGGTGGGGGTTACCGGTTAAATAACGAGTAGTGATGGTAATTATGTGTGCGTTGAGAAGCCGAAAGAGGGGAGGTGTGTGTGTTTGTTTGTGCTTGTGTAGGGTGTATACTTCTGTGTGTGTGTGTGTGTGTGTGTGTTTAATGGTGAGGCATTAGCTTTTTCCATCCTCCTCCTACTCCCCCCTCCCCTTTCTCCCTCTTCCTCCCCCCCTTCCACTCCCCCCATCTCCCTCCTCCTCCCCCTTCCACTCCCCCACCCTATTTTTCTCATCCCCCACTCCCCCTTCTCTCACCTCCACTCCCCCTTCTCCCTTCAGTCCTCCCCCTGCCACTCCCCCTTCCCGCACCACTCCGACTCCCCTCCCCCTTGGGACCACTGCGGGAACTGACAACAGCTTTCCTCCCCCATCCCCTTCCTCCCTCCCTCTCCCTTCCTCCCTGGGGAAGACTTGGAGGGAGGGAGGGAAGAGAGGGAGGGAGGGTGTTGGAGGGTACAATATCGTTTTCATCGAGTGTCGCAAGACTGGCCAGAAATACGTGTGTGTGTGGAGGGAGGGGGGAGGGGGGGGTGTTTTGCAAGATGCGCTAGCACCCCCCCCATGTATACATACACACAAAGCCCTCCCCTCCCCCCCCCCACACACACACACACGCACCACATAAACACGCTGAAAATCACAGAGCAACAAGCAGTAAATAACACAGAAAAAAATATAAATAATTATCGATAGGACGCAGCAGTCGCCATGCATCACTGACCAGTCATGACGACCCGACACACACACGCACACACACACACATCATTGAAAAAGTGTTGTTATTTATTTCCACCTAATTAAATGCTTTCGAAAATACACAGAAAATTATAATTATTTCTCTTTCTCTTTCAATAACAACATTTTATACCATGATTGTGTGGGGTGATTTAACAGAGCATCGCGTCACTAGGATTGAAAAAGTGGACTCGTGTGTGTGTGTGTGGGGGGGGGGGGGGGTTCTCTCTCCTTCGTTACCTACAACATAATTTTTTTCCCTCTGATTGTCGTGTTAATTCCTAATCACAGTGTTGATGTTATTGAAAAAGTGAATTGTTTTTGTTTGTTTGTTTGTTTGTTTGGGGGGGGGGGGGGTGTTTATGTCTGAATATGTGATGACCCTAACTGCCTATATACTCCATTACCGTCAACATAATTATTTTTTTAATTTTTTTTTATTTACATTGTCAACGTCATAGAACAAGTAAACCAATTTATTTATTATTTTCGCGTCATTATGTAATTGAAAACCTCAACAGTAATCATAATCGTTTATTCTTCATCTACAATAAGATTTTTTTTATATAATTATCGTATTTAACCTAATAAAAAAAAACACTATCTACATGATTGAAAAGAAAAAAAATGACATCATGTTTACCTTTTACACCTGATTTACAATGATTTACAATGATTTACAAAAGAATTCAATCATACCACCACCTGTCCATTCATCTTCCTTTACTTGCTATGATATTTTTCTCGTAAGGTATATCACAACATATCGTCGCTATGACTGGTAACAGGAATACTAGGGATATATCTTCCTCGTTTGATCTTGTGATGAGCAAAACGGTCTCTTGTTGTTAGTGAAAGAGTTGTGTTGATTTGACTTGAATTTGGCGTCGTGGTAACATGTGAGATTTCATGAACAAGCGTCTGGAGGGTCAGTGTGTTTTGAGGAGTAGACAGATTGGTTGTGTGTGTGTGATGGGGGGAGTGGTGGTTTGACTGCTGGGAAGGAAGGAAGGGTGGGAAGGAAGGAAGGGTGGGAGGGAGGGTGGGAGGGAGCGAGCGATTGGCCATTTTCGTGATGGGAGACGGACATGTGTTTTGGATTGGCTGTTCCTTTGCTTATATTGCCTTTCTCTTCCTCCTCCTCCTCCCTCTCTCCTACCTTCTACCTACCCTCCCTCCTACCCTCTACCTACCCTCCCTCCCTCCTACCCTCTACCTACCCTCCCTCCCTCCTACCCTCTACCTACCCTCCCTCTCCTCCCTCCTATCCACCCAATTTATTTCTACCTCCTCCTCCTCCTCCTCCTCCTCAACACGTACACATGCACGCCACTGAACACACACACACACACACACACACGCGGACCCACCGGCTGGTGTCAAACGTATTGAACGTAATCGCACCAAACTTTTGACAATAACAGCCGGGCACACATACACACACACACACACACACATAACGACCTCCGCTCAGTTCACATCTCTTATGACGCACCAGCTGGGGACGGACACTTGACCATAACAAATTTTAGATGAAATGGACCTCAGACCTTATAGGCCTAGACGAATCGTAAGCAAATCATCATAACTGGGGCCTATTATATATTTATTTGTTTACTCTTAGTTACGGGTGAACTTACCTGCAAATATGGTACCTTTGTGTAACTCAAACAGCGTATGTTTATTCGGCAGGTGTAGCCCATGACGGCATTATGTGTATTCTGCAGGTGTAGCCCACGACAGCATTATGTGTATTCTGCAGGTGTAGCCCACGACAGCATTATGTGTATTCTGCAGGTGTAGCCCACGACAGCATTATGTGTATTCTGCAGGTGTAGCCCACGACAGCATTATGTGTATTCTGCAGGTGTAGCCCACGACAGCATTATGTGTATTCTGCAGGTGTAGCCCACGACAGCATATGTGTATTCTGCAGGTGTAGCCCACGACAGCATATGTGTATTCTGCAGGTGTAGCCCACGACAGCATATGTGTATTCTGCAGGTGTAGCCCACGACAGCATATGTGTATTCTGCAGGTGTAGCCCACGACAGCATATGTGTATTCTGCAGGTGTAGCCCACGACAGCATATGTGTATTCTGCAGGTGTATGTGGGGGGGAGGTCATGCAATGTTCTCTAATTAACGGGTTTGTACAGAGGTCGATCGAATGGTTTGTCATTTTCGGATAAATCCAGTTTATTCCTGGTGTGTGTGTGTGTGTGTGTGTGTGTGTGTGTGGCCACATTACCCCTCAACCTCCACGTACGTCTGCCAACAGTATGGACGGTGGTCAAATCGCTTGTTTATTACCTCTGCCGGTGAAGCTTGAGTGAGCCGGGACCTACCAGAGTGCAGTTTATGAAAGAGCCACACATGTCGTAAAGCACCTGAGGGCTTTAATCATGGCTGTACCTTTTAAAGCACCTGAGGGCTTTAATCATGGCTGTACCTTTTAAAGCACCTGAGGGCTTTAATCATGGCTGTACCTTTTAAAGCACCTGAGGGCTTTAAATCACAGCCACACCTTTTAAAGCACCTGGAGGCTTTAATCATAGCTACACCTTTTAAAGCACCTGGGGGGCTTTAAATCACAGCCACACCTTTTAAAGTACCTGGGGGGCTTTAAATCATAGCCACACCTTTTAAAGCAGCTGAGGGCTTTAATGACAGCTACACCTTTTAAAGCACCTGAGGGCTTTAATGACAGCTACACCTAATGTTAACCTCGGCTTCTCTGTCACCTGGTGCTCTGGAGTAATACCGTCCTGGGAGGTGTCTTAAGATTCAGACGATGTAAAGGAACGAAGGTGTTTTGGGGTGAAAGTTATTGGTATTTCGTGTTTATAAGTGTAAAGTGTGTTGAGTTTACTTGTATTTTATAAGTGTAAAGTGTATCTAAAACTTACTTTTATTATGGGTAATCCCTCTTATCTAGATTTGGGGATTACATTTGTGGAATAGGTATCGTCACTCTGTATAGCAGTGGGAGTTTGGGTACATAGTTTATTTTGCTCTAGGTCAGGAGGTAAAGGTATATAGCATGAGTTAATTACATAGTTCATTAATTAACTCATTGTTGCAAGGGGTCTCTCTCTCTCTCTCTCTCTCTCTCTCTCTCTCTCTCTCTCTCTCTCTCTCCCTTAAAACACACACACACACAGACACACACACACACAACAAAAATGACCCAGTTCATCCTATCATTCATAATTCAATGGACATGTATTAGAATATGCCGCCCTGGGAGAAAAAAAAACCCCTAAACTAAAGTAACCTAACCTAACCTACCCTCACCTACCCTACCCTACCCTAACCAACCGACCCGCCCTACCCACCCTACCCTACCCGACCTCGAACATTAACCGAAACGACCTCTACCCTAACCTACCACCCTACCCGCACCGACCCGACCCTACCCTAACCTACCACCTAACCTAAACCTACCCTAACCTACCCTACCCTACCCTACCCTAACCTAACCTACCCTACCCTACCCTACCCTACCCTACCCTACCCTAACCTAACCTAACCTACCCTACCCTAACCTACCCTACCCTACCCTAACCTACCCTACCCTACCCTAACCTACCCTAACCTACCCTACCCTACCCTACCCTAACCTAACCTACCCTACCCTACCCTACCCTACCCTAACCTACCCTAACCTAACCTAACCCAACCCGAGCCAACCCAACCCGAGCCAACTCATCTATTCATAAAAGCTCAGCAACTGTTACCTAATTCCATGTCTATTTTATGCCGTTGTTACATGGAGCCAAATAATAGTGGGTGGTTTAGGTGCTGACTAAATACCAGGGAGGAGGGTGGGGGATAGGGAGGGATAGAGAGGTGAGGTGGGGTAGGGAGTATTAGGGTAGGATAGAGAGGTGGGGGTGAGGTTAGTTGGGGTTTTAAGGGATTGAATATTATTGGGGAGGGGGTGTGGGGAGAGAGGGGAAGATCAGTGAGGGGGTTAGGAGGGGAAGGAGGAAGTATATGGGGAATGGGGATTGTCAGTAGGGGAGGGTAATGTTAGTACACACACACACACACAAGGTGAAACATATTAATAATAAATATACTCATTAAATCTGAACAGGTATACTTAATGATCTTTTTTCTCTTTACAGGTAAGTGTTATGTTGGTGATGGCAGGTGACCTTGAGTATGCGAGATATACTGTGAGTATACCCAGGTTAATATTGTGAGTATACCTTAGTTAATGGTGCTAGTATACCCCGGTTAATGGTGTGAGTATACCCCGGTTAATGGTGTGAGTATACCCTGGTTAATGGTGTGAGTATACCCCGGTTAATGGTGTGAGTATACCCCGGTTAATGGTGTGAGTATACCCCGGTTGCTCTTATTAATATAACGTATATACCAAACTGGACAAGTGAGTATGTTTGCGTATGATGGTATACCTCTCTCTCTCTCTCTCTCTCTCTCTCTCTCTCTCTCTCTCTCTCTCTCTCTCTATTTTCCTGCCCTTTAATCTTCTCCCCTCTCCTTCTCCCTACTGCCCTCTTATTGCTCTCCCCTCTTTCTCTCCTCTCCTCCTCGTCTTCGTCCTCTTCCCCTCTTCCATCTCCCTCCTCTTTCCTACTCACCTTCTTCCCTTTGTACTTTTATCGTTTACTCTTCCTCCTCTCCTCTCTTTCCTTCTCATCTTCTTTCCTCCTCCTCCTTCTTCCTCCATCTTACCTCCCCCTTCTTTCGTTTTTTTCTCTCTCTCTCTCCTTTCCTCTCCTCTCCTTTTCTTCTTTCCTCTTCCTCCTTCTCTTTTGACTCACCTCTGTTCCTCTTCTCCCCCCTTCTCTCCCCATACCTTCTCATTTTCTTCCCTCTCCTCCTCCATCTCTCCTCCCCCCTCCCTCTATTCCAGTTCATTCATCTCTCTCCTTTCTTCCTTCTAACCCTCTCTACCTTCTCCCCCCCCCCCTTTCCCTTATACCTCTCCCACTCTCCCCTATCCCTCCTTCTCCTCCTTCTCCTCCTCCTTCTCCTCTCCTCTCCTCTCCTCCTCCTCCTTCTCCTCCTCCTCCTCCTTCTCCTCCTCCTTCTCCTCCTCCTCCTCCTTCTCCCAATGGCGGAGGGGTGAGTGTTGCCTCCTTAATACGTGAGATGGGCGGTAAATTAAATAAATGAATTAGCACTCAGAAGAAAGAACGTCTGCCACGCCACCCACGCCCTGCTCCTCTTCCCCCACGCCCTGCTCCTCTTCCCCCA
Source organism: Homarus gammarus (assembly GCA_958450375.1). Classification (NCBI taxonomy): domain Eukaryota; kingdom Metazoa; phylum Arthropoda; class Malacostraca; order Decapoda; family Nephropidae; genus Homarus; species Homarus gammarus. The sequence continues at coordinate 745,666 of CAUDMG010000780.1, read as the reverse complement.
CACCCTGCTCCTCTTCCCCCACGCCCTGCTCCTTCCCCCACGCCCTGCTCCTCTTCCCCCACGCCCTGCTCCTCTTCCCCCACACCCTGCTCCTCTTCCCCCACACCCTGCTCCTCTTCCCCCACGCCCTGCTCCTCCTCCCCCACACCCTGCTCCTCCTCCCCCACACCCTGCTCCTCCTCCCCCACGCCCTGCTCCTCCTCACATGTCCTGCTCCTCCCCCCACGCCCTGCTCCTCCCCCCACGCCCTGCTCCTCCCCCACGCCCTGCTCCTCCCCCACGCCCTGCTCCTCCCCCCACGCCCTGCTCCTCCCCCCACGCCCTGCTCCTCCCCCCACGCCCTGCTCCTCCCCCACGCCGTGCCCTTCTTGTTTGTCCTTGCTTGTTTTGTTTGTCTTTGTTTCCCCTTGGTTGTTGTTGTTTATTGTTTGTTTACCATTTTGTTTGTTTGTTTGTAATTGTGTTGGTTTCCTTGTGTTCGTTGTTTGTTTATTTATTATTGTCACTGTGTTTGTTTACTCATGTTTTTGTTCTTTGTTTATATGTATTTGTAATGTTTAATAACTTGTGTTTACATTGTTTACACATGTGATTACAATATTTAATGAGACGTGTGTGTGTGTGTGTGTGTGTGTGTGTGTATTTACATTAGTTTTAGTGTGTTTGCAGTATATGGACGACGAGATGTTCTGTACATGTTTTTCTTTGTGATTGTTTACACACACACACACACACACACACACACGTATTTTTTATCATTTGTTAAGAGTTGTATCTGAGAAGGTTTAGTTGAGAGAGAGAGAGAGAGAGAGAGAGAGAGAGAGTATAGGGGGGGGGGGGGGGGGCGGCCTCCACGTCCTTCCCAATTATCCCAATTTACGTCCCTCTATGGCTCATTTACAACCCAAATTCCGCCATATAGTATTTACTGCCTATTACGCCGCTCTTACTATTTTTACTTCCCTATTACGTATTTAACCTCCCTATTTCGTATTTTACTTCCCTATTTCTTTGTTTGCCTTCCATATTATTACTTTTACTTCCCTATTATGTATTTTACCTCACTATTTTTACTTATTTGACTTCCCTATTTCTAATTTTACTTCCTATTACGTGTCTCCCAATTAATTATTTCATACCTGTGCCCAGTTACCTTATAATTAATTGTTTCTGTTCCAATTTAATTATTTATCTTCCAATTAATTATGTAAATTCTGTAAGTTCATTATAATTTCGTTTCTTAGATAGATAAATAAATAGATAGGTGTGTGTGTGTGTGTGTGTGTGTGTGTGTGTTTTGATGCATTCCTCTTCCAATGTTTGTTTTCCATTACCTTTATTATTTATGTATTTATTTCTCCGCTTATAACTGGGGGATTAAAATAGGTTTGGCTATGACCTCTTTTTTTCTTTGTGGATATTTAAAAAAAATTATTAAATTGGATATTGAAATAAGGCCTATGATACTAGGTAACTTGTTTCGTAATGAAATAGTTAAAAATAGGCGTATGAAATAGGCTAATTTGTGTCCTAGTTCATAATGTAAATAATAAGAAATGGGTACTTTAAATAGCTTAGTCTTTTACCTATTTCTCCGTTAATGTTGTCGAAATAGGCATTATATACACGAAATTGAGGATTGAGGAAAGAAATAGGGGAGAGGCGGATAAGTGAAAATTGGGCGTGTGCTTCTGCTTCCCTTTCCCTATTTTCCTCTCTCACTCTCCCTTCTCACTCTACCCCCCTCTCGATCTCTCACTCCCCCACCCTTTTTCCCTTTCCCCTTCCCACCTCTCTCTCACTCCACTCTTTTCCTCTCCTGCTTCCTCTATCCCTTTACTTCCACCTCCTTTTATCCTCTCAACTCCTCATCCTCTCGTCTCTTCCTCCCATCCCCTCCCTACCCACGAGAGAGAGAGAGAGAGAGAGAGAGAGAGAGAGACAATAGCTGGGTATTTTCTTTACCCCTCTCGCCTTTCTCTCCTCCCTCCTCCCCCCCCCCCCCCTTCCACTCCTCCTCTTCCTCCTCTCCCCTCCCCTGTTTATCAGCGCTCTCTTTCTTTTTTCTTGTTCGCTATTTCTTCACTTTTCAATATTTTACTTTGATTTTTGTATTTTTTTCGTTTTTTTTTTTTTGTTATTTATTACGATTTTTTTTTCTGATTTTAATTCCTTATGTTTTTTTTTTTCTGTTGATTTTTTCTTTATTTTTATTATTTATTTTTTTACCTCCATATTTTGTCTCATTTTTGTTGTTTGTTTTTTTTATCCTCCCCTATTTTCTCTCTCTTCTCCCTCTTCTCTTATATCTCCTTTATCTTATTTCCTTCACCATAGTCACCACCACCACCACCTCACCTACCACTATAACCACATATCCTACCACACTAACTACTACCACCACACCACCTCCCCTCCCCTACCACAACTACGATCACCACACCATATCCTACCACACCAACTACAACACCATCACCTCCCCTACCCTACTATGACCACCACACCATACCACCACCACCACACCAACTACCACACCATCACCTCCCCTACCCTACTATGACCACCACACCACCACCACTACTACCACAATCACGGCCACCCCAGGCGCCAGGGGTCGGGAGTTCCTCATTGTGATTCTCACCAACAGCCTGACGTATTCCCACCAAACTTTGAGCAAACTGGCTGTGTTTTTGGTGGCCTGCGGCGACGAGGTCTTGGTGCATCTGAAGCCCCTCCCCACCTTCCCCTACCTTTCCCCAACCCTTCCCCTACCCTTCCCCAACCCTTCCCCTACCCTTCCCCAACCCTTCCCCTATCCTTCCCCAACCCTTTCCTTACCCTTCCCCAACTCTTCCCCAACCCTTCCCCAACCCTTCCCCTACCCTTCCCCTACCCTTCCCCTACCCTTCCCCAACCCTTCCCCAACCCTTCCCCAGGCCTTTTCCCCATCCTTTTCCAGGCTGTTCCCCATCTCCACGAGGTCTTTGTCCTTATCTTCCCCAGCCCTTCCTTATCTTCCCCATCCCTTCCTTATCTCCCCATCCCTTCCTTATCTTCCCCAGCCCCCTCCTTATCTAGTCCATCCTCACACCACCCCATTTTCCCCATCCCTCCCCTCCTTCCCCACCTGCTCACATTTTCCCCAACCCGTTATCCTCTCTCCCCGTCCCAACCCCAAGCCGCCCCTATATCTCCCCATCCAAACCCCAGCTTCCCCCATCTCATCCCACAACTCTTGCCATTCCTTCCCCAACCCTCCTCCTCTTCCTTCCCCAACCCTCCTCCTCTTCCTTCCCCAACCCTCCTCCTCCTGTGCCTCCCCTTCCACTTCCCTTTTCACTACATCACTTATTTTTCACTTCAACTCTCTCTCTCTCTCTCTCTCTCTCTCTCTCTCAGTACAGACTTACACACTTATTAATATTATCACACACACACACAAACACACACACACACACTCACACACACACACTCGACAAAAAAACAACATTATTTGTAAAGGTAGACTTGACTTAGGAGTTTGTTCTTCACTACTCCTTACTCAAGGGTCGATGAAGCTCTCCCTCACCCCTCAATTGCCCTCTCTTGCCCTCTTTCCCTCTCTCTTGCCCTCCCCTTGCCCTCTCTATCCGCCCTTACCCCCTCTTGCACCCTCCCTTCTAGCCTTCTCTCGCCTTTCATCAATTGCCCTCAAGGTTTCTTCTGGTGTGAGTTTCTTGCCCATTATCTGTCAACTCTTGCTCTACCTTGCTCTCTCTTGCCCAATGGCTGTCTTTAAGCTGTCTCTTGCCCTAGCTGATCCTGTGGTTGTTCTGTCATGTGATTCCCTTACCCTTTGGATCTATTGCCCTTTAGTTTTCTTGCTCTGTATTTCTCAGGTGTATTCTTCTCTTGCCCGATGAGAGTGGTGGTCTATTGCCCAGTAAACTTCCCTTACCTTGTATAAATAGCCCTCTCTTGCCGCCCCTCCTGCCCTTGTTAGTCTTCTTCTCCTCTATCTCCTTTCTTCTCTACCTATCCTCCTCCTTCTCTACCTATCCTCCTCCTCCTCCTCCTCCTCCTCCTCCTCCTCCTCCTCCTCCTCCTCTTCCTCCTCCTCCTCCTCTCCCCCCTCGGGTGCACGGTGATAGGAGAGGAATAAGGAGCCTAAATTCGTGGTGTCCCTTGTGGGTGTGTGGTGGTAGGGGAGGGTGAGTGACCGCTACCTGCACCACTGACTACCACTACTACCACCATCACTACCTGCACCATTGACTATCACTACTACCACCATCACTACCTGCACCATTGACTATCACTACTACCACCATCACTACCTGCACCATTGACTATCACTACTACCACCATCACTACCTGCACCACTGACTACCACTACTACCACCATCACTACCTGCACCACTGACTATCACTACTACCACCACTACCAATACCTGCACCACTAACTAGCACTACTACCACCATCACTACCTGCACCACTGACTATCACTACTACCACCACTACCAATACCTGCACCACCACCACCACTACCACCTGCACCACCACTACCACCTGCACCACCACCACCACTACCTGCACCACTGACATACCACCACTACCACCCTGCACCACCACCACCACCACTACCACCTTCACCACTACCACCTTCACCACCACTACCCTGCACCACCACCACTACCTGCACCACTGACACAGCACCACTACCTCCCTGCGCCACCACCACCACCACTACCTGCACCTCCACCACTACCTCCCTGCACCACCACCACCACCACTACCTGCACCTCCACCACTACCACCCTGTACCACACCACCACTACCTGCATCTCCACCACTACCACCCTGCACCTCCACCACCACCACTACCTGCACCACCACTACCACCCTGTACCACACCACCACTACCTGCATCTCCACCACTACCACCCTGCACCTCCACCACCACCACTACCTGCACCACCACTACCTGCACCCCCACTACCTGCACCACCACTACCTGCACCTCCACCACTACCACCCTGCACCACCACGACCTGCACCTCCATCACTACCTGCACCACTACTTGCACCACCACTACCACCACCACCACCACTACCTGCACCACCACCACTACCTGCACCTCCACCACTACCTGCACCACCACTACCACCACCACTACCTGCACCTCCACCACTACCTTCACCACCACCACCCTGCACCACCACCACTACCACCCTGCACCACTACCACCACCACTACCTGCACCACCACCACTACCTGCTCCTCCACCACTACCTGCACCACCACCACTACCTGCACCTCCACCACTACCTTCACCACCACCACCTTGCACCACCACCACCACCACCACTACCTGCACCACCACCACTACCTGCTCCTCCACCACTACCTTCACCACCACCACCCTGCACCACCACCACTACCACCCTGCACCACTACCACCACCACTACCTGCACCACCACCACTACCTGCTCCTCCACCACTACCTGCACCACCACCACCACTACCTGCACCACCTCCACCACTACCTGCACCTCCACCACTACCTTCACCACCACCACCTTGCACCACCACCACCACCACCACTACCTGCACCACCACCACTACCTGCTCCTCCACCACTACCTGCACCACCACCACCACTACCTGCACCTCCACCACTACCTTCACCACCACCACCTTGCACCACCACTACCTGCACCACCACTACCTGCGCATCCACCACTACCTGCACCACCACCACCACCACCACAACTCTCCCTGTCGTATGTTATCCATCTCCTCTTCACTCCCCTTCCTCCTCCTCTTCTTCCTCTTCCTCCACTACAAATGCAGCTCAACATAATGTCATTGTATCTTTTATTCTCTGGCACGTTTGACTTATTTCCTCCCCCTCCCCCTCCCCCTTCTCTTCCCCCTTCTTCTCTCCTCCTCCTCCTCCTCCTCCTCCTCCTTCCCCTCCTCCTCCCCTCCTCCCCCTCCTTCCCCTCCTCCTCCTCCTCACCTTCCTCCTCCCCCTCCTCCTTCCCCTCCTCCTCCTACTCCTCCTCCATCACTTCCTCTTCCCTCTTCACCACCACTACCGCCTTCTCCTCCTCTTCCTCCTCTTCTTGGGGGGAAGGGAAGAGGGTTTTGGTGAGAAGTAAAAGAAGGTGGAAATAGAAGGGAGAATAGAAGACAAAAGTGGAATGGAGGAAGAAGTGGAAAAAGTGGAAGGGGTGAAAAAGAAAGTGGGTGGAGTATAGAGGAGGAAGAGGAAAAAAGAGGAGTCATATGGAAAAGAGGGGGAAGTGGAGGAAGGAAGGGAGAGGAAGGGAGGGAGGGAGGGGGGAAAGAAAGAAAGAAAGGAAAGGGGAGTTGGAGAGAGAGAGAGAGAAGGAGGGAGAGAGGAAAGGAAGAAGGGGAAGGGGAGAGAGAATGTCATTGTATTTCCTAAGTTGTTTGATGTAAGTCTTTTGTTTCAACCATTTTTCCTTTGTGTGTCTTTATTGTATTTTTGTTTTGTTTTTGTTCTTTTCTTTTCGTTCGTTTCTTTTGTTTTCTTAGAACTTTCACTTTATTTAATTGGTATAGATTTTTTTTTATTAATATTTTTTCATTTTTTTTCGTATTTTTCGTTTTTTTTCATAATATTTTTCGTTTTTTTTTTCAATGTCACTGAATAGTTTTATTTATTTATTTTTTATTATTATTTATCTCTCTTGTTTTTTGTAGTTTTATTTATTTTATTTTTTTTCCCTTTACGGTTTTTACATACTTCAAGAATTATAAGATTAATGTTGTGTTGCGTTGCGTTATAGCCCTGCAGTGGCTGGTCAGGGAACTATCTAGCCTCTCTCTCTCTCTCGTCCGATTATTCCGCTTATTTTTAGCCTTTTTCCTATGCCTTGTCTTATCCGGATGGTATTTTAGCTACGTCTTAACCGAATTTCTTGATATTTGACGCACGGACTCTACATTGACCTCGGGAAAAATCTGTTTTGGTAGGTCGCCCGTGTTCCAAGGTGGCTGCCGTCGCTAATATCGGGAGAAATCATTGTCTTGGCGATAATAATCAGATTTTTGGACCGATTTATATGAAATCTGGATGGCGTACAGATTTAGGCGCTGGTTTGTAATCGAGGATAGACAGGATATATTTAGACAGTCTGGGTATACAATGGTAAACAGTAAACAATGCCATCATAAGCCTATAAACAATATGGGTGTTTATAGAGTTTGTCGTTGTTGTTATTGTTGTTGTTGTTGTTGTTGTTGTATTGTTTTATTGTTATGTTGTTGTTATTGTTGTTGCTATTGTTATTGTTGTTGTATTGTTGTTGTTGTTGTTATTGTTGTCGTTATAGGTTGTTGCTATTGTTGTTGTTATTGTTGTTGTTATTGTCGTTGTTATTGTCGTTGTTATTGTTGTTATTATTATTGTTGTCGTTGTTATTGTTGTTGTTATAGGTTGTTGCTATTGTTGTTGTTATTGTTGTCATTGTTATTGTCGTTGTTATTGTTGTTGTTTATAGACGTCAGTGTGTCAACTACATATTGACTTGACTACATATGATTGTATTTCAATTTATACTTTTTCTAATTATTATTATGGTCTTGTGACAGTGTTTGACCTGTTGGCTGAGGTCACCACACTTGGTTCACGTTGATGTAGTTCCTTAGTGTGTTGAGGGTGTGTTGGGGGTGTGTTGGGGGGTGTTTTAGGGGTGTGTGGGGCTTGTGTTGGGGGTGTGTTGGGGGGAGGTCACCATTGTTGGGTTCCTCCCCTCTCTCCTTTAGTCATTCCCATAACCCCCTCCCCCCACCTCCTCCTTCCACTCTCCCCTCCCACTCTCTACCCCACCCCTCCCACACTTTCCCCTCACCCCTCCCACTCTCTCCCCCACCCACCCCCTTTCCTTTTCCTTCGAGTAAACCCTTGGACACCCCTCTCTCTATTGCTCCATCCCTTCACCCCCCACATCCCTCTTCACCCCTCACCCCCTCATCTCCTGCCGCCACCACCTGCCCCCCCTTCCTTCCTTCCCCCTCCCCTTTACCACACCTTCCTCACCCCCCCCCCCACCGGCCGCCACTACCTCCCCGGGCGTCCAAAAATTGTTTGTGATGTAAAGGAGAAAAAATAACGAAGGTGGGGGGGGGAGGTGAAGAGGGGTAGTAAGGGGGGATAATTAGTGGCCAAAGGCGGACCTCGATGGCTCCTTCAACCTCCCCTCAAGCACCCCACGCCCTCCCTCTCCCCTCACCCTTCACCCTCTTACCCTCTATCATGTCACCTCCTCCCCCCCCCACCCAACACATTCACCTCTTCTCCCCTCTGATACACCTTCGCTATAGAGAGTAAGGAGATGAAAGTTTGCTGTTGCTCTCTCCCCTCCTCACCCCGCCCCCCCCCCACCGCTCTTCCCTTACTCTCTCTCCCCTCCTTACCCCGCCCCCCCGCTCTTCCCTTACTCTCTCTCCCCTCCTCACCCCGCCCCCCCCCGCTCTTCCCTTACTCTCTCGCCCCTCCTTGCCCCCTCACCTTCACCCATATTCCCTTCTAAAGTGAGGTGGGTGGGAGTTAGATGGGGGGAGGGGAGGGGGTGTGTGTTGAAGTGTTGCCCTCTCTCACCCCCCTCCCCCCACCATCATCTTCACGTATACCTTAACGAAGAGGGTGACGGGAAGACATGAAGAGGAGGAGGAGGAAGAAGGGGGAAGAGGAAGGGGGAAGAAAGAAGGAATTGATGGGTTGAGATGGAAATAAAAGAGGAAAGGAGGATGTAAGGAGGAGGAAGATGGGGATGAGGAGGAAGGAAGGAAGGGGATGAGGAGGAGGAAGGAAAAGGAGGAGGAGGAAGGAAGGAAGGGGATGAGGAGGAGGAAGGAAGGAAGAGGGGGAGGAGGAGGAGGAAGGAAGGATGGGAATGAGGAGGAGGAAGGAAGAGGAGGAGGAGGAAGGAAGGAAGAGGGGGAGGAGGAGGAAGGAAGGGGATGGGGATTAGGGAGAAGGTGGGGATGAGAAGGAAAGAGAAAAGGATTAAAGGATTGGGATGGAAGAGGAGGAATGAGAGAATGAATGAGGAGAGGAAGAGGATGTATGGAGGAGATGAGAGATTGAAGAGCAAAATGGGAGGGGAAAGGAAAACAGGTACAAAAGAGAGAGAGAGAGGGAGAGAGAGAGAGAGAGAGAGAGAGAGAGAGAGAGAGAGAGAGAGACTTAGCAGTAAGGTTTGTCCACTACCCCTTCAAGACCTCCCCCTCCTTTCCCTTTCATCTTCTCCGTCTTAATCTTCCATAACTACTCTCATCCTCCTCCTCCTCTCTCTCCTCCCTCCTCCTCCTCCACCTCTTCCTCCTCTTCTTCCTCATCCACCTCCTCTTCATCCTCCTCCTCCTCCTCCTCTTCCTCATCCACCTCCTCTTCATCCTCCTCCTCTTCCTCATCCACCTCCTCTTCATCCTCCTCCTCCTTATATTCTTTCTTCTCCTTTATACTACTCTCCTCCCCCCCTCCTCCTCTCCCTTCTCCCCCTTCTCCCTCCAGGTAAATTCTCTCACTCCTACATTAATTAATTATCCCTCTTACCTGTGGCATGAAAGAAACACCTTACTTGTCGAGTCACAGTGAGAATTTGACTCCATTCCTGCCCCGCCATAATTGTCTTACCGATTCTTAAGTGTTTCTCAATGGTTCGCTTTTTGTTTTTCTCGTTAATTACAGGTGTGATAAAGTAATAGTAGGGGGGGGGATAATTAGTTAAGGTAGACTGATTAATTTGTGTTGTATTTGAGTAGCCAGGTAAGATAAATGCTATTTCACCAGTTAAGAAAGACAGATGTATCACCAATTCAAAGAAACATTTACCGTATACTGAGGTGTATCTTATGCTTCGAGAGTTCAAGGACCAGGTAGTTCAAATATGAGGGAGACCTTCAAGTATTTATACCTGGCCGATGGGGAGGGAGGCTGGCTGGGCCCTGACGACGAAATTGGATGAAATAGGGAGTGACTGTGAAATAGGGTGGGTGAAATAAGGTTAGTGAAATTGGGTGGGTGAAATAAGGTTTGTGAAATAGGGTTGGTGAAATTGGGTGGGTGAATTAGGGTGGGTGAAATAGGGTGGGTGAAATTGGGTGGGTGAAATGGTGTGGGAGATGGGAAACTGGTTGATGTTATTATTGAAATTGGGTAAAAAGTAAGTGTGTGTGTGTGAGTGTGTCTGTGTGTGTGTGTGTGTGTGTCTGTCTGCGTCTGCGTCTGTGTCTGTCTGTTTGTCTACGTATGTTAATAATAAATAAACTAACACCAAAGGTTAAATAATCCCTAATCACCTTAAACGGATAATAGCAATACCTTTTATGTTAATGGAGTATTGTAGCTGTTTAGAGCACCATTAACTGTTAATTTGTATTGAGGTAATTGATGGTAGTAATCTGTCATGTGATTGGTTGCGATATAAGAGGTGTCTTGTGGGGGGGGGGGGCTGTGATTTATTGCCTGGTGTGATTTTAATGTGGAAGAAAGATGGAGAATAGTGATTTATTTTCGTTTAGTCTAACTTACACACACACACACACACACACACTCACACACACGCACGCACACACACGCACGCACACACACACACACACACACACTGTAACAACACAACAACGAATCATTAATCAAAGAAAACAGCCCAACCAATTACCTCACTTGTTGACGCGGTAAATGACCAATAACTGGCCAATCATTAGCCTTGCAGATGACCTGGCGCTCTAATTGGTTGATGGATGGGTCACCGCCGCTGCTTTACCCCTGCCCCCTTTGCCCCTTCCCCCTTTGATGGTGAAAAGGAGGGAGGGGGTGTAGGTTAAAGGGGAAGTAATTATTTGGACGTTAGCTTGCTCGGGGGAAGGGGAGATGCTGGTAGGGGAGGGGGGATGATGGTAGGGGAGGGGGGATGATGGTAGGGGAGGGGAGATGATGGTAGGGGAGGGGGGATGATTATAGGGGAGGAGAGATGATGGTAGGGGAGGGGGGATGAGGGGAGGGGAGATGATGGTAGGGGAGAGGGGATGATGGTAGGGGAGGGGAGATGATGGTAGGGGAGGGGGGATGATGATAGGGGAGGGGAGATGATGGTAGGGGAGGGGGGATGATGGTGGGGTGAGATAGGGGAGGGTGGGGTGGGGGGGGATGGTGGGTTGAGGTAGGGGAGGGGGGATTATGGTGGGGAGGGGGAATTATGGTGGGGATGGGGATGGTGATTGGGAGAGGTAAGGGAGGGGAACCGATCTTCAACGTGATACAGACGTGTTTTGGAGGAACCATCAGGACTAGATTGTTCAGAGAGGGGCAAAGGGAGGAGGGAGAGGAGGTCTTAAAGGGGTCGTTTAAAGAAGAGGAGCGAGAGGGAGTCTTAAAGGGGTCGTTTAAAGAGGGGGGTGAGGAGGAGGTTTTGAAGGGGTCGTTTAATAATGGGGGTGAGGAGGAGGTTCTGAAGGGGTCGTTTAAAGAGGGGTGAGGAGGTGGTCTTGAAGGGGTCGTTTAAAGAGGAGGGGAGGAGGTCTTGAAGGGGTCGTTCAAAGAGGGGGGTGAGGAGGAGGTTTTGAAGGGGTCGTTTAAAGAGGGGGATGAGAAGGTGGTCTTGAAGGGGTCGTTTAAAGAGGGGGTGAGGAGGTGGTCTTGAAGGGGTCGTTTAAAAAAGGGGGGTGAGGAGGAGGTTTTGAAGGGGTCGTTTAAAGAGGGGGGTGAGGAGGAGGTTTTGAAGGGGTCGTTTAAAGAGGGGGATGAGGAGGTGGTCTTGAAGGGGTCGTTTAAAGAGGGGGTGAGGAGGTGGTCTTGAAGGGGTCGTTTAAAGAGGGGGGTGAGGAGGTGGTCTTGAAGGGGTCGTTTAAAGAGGGGGGTGAGGAGGAGGTTTTGAAGGGGTCGTTTAAAGAGGGGGGTGAGGAGGTGGTCTTGAAGGGGTTGTTTAAAGAGGGGGGTGAGGAGGAGGTTTTGAAGGGGTCGTTCAAAGAGGAGGGAAGAGAGGTAGAAGTCTTGAAGGGGTCGTCTGAAGGGGAGAGGTGCAGGAGGTAAGAAGTCTTGATGGGGATTCAGCTGAGGTTTAAAGAGCTGGAGTGGGCTTGCAGGGGGAGGAGGAGGACTAAGCTAAACTTACCTTGGATTGGAGGGGAAGAAGAGTTGATGGGGGTTGAAGGGGAGGAAAAGTTGATGGGGTTGAAGGGGGGGAAGAAGAGTTGATGAAGGGGAGTAAGAGTTGATGGGAGTTGAAGGGGGAGGAAGAGTTGATGGGGTTTGAAGGGGGAGGAAGAGTTGATGGGGTTTGAAGGGGGAGGAAGAGTTGATGGGGTTTGAAGGGGGAGAAAGAGTTGATGGGGGTTAAGGGGGGAAAAAGAGTTGATAGAGATTGAAGGGGGAGGAAGTCAAGTATCATTATATATTCTGACCAGCAGGAGCTTCATCCACCTCTACCAGACCCCCATGTCCCCCAGGGCGTGTCTACTGGGGGCGCCACCCTCCGTGTCTCCCCAGGAGGACACGTGTCCCCTCTTGTAAGGACATGTCCACCCCTCCATGTGTGTTTTTCTCCTCCCCTTTCCACATGTCCTTCCATAGTTCAGTTCTACGTGTCCAATTGTTCTATATGTTTCCACCTCTCCTATTCTTCCCCCCTCTCCTGTCCCTTCAGTTATCTCTTCCATGTACCGATTTATGTTAGGTTAGGTTAGGTCAGGTCAGGTCAGATTAGGTTAGGTTAGATTAGGTTAGGTTAGGTCAGGTCAGATTAGGTTAGATTAGATTAGGTTAGGTTAGATTAGATTAGATTAGGTTAGGTTAGGTAAGGTTAAATTAGGTCAGGATAGGTTAGCCAGACACAATATCAAGATGGCCCCCAAAATTTAGTATCCTTTGATCAAGACTTTCTGAGGTTATTGAACAGAAAAAATAACACAAAGTTACAAATTACAATATATAACATTTCAGTAAAAATCACATTACAAATCAACCTATCATATTACCCCCCCCCCCCCTCCTCCTCCTCTCTAATCACCCTCTCTCCCCTTCCCTTACCACCCTCTACCCCTCTCCCCTACCACTCTCCCTCCTCCCCTGCCACTCTCTCCCCCTCCCCTACCGCTCCCTCCCCTACCGCTCCTTCCCCCTCCCCTACCGCTCTCTCCCCCCACCACCCTCTCTCCCCCCACCACCCTCTCTCCCCCTCTCTCCCCCTCCCTACAATCTATATTAAGTAGAAACATGACGATGGATAGAGAAGAGGGGGAGGTTGTGGGTGTAGGGGAGGGTGTGGGTGTAGGGGAGGGTGTGGGTGTAGGGGAGGTTGTGGGTGTACGGGGAGGTTGTGGGTGTAGGGGAGGTTGTGGGTGTAGGGGAGGTTGTGGGTGTAGGGGAGGTTGTGGGTGTAGGGGCGGTTGTGGGTGTAGGGGCGGTTGTGGGTGTAGGGGAGGTTGTGGGTGTAGGGGAGGTTGTGGGTGTAGGGGCGGTTGTGGGTGTAGGGGCGGTTGTGGGTGTAGGGGCGGTTGTGGGTGTACGGGGAGGTTGTGGGTGTACGGGGAGGTTGTGGGTTTAGGGGAGGTTGTGGGTGTACGGGGAGGTTGTGGGTGTAGGGGAGGTTGTGGGTGCGGGGGCGATGGTGGGTGTAGGGGAGGTTGTGGGTGTAGGGGAGGTTGTGGGTGTACGGGGAGGTTGTGGGTGAAGGGGAGGTTGTGGGTGTAGGGGAGGTTGTGGGTGTAGGGGAGGTTGTGGGTGTACGGGGAGGTTGTGGGTGTACGGGGAGGTTGTGGGTGTAGGGGAGGTTGTGGGTGTAGGGGAGGTTGTGGGTGTAGGGGAGGTTGTGGGTGTAGGAGGTTGTGGGTGTAGGGGAGGTTGTGGGTGTAGGGGAGGTTGTGGGTGGTTGGGGAGGTTGTGGGTGTACGGGGAGGTTGTGGGTGGTTGGGGGAGGCTAATTAATACGGCAGTTCCGGGTACATTAACATGGTAATTTATATAGCGGGATTTAATTAACACTGAGGTACTGATGCACAGCGGAGAAATTATCATACCCGTGTGTGTGTGTGTGTGTGTGTTTTTTTTTTTTGTCATCCTCTTATCCTCTTTCCCTTTCCTTTTATTCTCTCTTCCCTCTCCATTCTCCTCATTTTACCCTCTCCCCACCACCCCACTCCACCCTACCACCCTTCCCCACTCCTCCCCACCCCTCCCCACCACCCCACTCCACCCTACCACCCTTCCCCACTCCTCCCCTCCCCACCTCACCCCACCTCACCCCACCAACCCAACCCACCCCTCCCCACTCCACCCCACCCCACCCCACCCCAGAGGCTTCAATAATTATTAATATCGTGACCAGACAGGGTAGGAGGCTGGGTAAAAATTGTGACTTATTAAGGGAAGCAACTTTGAGCTTATGATAGAATGCCTTAAGATTCATCACCAGGGGAGGGGAGAAGTTGAGTGGTGGGGAGTGGGAAGTGGAAGGAGTTGAGAGGTGGGGGATAAGGGGGAGGGGAAGGGAAGGAGTTAGAAGGGGGTTCTGAGAGGAATTGGAGTGGGGAGAGGGGAGTGGGGAGGAGGAGTTAGGAAAGGGGAGTGGGGAGGATAGGGGATTGGGAATTGGCGAAAGGGTGAGAATCGATCTAAAAGAAGAGGATGCAGAAATAGGGAATAGGTTGGAGCTATGGGGAGTAGGAGCTGAAGAAATAGGGAAGAAATTGGTTGGGGATAAGATGGTGAAAATCAGGTTCTGGTGAGTGTGTCGCTAATTGGGGGATAGGTAAATGGAGATAGGGAGTTTAGATGTGGATGAAGGTAATTGAAAAGTGTTAAAAAGATCAGCTGGATAGACTCACGTATATGGTTGGATAGGCAAGAAGGATAGGCTGGGATAGACCACGAGACCAGTTGCATTAGTTTGTTTGCGTTAGCTTGTGTACATATATTGACTCAACATGACGTATTCAAGCGCGCGCGCACACACACACACACATACATATTGGTGGTCAATACCTGTCCGTGTATGCAGCTGAGTTAAGTCTGCAGGTCGTTGGATAAAATATACATGTACATGGCCAGTAAGTATTGCAGGTGTGTGTGTGTGTGTGCGTGTGCGTGTGTGTGTGTGTGTGTGTGTGTTATTAATCACTATAAACCACTAAATGTAACAGCTACAACATCATGAATAAAAATCAATACAAAAAAAAAATCACGTGTTTGTGTATGTTTGTAATACTAACAAAACAAAGCACAATTAAATAGAACAAAACAAAAATGCATACGAAAAGAACTTACAAAAACAATAGTGCATTTGTTTGTGTTTGTCTATAAAATCAAGAAAATATTAAAAAAAAAAAAACATTAGTAACCAGCATTAACTTATTCAATATCGACTTATGTATGTTTGTATACTGACAGGTGTATGACAGTATGTTTAGTTGTTGTATGCGACACCATGACAGTTATATACTTAATGTTGACCAATAATACCATGACACATATGCTTGGTATACTCAAACAAGAACATGACAGATATACTCAATGTTGTCATAGGAGAGAGTGACAAATAGAGGCAATGTCAGTCTGTGTAGTGTGTTTGTTTGGCGGTATGACAGTGAGCATTATGTGGTTGTTTATCGTGTGTACAGGAGTGAGAGGTGAAGGAAGAGAGTCAGAGAAGTGAGAGGTGAAGGAGTGAGAGGTGAAGGAAGAGAGTGAGAGAAGTGAGAGGTGAAGGAAGAGAGTCAGAGAAGTGAGAGGTGAAGGAAGAGAGTCGGAGAAGTGAGAGGTGAAGGAGTGAGAGGTGAAGGAAGAGAGTCAGAGAAGTGAGAGGTGAAGGAAGAGAGTGAGAGAAGTGAGAGGTGAAGGAAGAGAGTGAGAGAAGTGAGAGGTGAAGGAAGAGAGTCAGAAGTGAGAGGTGAAGGAAGAGAGTCAGAGAAGTGAGAGGTGAAGGAAGAGAGTGGGAGAAGTGAGGGATGCAGGAGTGAGAGGTGAGGTGAGAGTGATGATGTAGCCTCCTGGGAGAGTGGAAGCCAGACACCTAGGGCTAGGGTCCAGACGCTGCCCTAATGACCGCATCTGGGAGAGCTGGCAGAGTGAGAGGGGGAGGGGAGGGGGTAAGGGGCAGGAGTGAGTGGGAATAAATGTGAGAGGAGAGAGGGGGATAAAAGAAAGAGGGGCAGGAGTGAGTGGGAATAAATGTGAGAGGAGACAGGGGGATAAAAGTGAGAGGAGACGGGGGGATAAAAGTCAGAGGGGAGAGGAGGGGATAAAAGTGAGAGGGGCAGGAATGAGTGGGAATAAATGTGAGAGGAGAGAGGGGGATAAAAGTGAGAGGGGCAGGAGTGAGTGGGAATAAATGTGAGAGGAGAGAGGGGGATATAAGAAAGAGGGGCAGGAGTGAGTGGGAATAAAAGTGAGAGGAGAGAGGGGGGATAAAAGTGAGAGGGGCAGGAGTGAGGGGGGAATAAAATTGAGAGGGGCAGGAGTGAGTGGGAATAAATGAGAGGATAGGGGGGGGATAAAAGTCAGAGGGGAGAGGAGGGGATAAAAGTGAGAGGGGAATAAAAGTGAGTGGGGAATGGGGGGTAAAAGTGAGGGGGGAGGGGAAGGATAAAAGTGAGAGGGGCAGGTGTGTGTGTGTGTGTGTGTGTGAGGATATAAGTGAGAGAAAGAAGGAGTTGAGAAGAAATAGGAGAAAGTAATAAGAGAAAATGGAAGAGAAACGAGGAGGAAGGCAAGAGAGAGAGAGAGAGAGAGAATAGAAAATGGAAATGGTAAAAGAGATAAAGAAAGGGAGAGAAAAACTGAGAAAGACAAGAAAAAGTGAGAGAGGAAGATGAACAAAGTGGAGGTGGAGATAAAGGGAGAGAGAGATGGGGAAAGAAAAGAGGTAGATAGAAGGAAGGGAATAAAGGGGAGATAATTGATGGATGGATAGTTGAAAAGACGAAAGAATAGGAATTAACACACACACACACACACACACACACACACACAGGTGAAACATATTAATAATAAATATACTCATTAAATCTGAACAGGTATACTTAATGATCTTTTTTCTCTTTACAGGTAAGTGTTATGTTGGTGATGGCAGGTGACCTTGAGTATACGAGATATACTGTGAGTATACCCAGGTTAATATTGTGAGTATACCTTAGTTAATGGTGCTAGTATACCCCGGTTAATGGTGTGAGTATACCTTAGTTAATGGTGTGAGTATACCCCGGTTAATGGTGTGAGTATACCCCGGTTAATGGTGTGAGTATACCCAGGTTAATGGTGTGAGTATACCCCGGTTAATAGTGTGAGTATACCTTAGTTAATGGTGCTAGTATACCCCGGTTAATGGTGTGAGTATACCCAGGTTAATGGTGTGAGTATACCCCGGTTAATGGTGCGAGTATACCCTAGTTAATGGTGCTAGTATACCCCGGTTAATGGTGTGAGTATACCCCGGTTAATGGTGTGAGTATACCCAGGTTAATGGTGTGAGTATACCCCGGTTAATGGTGTGAGTATACCTTAGTTAATGGTGTGAGTATACCCCGGTTAATGGTGTGAGTATACCCAGGTTAATGGTGTGAGTATACCCTGGTTAATGGTGTGAGTATACCTTAGTTAATGGTGTGAGTATACCCCGGTTAATGGTGTGAGTATACCCCGGTTAATGGTGCTAGTATACCCCGGTTAATAGTGTGAGTATACCTTAATTAATGGTTCTAGTATACCCTGGGTTACCCCTTAACGATATATTCTAGCTAATCTTGTAAGTATATCCGCGTATACTGTTAATATACTTTCGTGTGGTTAAAAATTCATACAAGTTAATATTATCACTGAAGAGTAATTAAGTATCGTGTTTATTCTGGATGATGACTATGGCCTTGTTCGTCATCGTTGGCTATAAGTGACGTCATGGGTTTGTAGTCATCGTCGTCGTTGGCTATAAGTGACGTCATGGGTTTGTAGTCATCGTCGTCGTTGGCTATAAGTGACGTCATGGGTTTGTAGTCATCGTCGTCGTTGGCTATAAGTGACGTCATGGGTTTGTAGTCATCGTCGTCGTTGGCTATAAGTGACGTCATGGGTTTGTAGTCATCGTCGTCGTTGGCTATGAGTGACGTCATGGGTTTGTAGTCATCGTCGTCGTTGGCTATAAGTGACGTCATGGGTTTGTAGTCATCGTCGTCGTTGGCTATAAGTGACGTCATGGGTTTGTAGTCATCGTCGACGTTGGCTATAAGTGACGTCATGGGTTTGTAGTCATCGTCGACGTTGGCTATAAGTGACGTCATGGGTTTGTAGTCATCGTCGTCGTTGGCTATAAGTGACGTCATGGGTTTGTAGTCATCGTCGTCGTTGGCTATAAGTGACGTCATGGGTTTGTAGTCATCGTCATCGTTGGCTATAAGTGACGTCATGGGTTTGTAGTCATCGTCATCGTTGGCTATAAGTGACGTCATGGGTTTGTAGTCATCGTCATCGTTGGCTATGTGACGTCGTAGAAATTAAATTATGAAAAAAAGTGTTTGGTTATTTTTTAACATTTTCTAGGGGAAGGGGGTGAGGGTAGGGGGGTGAGGGTAGGGGGTGAGGGTAGGGGGGTGAGGGTAGGGGGTGAGGGTAGGGGGGTGAGGGTAGGGGGGTGAGGGTAGGGGGGTGAGGGTATGGGGTGAGGGTAGGGGGGTGAGGGTAGGGGGTGAGGGTAGGGGTGAGGGTAGGGGGTGAGGGTAGGGGGGTGAGGGTAGGGGGTGAGGGTAGGGGGTGAGGGTAGGGGGGTGAGGGTAGGGGGTGAGGGTAGGGGGTGAGGGTAGGGGGGTGAGGGTAGGGGGGTGAGGGTATTGGGTGAGGGTAGGGGGGTGAGGGTAGGGGGGTGAGGGTAGGGGGTGAGGGTAGGGGGGTGAGGGTAGGGGGTGAGGGTAGGGGGGTGAGGGTAGGGGGTGAGGGTAGGGGGTGAGGGTAGGGGGGTGAGGGTAGGGGGGTGAGGGTAGGGGGTGAGGGTAGGGGGTGAGGGTAGGGGGGTGAGGGTAGGGGGTGAGGGTAGGGGGTGAGGGTAGGGGGGTGAGGGTAGGGGGGTGAGGGTAGGGGGGTGAGGGTAGGGGGTGAGGGTAGGGGGGTGAGGGTAGGGGGTGATGGTAGGGGGTGAGGGTAGGGGGGTGAGGGTAGGGGGTTATTGGAGTTATAATTGATATTTTTAGAGAGGTTATCCTACGGTGTTGCTCTCTCTCTCTCTCTCTCTCTCTCTCTCTCTCTCTCTCTCTCTCTCTCTCTCTCTCTCCCCTTCCCCTCCCCTCCCCCCCCCCCTCCCCCCCCCCCTCCCCCCCCTTCCCCTCCCCCCTTCCCCTCCCCCCTACAGCACCATAAGGTTAGGCAGTTCCACAAGCCTCGACTGGCCCGGGGTCAAGACGAGGACCAAGTGGGGACTTTTA
Organism: Homarus gammarus; assembly: GCA_958450375.1. Taxonomy (NCBI): domain Eukaryota; kingdom Metazoa; phylum Arthropoda; class Malacostraca; order Decapoda; family Nephropidae; genus Homarus; species Homarus gammarus. Next base: position 726,250 of record CAUDMG010000780.1, on the reverse strand, counting down.
GGGGCGATAATCAAGTGTAATTCGCCGTGTTATGAGCCATATTGACACACCAGATGAGCCACAGGTCTGCTCTCTGCCTCTCACACGGAGGGAGAGTGAGGGAGGGAGAGAGGGAGGGAGGGAGGGAGTGAGGGAGGGAGGGAGGGAGGGAGGGAGGGAGGGAGAGGAGGTAAGATGGAGAGTGAGGATTCTGTCTATTGATGAAAGAGAGAGGGAGAGAAGGAAGGAAGGAAGGAAGGAAGGAAAGTGAATTATGTCTGTTAGTGAGAGAATGAGGGAGAGAATTGAAGATTTGGGGAGGAAAGGAGAACGGGTGAGAGAGAGAGAGAGAGAGAGAGAGAGAGAGAGAGTAAAAAAAATATATATATATAAATAAATAAGTAAATAAATAAATAAATACATATGGTTCCCGTCTGGTGTTTGAGAAAGTTGCTGTAGTAAAAGACTGACTGATCTAATATACAGTCAATATCTGAGTTACTTGTTTAAATACGTCATTAGTCCCGGCTCAGGGTATTTGTTCAACATTAGCCCGACGTGGAAAAATGTTGTGCAGTTACCCGACCGGAGCTCTCATTGGCTGACGCTCTGTGGGTGAGGGGGGTGTGGGGGGGGTGAGGGGGGGGGGGGGGGTGAGGAAGGGTTGATGTGGTGAGGGTTGAGGAGGATGAGTGGGGAAGGGTTGGTGAGGAGGATGAGGAAGGGTAAGGAGGAGGTGGAAGAGAGGGGTGAGGAAGCCGAAGGGAAAGGAAGGGTTGATGTTGAGAGAGAGAGAGAGAGAGAGAGAGAGAGAGAGAGAGAGAGTCATAACTCACTCTTAGTGACAAATTCTTTGTTTGCAGAAAGCAGTGTGTGTGTGTGTGTGTGTGTGTGTGTGTGTGTGTGTCCAGTCCACCCCATTAAAGATATCTCTTAATTTACCTGTCTCGTGCACACCTGTACTACCCTTTCCCCTGATGTACTCTCTCTCTCTCTCTCTCTCTCTCTCTCTCTCTCTCTCTCCCCATATGACTATATTTTCCTTATCATTCCTTCCTTCCTTCCTTCCTTACATGTCTCTTGGTAGTTTTCCTCCTTCCTTCCTCGTACCCTCCTCAATCACTTTTTCCTCCCTTCCTCCTTCCCTCCCTCCCTCCCTCCCTCCCTCCCTCCCTCCCAAGAGACACCCTCCATCACACTGACCATTATTCTCCAGCTAATTGAGCCACAACGATTACAGCTTTTTCTCCTATGAGGGATGGAGTGGCCACATGAGGGATGGAGTGGCCACATGAGGGATGGAGTGGCCACATGAGGGATGGACTGGCCACATGAGGGATGGACTGGCCACATGAGGGATGAACTGGCCACATGAGGGATGGACTGGCCACATGAGGGATGAACTGGCCACTGGCTTTTGTAAGACTATGTTGGTCAAACTGGTTGTGTACCTGCGTGTTTTTATGTCCGTACACACACACACACACACACACACACACACACACACAGTATACTTATCTTGTGTATACAGTATTGAGGTATTTTGTGTATAAGTGACATATATCAAGTATTACAAGTATACATCTTGGTATAGTTATAGTTTGTATATATAATTATAGGCAACAGTATTATTTATATATAAGGGTACTGTATATTCATAGTGTATACGGCATACAGGTATAGTTTATTTAAAAGTGTATAAGTATAAGGTGAAGGTAGGTATAGTTTTTAAATAAGTATAAGTATAAGGTGGATATAGGTGTAAGGTGGATACTGGTGTAAGGTGGATACAGGTGTAAGGTAGATACAGGTGTAAGGTAGATACAGGTGTAAGGTGGATACTGGGGTAAGGTGGATACAGGTGTAAGGTGGATACAGGTGTAAGGTGGATACTGGTGTAAGGTGGATACAGGTGTAAGGTGGATACAGGTACAGTTTATATGTAATTATTGGTATAAGGTGTTATATAGATATAATTTCTATATAAGTATTGGTATAGTTTATATAGCTATATAAACTTGAGGGCAGAAGGAGCCGTTGCTTAACCATGTTATGAAAAGTTTCCTGCGTGTTACCATCAGTCTTTGTTAGGTGGGATTGGTTACTTGCGCCCCTCTACCCTGGGGAGTTGACGGCCCTTCCTCTCCCCACCTACTCCCCACCTCCTCCCCACCTCATCACACTTGTTTCCTCTACCTTAATCCCTCCTCACACTCTCTCCCAACCTCCTCACGCCCTCTCCCCAGTCGGTCTTCTCCCCTTTACACTTCTCTGTCTTCCCTTTACTCTCCCCACCTCACACTGTCTCCCCAGCATCTCCCCATTTTCTCACATTCTCCCCCCCCCCCTCCCCACTCTCTCTTCTCCACCTTACATTCTCACCTCCTCACCTCCACCCACTCTCCCCACCTCTCTCCCTACCACCCCCCCCTCCCTGTCACCACCCACCACCCATTCCCTCTCTCCCCACCCATTCCCCCTCTCCACCACCCATTCCCCCTCTCCACCACCCATTTTTCCTCACCACCCATCCCCCCTCGCCACCCCCCTTCTTACCACCCATTCTCCCTCACCACCCATTCTCCCACAACACCCATTCCTCCTCTCACCACCCACCCCCCCCCCTCTTATCACCCATTCTCCCACAAAACCCATTCCTCCTCTCACCACCTATTCCCCTTCTCACCATTCATTTCCCTCTTACCACCCATCCCCCCTCTTACCACCCATCTCCCCTCTTACCACCCATCCCCCTCTCACCACCCATTCCTCCTCTCACCACCCATTCCCCTTCTCACCACCCATCTCCCCTCTTACCACCCATCCCCCCTCTTACCACCCATCCCCCCTCTTACCACCCATCTCCCCTCTTACCACCCATCCCCCCTCTTACCACCCATCTCCCCTCTTACCACCCATCCACCCTCTTACCACCCATCTCCCCTCTTACCACCCATCCCCCCTCCTTCTCCCCCACCCACCCACCTCTCGGGGGAGACACTACTCAAAACTTTTCCCAGGATTAAGGGAGAACTACCTCGGGCTTCTCCACCACCACAAACATCCCTACATCATCCTGGAGATAAAAACATTACCGGGAATAATATCAATACTATATTTATTATCAGTATAATTTAATCGGTATTGTGTATATTTGTATCAGTTTATACTTAATTACGCTTATCAATATTATTTGTTCCGTATATCAGTATTATCAGTATTATTTGTTACGTATGTCAGTATTATCAATATTATTTGTTCCGTATATCAGTATTATCAATATTATTTGTTACGTATATCAGTATTATCAATATTATTTGTTCCGTATATCAGTATTATCAGTATTATTTGTTCCGTATATCAGTATTATCAGTATTATTTGTTACGTATATCAGTATTATCAGTACTATTTGTTCCGTATATCAGTATTATCAGTATTACTTATGTCAGTATAGTTTGTCTATCAGTATTAATGTCTGGGTATACATATATAGTTACATGTATTTCTCATTATCACTACTTAGGTATACATTTATATACATACATGCATCACTGACAGTCCCATTATATTATATCATTATTAAAAAAATACAAATAATTTTAAAATACGAAAATGACGGAAACATCCAAATTATTATAGGTTGAGATGTAATGATGGTTTAACTTTAACCCTTTGAAGACGATGGTTTAACCCCTTCAAGATTATGGTTTAGATGTTGGTTTATCCCCTTTAAGATGTTACAATAATTTGACCCCTTGAAGATGTTGGTTTATACCTTTGAAAATGATGGTTTAATCCCTTCAAGATTATGGTTTTGATGTTGGTTTATCCCCTTTAAGATGTTACTGTAATTTAACCCCTTGAAGATGTTGGTTTTAACCCCTTCAAGACGATGGTTTAACCCCTTTAAGATATTGGTTTAATCCTTTTCCCCAAAGGCTTAAGTGACACTCGATACAAAAAAATCATCTCAGTATATTATTATTATTATTATTATTATTATTATTATTGTTATTATTATTGTTATTATTATTATTATTTATTATTATTATTGTTATTATTATTATTATTATTATTATTTTAATATAACTTTGGCGGAAGCTAATAATGACCTGATCGATCACCTGGTATATAATAGTTATAGGTGTGTATAGCTGTGGTACAGCAGTGTATAGCAGTCACAGATGTATAGTTGTGGTATAGCCGTTTATAGCCACATATAGCTGTGTATAACGAGGTATATCCGTGCATAACCAAGTATAACCGTGTATAACGAGGTATATCCGTGTATAGCTAAGAATAACAATGTATTGCGAGGTATATCCGTGTATAGCTAAGTGTAACCGTGTGTAGATTACTCCCCAGCCATTTTTCATTCCTCGATTCGGCTTGATATAAGATTTCGTACTCTCTCTATATCGACTGTGGCTGTCCTTCCCTTCACTTCCCCTCTTCCTTTCCCTTCCTACCCCAACCCCCTCTCTCCTTCCCCACCTCCCTTCAGTGGGCCAGGTTTTTCCCCTCGATTTGTAGCTGTCAGTCGCAGTAACAGTCACGGAGACCGCGGTGTGTGGGAGACCTGCAGACCATGAAGAGACCTGGGAGACCATAGTTAGTGGTAGAACTGGGCCATAGGAGACCTGGGAGACCATAGTTAGTGGGAGATTTGAGAGAACGTGCGTGTGTGTGTGTGTGTGTGTCCTCCTCCACCCTTTTATTCTCCTTTACACCCCACCTCCTCCTAATAAAACACAAAGTAATCAATAATAAATATCACTTCATATAAAATAAGTACTTAATAAAATAAACGACTAACTTATAAACAATTATCTTAACTCAATAATATAAAACTTATTGAGTAGACCAACATATATACGACACATTATAGGTGAAAAATATTCTCGATAAACTCTACGGACATCACCACCCGCGTTTCACTTACTGACGCTTTTTATTATTATTATTATTATTATTTATTATTATTATTATTATTATTATTATTATTATTTGGGGGGTCGGGGGTCGTGTGTGTGTGTGTGTGTACTTTTGGTATAACTACTAAATACTAATCAGTGTACAGTCTCAGTAATGTATTTTTAAGTATCTCAAATGTAGACACTTTTGACTCACTTAACACGCACTTTTTTTTTTACTTATATATGAAAGTAAAAGAGAAGGAAAGTGTTTTTTTGTTTTTACCTGGGTTTAAATTGGTTTTTGTCGTTAAGTCTGGTGTTAATGAGACTTAATTAGACCAAATGGACACACACACAGACACAGTTAATTAAGTCAGATTGTTAAAGTAAACTGTTTAAATATTATACTGTTACCTGCCACTCACCCACCCCCTCTGTCACCTGTCTCATTAATTGGTATGGTTTAAGGTCGTGACGTAACCAGTCATATCAGCCTTAACCAATCAGCGTCCAAGTAGTGCAAGATGTTGACCATTCAGCGTCAAGATGCGTAATATTATCGACCAATCAAACCAAAGGTGCGTCTTAAGTCGAGCAGTATCCTATAAGAACCTTTAGAATAGACCAATTATTTTTAAGATACGATTGCCATAGACCAATCAGATTTAAGATATGATTTCCCTTAACTATTCACATTTAATGGCCTTCTATTGACCAATCAGGTGACAAGATGAGTCAACTCTCCACCAATAAGATACAAATTACGTGAGAAATGTGTGATAGAGCCTTTAAATAATATATATAATGGCGCGTGGTGGTCGATGGAGTGACGGCAGAGACCCTGGTTGACCACAGATAATTTGCTAGATTGTGATAGACGGATTAGGTTATTATTTATGCTTCACTGTCTCTTTACCGTCTCTTGTTGTGGTGATTTACGTGTCTTTTGTTGTTTTTTGTTTTAGTGAGATATTGAGTAACAGATGTGGGTTGTCAGGGGCTATTGTTAATATGATTTCTGGTATCCTTTATATAACAGATGGCGTGTAAGGTTTTGTTAAATAATAGATTCTCTCTGTCTCTCTCTCTCTCTCTGTCTCTCTCTGTCTCTCTCTCTCTCTCTCTCTCTCTCTCTCTGGGGGGGGGGGGGGGTGTGAGGGAGGTTAACATTACAGGTGGAGTCTTTTGTTAAATGTTGCTATTGTTTGCTTGAATAAAAAAAATATCTGTATGGATGAATAATAGCTTGCGTGGCGAGGGTATTGTTTTCGGTTCTGTCTGTCTGTCTGTCTGTCTGTCTGTCTGTCTTCAAAATAACCTCAAGAACGACACTGCGGATTTTACACTAAATTTATCAACGTCATCGAGATAATTTTTTTTAGCGGTAATGTTACGAAAATTGATCAGCTGTTGCCATGGTGACATCTCCCGCAATAACACAAAGGAGAGGGAGAGGGATGAGGGAGGGGGGAGAGGGAGGGAGAAGAGGGAGAGGGTAAGAAAGAAAGGGTGAAAGGGGGAGAGAAGAACCCGAGTGAAGGGGAGGGGGAGAGGAGAATGGATGAATGAGTAGTGTTGGAGAAGGAAGAGGAATGAAGTCAGGAATGATGGGGAATGGGGAAGAAAGCCATAGATGATGAGGAAGAAGGAAGGGGAAGGATGCCAGGGGGTGGTGGGGAATGGGGGCAGGAGAAAGAAGGAAGGAGGAAAGGAGGGTAATAAATGCCGTTAGTTGATGAGAAATGGGGGTTAAGGAAAAGGAAAGCCAAGGAGGGAAGGAAGGGAAGGAGAGGGAGGGAGGGAGGGGGTATGGAAAGGTGGATAATTAAGGGTGTGTTGACAGCAGTGTGAGAGTGCTTGAGGGCAGCCCATCATTGAGGAAGATGGGAGAGGTGAGGGAGACGGGAGGGTGAGAGAGGTCAGGGAGAGGGGAGGGGGAGGGTGAGAGAGGTCAGGGAGAGGGGAGGAGTGTTTGATGTGATATAAAAATATTTTTTTTTTTTAAGAGGGTTCTTCGTGTTCCTGAGGCCACAAGAGGAAGAGAAGAGGAGGGTAAGAGTGGAAGGGAGAGGGAGGGAAGGAGGGAGAGGGAATAAGGGAGAAAGAGATAAAAAGGAGACCAGAACAGTGAGAGGATTAGAGGAGAGGAGGATAAGAGTGGGAGAAGAAAGGAGGGAGGGAGGGAGGAAGAAGAAGGATAAAGAAGATGAGAGAGAGAGAGAGAGACCCACCCACCCACCCACCCACCCACCTCCCTTTAACCCACATCACCTTATAATAAACATGTTAAACGCGCTTGAGACGACCCCCACATAAGGAGAGACAATAGAGATGTTTTGGTCAGGTCAGGTCAGGTCAGTGAGGAGAACCTTGCTATCTCTAAAAACCCTGCCCCGACCTCCTTCTCTTGCGAGCTTGAGATAGTTAGGGGTGGGGGGTGTGGCATGGGACGGTAAGGTTGTATGGGCCGGTAAGGGTGTATGGGACGGTAAGGTTGTATGGGACGGGAAGGTTGTATGGGACGGTAAGGTTGTATGGGACGGGAAGGTTGTATGGTACGGTAAGGTTGTATGGGACGGTAAGGTTGTATGGGACGGTAAGGTTGTATGGAAGGTTGGAAAGTGTGGGTCTGTAATTACTAATGAGGTAATGAATGTTAATTATGTTGTGGTATGTGTACGTGTCTGTTAATTAACACACACACACACACACAGAATTCCCCTCACACCTTCAACCCACTTCCCCCTCACCCTTAACCCACTTCCCCCTCACCCTTAACCCACTTCCCCCTCACCCTTAACCCACTTCCCCCTCACCCTTAACCACACTTCTCCTTCACCCTTAACCACACTTCCCCCTCACCCTTAACCACACTTCCCTCTCACCCTTAACCCACTTCTCCCTTACCCTTAACCCACTTCCCCTCACCCAATCCTCCCCCCCTCCCCCACTGAGGGGATCAGAGTGGAGCCGTGTAATTAGTCGCAGTTAACAGTGAGGCATCGTGACTCCCCGTGTGTATATGTTCGAGTGTTCTGCCGTGTTCGAGTGTTCTGCCGTGTTCGTAGGTGTTTAAGTGGTTTCCTGTATTAAAGTGTTCAACCGTGTTCACCCATATTAAAGTGTTCACCCGTGTTCTCCTGTGAACTCTATTCCCCCGTGTTCCCTCGTATTAAAGTGTTCACCTGTGATCTCTATTCCCCCGTGTTCACCCGTATTAAAGTGTTCAGCAGTGTTCACCAGCACACCTCGCTGGAACATTTCCCAACGGTGCGATCGACGTCTTCTGATGTAACTCTCTCTCTCTCTCTCTCTCTCTCTCTCTCTCTCTCTCTCTCTCTCTCTCTGTCCCCTCTCTCCATCACTCACTATTTTTATCCGGATTATTCTGCCATAAATTCCCACAATGGCTTATGCAAATATATATTTCTAATGTTGTGTTTTTATTGCTATTTATTGTAGTGTTGTCCATTTCTCCCCTCTCCCCCTCTCTCTCTCCCCCTCTCTCTCTCTCTCCCCCCCCTCTCTCTTCTCCCTCTCTCTCTCCCTCAAACAAGAAAGAATTAGTTGTACTTACTGACTTTTTCACTGACGGAGTAACGAAAGTTCACACACACACACACACACACACACACAGACGTAGTATAATTTTCATTGATTCACTCACTCATACACTGATTATTTTTTTCATTACAATTTATTTTATTATTATTATTATTATTATTATTATTATTATTATTATTATTATTATTATTTGTTTTTCGCTGTACTGAGGTAGTTTCTTTCTCCCAAACATCCGATTTTCTCCCCAGGATCCGATCACAGGGCCTCGGGGGAGAAAGAGGGGAGATGAGAGGGGAGAGGAATATCTGAGGGAAATGAGAGGGGAGGAGTAGAGGGAGTGGTTGAATTACTCAGTTCAGTTCGACCGGAATGGTTGTGTCGAATTGACGACTCTCTCTCTCTCTCTCTCTCTCTCTCTCTCTCTCTCTCTCTCATCACCATTCCTCCCCTTTCCCTCCCTTCCTCCCCCATTCCTTACATATTTTATCCCCTTTCTCTCCCCCCCTCCCTCCTTTCTACTTCCTTCCTTTCGTTGCCCTCTTCTCTCCCTCCCTCCCCTCCTTTATCACCCTCCCTTCCTCTTCCCTTCCCTCCCTCCAGCAGCTAAACTGGGTGGGCCGTTCTATATTGATTCTGTATGTAGATTACTGAGACTTTTAGCATACTGTGTGATGAGGCGTAGTTGTTGTGAGTAAGGACGTGTGAGCCGTGGTTGTGAGTTAGGGATGTGTGAGCCGTGGTTGTGAGTCAGGGATGTGTGAGCCGTGGTTGTGAGTTAGGGATGTGTGAGCCGTGGTTGTGAGTCAGGGATGTGTGAGCCGTGGTTGTGAGTCAGGGATGTGTGAGCCGTGGTTGTGAGTCAGGGATGTGTGAGCCGTGGTTGTGAGTCAGGGATGTGTGAGCCGTGGTTGTGAGTCAGGGATGTGTGAGCCGTGGTTGTGAGTCAGGGATGTGTGAGCCGTGGTTGTGAGTCAGGGATGTGTGAGCCGTGGTTGTGAGTCAGGGATGTGTGAGCCGTGGTTGTGAGTCAGGGATGTGTGAGCCGTGGTTGTGAGTCAGGGATGTGTGAGCCGTGGTTGTGAGTCAGGGATGTGTGAGCCGTGGTTGTGAGTCAGGGATGTGTGAGCGGTGGTTGTGAGTCAGGGATGTGTGAGCGGTGGTTGTGAGTCAGGGATGTGTGAGCCGTGGTTGTGAGTCAGGGATGTGTGAGCCGTGGTTGTGAGTCAGGGATGTGTGAGCGTGTTGTGAGTCAGGGATGTGTGAGCCGTGGTTGTGAGTCAGGGATGTGTGAGCCGTGGTTGTGAGTCAGGGATGTGTGAGCCGTGGTTGTGAGTCAGGGATGTGTGAGCCGTGGTTGTGAGTCAGGGATGTGTGAGCCGTGGTTGTGAGATAGGGATGTGTGAGCCGTGGTTGTGAGTCAGGGATGTGTGAGCCGTGGTTGTGAGTCAGGGATGTGTGAGCCGTGGTTGTGAGTCAGGGATGTGTGAGCCGTGGTTGTGAGTCAGGGATGTGTGAGCCGTGGTTGTGAGATAGGGATGTGTGAGCCGTGGTTGTGAGTCAGGGATGTGTGAGCCGTGGTTGTGAGTCAGGGATGTGTGAGCCGTGGTTGTGAGTCAGGGATGTGTGAGCCGTGGTTGTGAGTCAGGGATGTGTGAGCCGTGGTTGTGAGTCAGGGATGTGTGAGCCGTGGTTGTGAGTCAGGGATGTGTGAGCCGTGGTTGTGAGTCAGGGATGTGTGAGCCGTGGTTGTGAGTCAGGGATGTGTGAGCCGTGGTTGTGAGTCAGGGATGTGTGAGCCGTGGTTGTGAGTCAGGGATGTGTGAGCCGTGGTTGTGAGTCAGGGATGTGTGAGCCGTGGTTGTGAGTCAGGGATGTGTGAGCCGTGGTTATGAGTTAAGGATGACTCATAACAGCCAGAATGAGAAGAGAGAGAGAGAGAGAGAAAGAGACGAAAATAGATAAGTTAAAAAAATCCACTAATTACAATAACAACTTTTAATACAATATAATTCAACACCAACACAAAATATACACAAATATGTTTCTTGTTTTTCGCCCCTCCATCAAACTTATTATTATTGTCATTATTTTTATCTAATTCATTAACCTGTCGTGGCTCCTGTCAAGTTTTTCATCACCTGTCTAATTATACCGTCATCACTTGTTTGAATTTCCACTAATATTTAAGTAATATTTTATAATATTGTTGTAAAAATCTCTGTGTTATTCTTTTTATTTCTGTTTGGTTTTATTTAGTTTGTCATTTTTCTGTCTATTTGTCATCTTCTGTCTAGATTATTATTATTATTATTATTATTATTATTGCCATTATTTTAATTTGTCATCTGTCATATCTTTTCTCAGCCCCTTGTTAATTATTGTCTATGTAATTATGAATATTTTTACACATTATTCGTAAAATCTGTCAAAATTAATATTACTGTCAAATTTTCTCGGTTCAAAATCTGTCAAAATTAATATAACTGTCACATCTCTCTCTCTCTCTCTCTCTCTCTCTCTCTCTCTCTCACCTGTCATGTTATGTCACGTTACCTGGTGATACATTACGGAATATTTCATCTGTTCGTCCTAATTCCTGTGTTTATTAATTTGTTCATGTTATTTTTTGCTACATTGCTTTTAAAAATGTTTCATGTTAGTGTAGTTTAACATTTTAACATTGTTTACTTTTGTGATGGAGGATATACAGTAGACCGCCAGTACTGACTTCACGGGATTATGTTTTGATGTGAGGGATTTTTTCTTTTGGGTAATCTAGTCAGTGTTTTAATTATTCGTTACCTAAATAATAAAAGGGTATTTTTAGGTGAGCTTAAAGGTTGATTTTATGTCAGTTGCGTGAGTTTTATATAATTTTAGAGAGTCGATCTTATTTTAAGGCATAAACTATTGTATTTTAGAGAGTCGATCATATTTTAAGGTGTAAACTACTGTATTTTAGGGAGTCGATCTTCTTTTAAGGTGTAAACTACTGTATTTTAGGGAGTCGATCTTCTTTTAAGGTATAAATTATTGTATTTTAGGGAGTCGATCTTCTTTTAAGGTGTAAACTACTGTATTTTAGGGAGTCGATCATATTTTAAGGTGTAAACTACTGTATTTTATGGAGACGAGACAATATTAAGTTATGCAGTAGTAATGGTAGAACTATGGATACCGTGGGATCAAACTATTTGACCCTTAATTGCAAGGGACGAGCGCTGTAACCACTCACCCACCGCACCACTTTCACTTAATGTAAATATGTGTAAATGAAGTAAAAAAAAAATGAATCCGAAATATTTTTTTAGGTAAATTTCATCGGTTTATTATTGTGTAAATGGGTATAAATTGATCACTTTATTCACCAGGTGTCGTAGTGGGGTGGGTGTACTTAGTGTGTATTGGTGTTTATCTGGAGAAAATAGAGTATAATTTTGGGTAATCGGCAGCAGAGTAGAGTGCAAGGGCGAGTGTCCTGGGGTGTAGTAGGAGGCTGTGAGGTTTAATGGGTGTCGGGTGTATGTGGGTGGGGTAGGGGTGTATGTGGGTGGTGTAGGGGTGTATGTGGGTGGTGTAGGGGTGTATGTGGGTGGTGTAGGGGTGTATGTGGGTGGTGTAGGGGTGTATGTGGGTGGTGTAGGGGTGTATGTGGGTGGTGTAGGGGTGTATGTGGGAGGTGTAGGGGTGTATGTGGGTGGTGTAGGGTGTATGTGGGTGGTGTAGGGTATATGTGGGTGGTGTAGGGGTGTATGTGGGTGGTGTAGGGTGTATGTGGGTGGTGTAGGGGTGTATGTGGGTGGTGTAGGGTGTATGTGGGTGGTGTAGGGTATATGTGGGTGGTGTAGGGTATATGTGGGTGGTGTAGGGGTGTATGTGGGTGGTGTAGGGGTGTATGTGGGTGGTGTAGGGTGTATACGGGTAGGGTAAAGTGTAGTTGGGGCTGGATAGGGTGTAGTGGGGGTGGTCTAAGCCTCTAGGGAGTAGTGTAGGTTGTCGGAGGGTGGTCTAGGGAGCAGTGGGGGGGTGTAGTGAGGGTGTAGGCGCGTGGTCTGAGGTCCATTATGTAGCGGTGGTCGCTCGTAACATTTGCATACTCTGGGTATCATTTTATACGGCGGCGACACTGTAGGGAGAGGGAGAGTGAGTGGAGGGGGGGGGGGAGACGCAGCCAGACTGTAGGAAGAGGGAGGAAGATCGAGGGAGAATGGGGAGAGGGAGGAAGAGCACGGAGAGAGGAAAAGATGGGGGGGGGGGGGAGACGTGGCTTCATTGCAGGAAGAGGGAGGGAGGGAGGGAGTGTGGAGGAGAGGGATGAAGAATGGGGGAGAGGGAAGGAAAATGAGAGGCATAGAGAAGATGGGAGATGAGAAACAGAGGTCAAAAAATGTTGGTGAGAAAGTTGAAAGGAGAGAGAGAGAGAGAGAGAGAGAGAGAGAGAGAGAGAGAGAGAGAGAGAGAGAGACTCATCAACTGTGTAAATGGTTAAGAATAGTACTAATATATCTAATTTGTAGAACCAGACAATCCTACTAAGGGCAGGTCCACATACTAAGGGCAGCCCCACATACTAAGGGCAGCCCCCGCATACTATGGGCAACCCTACATGCTAAGGGCTGCCCCACATACAGTAGAATTAGCCCTACAAATCAAACTAATGTATAATGATTTGGTCCGCTATTGTTAAAACTCTTTATATAGGACAGACCCACATACTAAGGGTAACCCCATAGCAGGTGAACCGTGTAGGTCGGCCTTTGTATAGGCTGGGAAGTAGGCAATTGGAGGACCCAATTGTCTTACGCCCAGCACACACTCCCGTACCTGACCCTAGTTCCCACGGGGGCTGAGGAGGGTGCTGGGGGCTGAGGAGGGTGCTGGGGGCTGAGGAGGGGTGCTGGGGGAAAAGGGGGTGTTGGGGGTTACTGAGAGCTGAGGAGGTTACAGGGGGCTGAGGAGGGTACAGGGGGCTGAGGAGGGTACAGGGGGCTAAGGATGAAGTACTGGGATCCAAGAGGGGTGCTGGGGGCTAAGGGAAGGTAGATGATGTTGGGGGCTAAGGGAAGGTAGGTGCTGGGAGCTAAGGGGGAGGTAGGTGATGGGGGGCTAAGGGGGCATAGGTGTTGGGGGTGTGGAGAGAGAGAGAGAGAGAGAGAGAGAGAGAGAGAGGGGGGGGGAATGAATTACTGGAGAGAGAGAGAGAGAGGGAATGAATTACTGGAGAGAGTCAGTCACTTTAAAAAATATATGTATTTATATATAAGAAAAAAATATATCGAAAAATATTCATATACAGGACATATAAATTTTCTGTGCTACAAAAAAAATACAAAATAGTGTAGTTGTATCATTATAAATGTAGTGTTACCTTGGTATAGTGGTAGTGGCCATAACGTGAATAGCAACAGGAAAGCAATAGGTAAAATTACTCTTACGAACTTTTTTATTCCTCAGAAAAGAAAAAAATCTATTGGGGAATGGCCAGGAATTTCACCTATGTCGACTATATTACAAGTGATTTTGTCCCGTGTTGATGGTTAGGTGAGGTGAGGTTTGGTGAGGTTAGGTGAGGTTTGGTGAGGTGTGTGGTGAGGTTTGGTGAGGTTTGGTGAGGTGACGTGAGGTGAGGTTTGGTTAGGTGAGGTTTGGTGAGGTGTGAGGTGAGGTTAGTTTTAGAATAAATATAGTTTTATATGGGTGTAATAATAAAGGGTTAGATGACTTAATTATCGACGATCGGAAATTGAAAAAAAAAATGCAGTTCAGGTAAATTAAAAATATATATATACAAAATTAGGTACAAGATTATGATTGAAACCTACAGAAAAAATGTAAAATAAATTCGTGTGATATAGAGATTTGTTCACGTTCTCTGGGCGTCTCCTCACAGGCGGGGGGAAGGTGGGGTGGGGTGGGGTGGGAGGGGAGGGACATGATAAACGTAAACATGACCGAAATGTATATATATTGGAAATGACCCAAACGGTAGTGTAGTTTGCTGTACCCACCTCTGTCTGTTTGTCTGTCTGTCTGTCTGTTGTAAACGCGATAACTTTGGAAGATTATTAATGGCTTTTAATGAACTTTGGTTTGTAGGTGCAACTGAACTGTAATCACTCAGTCTTTTGCCACACACACACACACACACACACATACATATAATGACTCGGTCTTTACATAATAATACAGTGTAAATTAAGGCGGGTGATTGGATCTACATACGAAAATGGCAGGTAAATAATTTTTTTAATTGGAAAAAATTAACCAACTGAAATTGCCGAGAGAGAGAGAGAGAGAGAGAGAGAGAGAGAGAGAGAGAGAGACGAACCTTACCTGAATTATAATGATTCTCCCGCCGTGGCTGACAGAGGTAACACAGCTCTACCCTTTAACACAATGTTTATATAATGTTTATGTATTAAAACAGTTGACAAATGTTTACACAATGTTGATACTAGCAATGTTATACAATTTTCAGTGTTGTTAATTATCATGCTCGTGTTATTATTACAAGGTTAATGATGTTAATATAATAATATGTTAATACAATACCATGAATAAAAAAAAATATATCAGTAATATTGACGCAGCATTAATAGTATGTTAATATAATACATCATTAATATTAATAGAAGTTAATAATGTTAATTTAGTGTCTATAGAACGTTCGAGAATAAGTTCAGTGTTAATACAGCCAGAGAACGGTGTTAATATCGTGTTAAAATAGACAGCCAGACATACAGACAGACGGACAGACGGAGAAACACAGACAGACAGACAAATATAGACAAACATTCAGACAGACAGCTGATCGACCTACATTTACTATGGTTCCCCTTAAAGAAAACGAGAAGAGAAGAGCCTCGGGGGGGTGAGGCGATTCTGGGTCAAAGGTCACCATCATTAAACTATGAACATGGAGACGAGTTTCTTAACGTGTGTGTGTGTGTGTGTGTGTGGTAGAACATTAGACAAGACAAGAGGTATAACATCCACATAAATTAAACCAGTGACAATAAACCTTTTTTTTTTTTAAGTGGTTTTAATATTAAGGTTTATTAGCACCATGGAGTAGCGACAGTGCTGTTTTAGGTGCTTCAATTACCAGGGTTATTAAGCAGCGTTCACCAACTCTTACCTTCAACAATACACAACCCTGATTAAGTGTTGAGTCCAAGCACCTGTGTTTGTATACCCTCGCTTGGTCCAGTAGTTGCCAGTTGATGTTATTGTCATTCGATATATTTCAAGAGCAGTTGTTCATGGGGTAATGATATTTTACAGTCTCTCTCTCTCTCTCTCTCTCTCTCTCTCTCTCTCTCTCTCTCTCTCTCTCTCTCTCTCTTTCCTCCTCCCATTTCTATTTGCGTCTAATTTTCCCCCTTTCACTTGCCCCCACCTTCCCCCGCTGGTCTCTCCCTTACCCCCTCTCTTCTCCCCTCCCATACTCTTTCCTACCATTCTTTTCCCCCCTCCTCCACCTCTTCTCCTGCTCACCCTAAGTTATCCCCCCCCCCTTTCCTCTTCTCTTCCCTTCTTCTCTACCTCACCTTTACTCTTGTTCTCCCTACCCCTTTTTCCACCTACTTTTATTCTCCCCCCACCCCCACCCTTCTCCCCCACCTCACCACCTTCTCAACCTTCAACCCCTTCTCTGTTCCCCATTTACTCACTCCTCTTCCCCTCCTCCCCCTTCTCCCCCCTCCTCCTCCTCCTCCTACCCCCTCAATCCCCTTTAGTCTTTTCCCATTTTCCACCTCCCCCTACCCCTTCCTCCAACCCTTCCCCCTCCTCGCCCCCCCCCTCCCCACTCCCCCCTTAGAGGCTAGCCAATTAGAGGAAGTTGTTGTAATGTGGGCCGCATGTAGGCCATTCACAGCGTGCCCGGCCTCCCAACACACCACCGCCCACCAGTTATTTGGGAGGGAGGGGGGGAAGGGGGTATTTTTCCTTCTTTCTCCCTTCCTTATTTTTCCTTCTCTCCTGTCCCTCCATCTCCCCAGTTTCTCTTCCCTTCTTTGACCTTCTGCTCTACATTTTCTTCTCTTCCTTCTCATTTCCCTGTTTTCTCTCACTCTCTCCTCTACCTCCTCCCCCCTTCTCCGCTTCCCCTTTATATCTCTCTCCTTCTCACCTTATTTTCCTCGAATCTTCCTCTCCATCCCTCTTCTCTTCCCTCTTCTCCTCCTCCTTCATCCCAGACTCTGTCTTCCATTTTCCCCCTCTTTTTCCCTGTCCCTTTTCTCTCGTTCTTCCCTTCCTCCTATCGAGAATATTTCCCATCCCCATCCCCTTCCTTTTCCCTCCCCTTTTCACTCCCCCTTTAACCCTCCCCTTTCCCCTCACTGCTTCTTCCCTCTTTCCTCTTTTTCATTTTCCCTTATCTCTTACATTCCCCATTATTCCTTTCCCTCCTTTCCATCCCCTCCCATCTTTGTGTGTGTGTGTGTGTGTTGAGTGCTACGTGAGGGACTGATTTACATAAGATCTGCCTCTTGAGTGAGTGCAGGTGAGTGGCACTAGAGGGAGGGTTCATGAGATGAGTGGCACTAGAGGGAGGGGCCATGACGTGAGTGGCACTAGAGGGAGGGTCCATGAGGTGAATGGCACTAGAGGGAGGGCCCATGAGGTGAGTGGCACTAGAGGGAGGGCCCATGAGGTGAGCGGCACTAGAGGGAGGGTTCATGAGATGAGTGGCACTAGAGGGAGGGGCCATGGCGTGAGTGGCACTAGAGGGAGGGGCCATGACGTGAGTGGCACTAGAGGGAGGGTCCATGACGTGAGTGGCACTAGAGGGAGGGTCCATGACGTGAGTGGCACTAGAGGGAGGGGCCATGACGTGAGTGGCACTAGAGGGAGGGCCCATAAGATGAGTGGCACTAGAGGGAGGGGTCATGAGTGGCACTAGAGGGAGGGGCCATGACGTGAGTGGCACTAGAGGGAGGGGTCATGGCGTGAGTGGCACTAGAGGGAGGGGCCATGACGTGAGTGGCACTAGGGGGCCATGACGTGAGTGGCACTAGAGGGAGGGGCCATGACGTGAGTGGCACTAGAGGGAGGGTCCATGACGTGAGTGGCACTAGAGGGAGGGGCCATGACGTGAGTGGCACTAGAGGGAGGGGTCATGAGTTGCACTAGAGGTGTGTGTGGGAGGGAAGGTGAGGGAGTGAGTCGGGGACCTTGAGTCAGTATTGATCAAAGTGTACAAGTAAGGTGTCCATCCAGCTAATAATGACCCGACCCCTCCCCTCCCCACCTCCCCTCCCCTCTCCACCTCCCCTCCCCTCTCCACCTATCACCTTCCTCTTCCTTTATTATGCATTGTGTTTTTAGTCGGACGTTTGTGTTTGTTTGTCCCTTTAGCCTCACCTTCGCCAGGGTCCATTAGATCACATTAAATATCCATGATACTTCCCGATAGCTGATTAAATTGATGGTGGGATCCGGCCTGTACGTCAAGAGTCTTCACGCCGCGCCGCCTCCGTCTCCTCCCGCACGATGCACGTCTTAAAAACCTTCTCGAGCAGTATTTACGAGGGAGGGGGGTGATACCTTGATTTTACCTAGGCCAATCAGGTGCCAGTATACATTGTAAACAAAAGCTTTGGCCAATCACGGTCTTATGTCGTAGATAGGCTGTATACTTTTTACAGGACCTTGGACCAGTCGTTAGGATATTCTTGCATTCGCATCAACCAATACGGTGCCAGTATGTGTAGTAAACAAAACCTTTGGCCAATAACAAGTTTTATGTCATAGATAAGCGATATACTCTCAGAGGAGCTCTCGACCAATCACGTGCGTTGTAAACAAAGCATTGACCAATCACAGTTTCTCGTATATCTCTGGCTTGACACCGTTCCTCACCGATGACACACTCTTATCGTCCATCAATTGCCGGTCCGCTGCTGCCATCGTGCACAATCCTGTACATTAACCAGCGCTCTGCAATGGCGGAAAATACACGTTGTGACTCGGACAATGGCGAAGGACAGCGATAAGACCTGAATAACTGGGGCTGATTGAGTTTACCAGTCGATAGCAGATGGCGCGTCGCTTGAGAGGGGGTGGGGGGGGGGAGACTGTGACGCTTCAATCATTCACTCCCGTCGTGGACTCCCAGGTGTTATAATGTGTGAAGGAGAACGACTGCACAGATAGACAAACAAACAGACAGTTAGATAGACAGACAGACAACACGACATAATAATTCTAATAATGATTGACTGATAAGGTTATGTGGTGGTAGACAGACAGGTGAATAAATAGACAGGTGTGGATGGTAAGGTGAAGAAGGTAACACACACACACACACACGACAGGAAGGCGGCGACATTCACCTGTATAATGCTTGTCAATTGTTCCCACCATTTGTGTTGTGTTGATTTTTTTGTTTACAGGACTACAGAAAATAGTAATTATTTGAGCAGTGCGGACCGAATGGAAAAACTTCACCGTGCTATTAATCAACGTAATTGCACACCGCTGTTCAAAATATGCTTTGAATGACAGTGGCACCCAGCCCCCCTGAATATTAAATAATCTAAATAAATGTCAAATATTAAAATTCGAGTGGAAAAAAAAATTAAATTGCACTCTGAATTTTCGCGTCGTGTGTGTGTGTGTGTGTGCGCTTACATACAACAAAATCACACATAGACACCCAATACACACACACACACACACACACACAATACACCTAATACAACTTCCCAACAACTCCTTAAAGTGTCGTCTTAACAATGACAGCCCGCCTCCGCCTCTCTCACCCCTCACACCCTCCCTCACCCCACCCTCACCCCCTCCCTCCCTCACCTCTCACCCCACCCCATCCCTCATCCCTCACCCCATCCTCACTCCCTCCCTCACCTCTCACCCCACCCTATCCCTCATCCCTCACCCCATCCTCACTCCCTCCCTCCCTCACCTCTCACCCCACCCCATCCCTCTCACCCCACCCCATCCTTCATCCCTCACCCCATCCTCACTCCCTCCCTCCCTCACCTCTCACCCCACCCCATCCCTCACCCCATCCCTCACCCTATCCTTCACCCCTCACCCCCTCTATCACCTGATAATTAAACACCCCAGCGCTAACCTAACCTATTTTAACTTAAACTAACACTATCTTAACTTAACGCTAATCTAAACTATCTTAACCTAACCTAACCTAACTTAACTTAACGCTTAAATTAGGTTTCATTAGTATCATGTCAAAGTTGATCAAGTAAGGTTAAGCTAAGCTAGATTAAGTAAGATTAAATTACAAAATAAATTGCAATCGTCTTTTTTCCTCTTGAAAGTTTATGTAACATTGTGAAATATTCTGAAATGTGTTTGTATTTTCTGAAAGGGTTAACACCGTACAAAAATGTGATCGTAATTAAAAAAAAAAACACTCGTGAAATATTTGTTGAAGAGTTGTGAAAGAGAGAGTGTGTGTGTGTGTGTGTGCGTGTGTGTGTGTGTGTGGCAGAATATTGTCATTATCCTGAAAGCTCGACAGTGTTCAGAATGGTACCACTGAATCACACCTGACTGAAGAATAACTCGAAAAATGGACAACACTAAATAAGAGGCATAATTATTCCCCCTCTCCCCCCTCCTCCTTCCCCCTCCCCCCTCCTCCCTCCTTCCCCCTCCCCCCCTCCTCCTTCCCCCTCCCCCCTCCTCCTCCTTCCCCCTCCCCCCCCTCCTCCTTCCCCCTCCCCCCCCAAAAAAAAAATATACAAAATATCCATAAAAAAAACAAATAAAAAGGTAACATTGACTTAATAATTACTTCGAATATAAATTGTCTTAGATATTTAAACTATAACTGAATAATTATTAAAAAATAAGTAAATAAATAAATAAAACCTAACCTAATCTAACCCCCCCCCCCCAAAAAAAAAAAGTTAAGGGTAGTGTGGATATAGTGTACTGTAGACTAACCCTTTGTTAGGTATACCAGTTAGGTGGAGTAGGAATCCACCCAGGAAGTGAACCGGAGGCGATTGTTGCCTCCACTCAGCCACTGCTCCCTGATCAAATAAGTAATGATGAAATAAATAAAAAGATAAAAAAAAATAAATTAGTAAAAACAAAAATAATGGGAAAAAAATTAAGAATGAATAATAAGATAATGGAATAAATGAAAGGTCAAAGGTCATACAAGAATAAAAAAAAATATATAAACTTTCACACAAAAGAAAAATATTGGGGCAAATTATTTAGTCATATATATAAAGTTGTTTTTTTTCTAACAGTGTAAAGACATAACGTAGTCCGAGAGCTTATAATGGTCTCTCTCTCTCTCTCTCTCTCTCTCTCTCTCTCTCTCTCTCTCTCTCTCTCTCTCTCTTCATTATTACAGTATCTTTCTTTTAATATTTCTGTTTTCCTATTTTTTACACCGAAAGGAAATCGTGTGATGAAAACTGAAATTGGTTAAGAAAAATATGAATAAATTCTCGTGTTTTTTTTTATATTATTATTTAGTTGGGGGGAGGAAAGAGAGGAGGAGATAAATGGAGGAGGATGAAGAGGAAAAGAAAGAGGGGAGGAAGAGATAGACTGAGAAAAGGAGGAAAATGGGGAGGAGGAGGAGGAAGACTAGGAAATGAAGGAAAAGGGGGGGGGGGAGGAGGAAGAAGAGGGGGGCCAAAAGCAAAGGAGGAGGAAAAGGATAAAACAGGAAGAGGAGAAGGAAGAAGATGAATGAGGAGGACTAAGAACAGTAATAGGAGGATAAGGATTGATAAAGTAAGGAAGAGACCAAATATATGGATGATAGGAAGGGTCTAGGATGCGGTGAAGAATGAAGTGAAGTGAAATGAAGTGAAGATGTATACATTCGCTCGGGAAACGAAGAGGAAGAAAATTAGGTTGGAGGAAAATAACAGAGGGAGAGAGAGAGAGAGAGAGAGAGAGAGAGAGAGAGAGAGACCATTTGACAGCCACTGTGTATATGAGGGCCGGAAATGCGACTAGCAGTGAATGGTAAATGAGGGGTAAGGCTCTTTCCCTCCCTTTCCTCTCTCTCTCTCTCTCTCTCTCTCTCTCTCTCTCTCTCCATATTGTCTTCTCTTCTCCTTCTACTGTATCTGTCTCTTGTCCCCGTCCCACTCTCCATCCCTTATTCTCCACTTTCCCCTCTTCTCCCTACTTCCCCTCCCCCCCTACTCTCCCATTTCCCCTACCCCCCATCTCCTCCCATAGTTCAACTCTCCCCCCTCCCCTCCCCAGGTTACAATAGGGGGTGCTAGTGTTGGTATTCATGTGGTAAGTAAAGTTGTTACTCCCACGACACGAGTTACGAGTCAGGGGAGAAGGGAGAGAGAATCAAAGATGAGCAGGGGAGGGAAAGAGGGGTAGGGGGGGGGGAATTGTCCAGGATGGGGAAGGGGAGAGAAGGCGGGAAGTTAAAGATGAAAAGGGGAGGGGGAAGAATTAATTATGGGGAAGGGGTAGTGGGAGTGAGTGAGTCAAAGTCAGGAATAGGGGGGAGGGGAAGAATGATGGAGAGAGTAAAAGATAGGAGGGGGGAGGGGAAAAGGGAGGAAGGGAGAAACAAAGATAGGGATTGGAGGAGAAGATGAAGAAAAGGGGAAGAGAAGATCCAGAGGGGATGAGGGGTAAGGGAAATGTGGGAGGGGGGGAAGAAATCTCATGGTGAGGCCTAAAATAAGGAGGGAGGGAGGGGGGGGAGAGGAGGAGGAGGGTCCCCTGGTCCTGGATGGAGTGTATGGATGAGGGGAGGGGAGGTGAGGGGAGAGGAGGGGGGGGTTGGGGGTTGGTGGTTTTATTGGCCTTGTGTCATATGTGTGACTGTGTTGATTGTAGCCCAGGGAGGAGGGGGGGGGGTGTTGATTGTTAGGGTGAGGAGAGGGGATGGTAGGGGGAGGTGAGGGAGGGAATGGGGTGGGGGTGGTGAGGGAGGGAATGGGGTGGGGAGAGTGATGGTGGAGGAGGGGGAAGAGGAGGGGTGATGGATGAGGATGGGTAGTGAAGGGGAGGGATTATGGAAGGGTGGTGGGAAAGATGGAAAATATATAATACATACCTTAAACACACACACACACACACACACACCATACACGCGCACACACTATACACACACACACACACACAATTCATACACATCATGCAACAAACACCATACACAACTCATACGACGGTATTTTCTCGATATAAACACAAAGGAAAAAAATATTATTCTCCCCCAAACATGACTTGAAGATAGTGATGATGGTGACGGTGATGAGTATGATGATGGTGACGGTGATGATGATGGTGATGATGGTGATAAGTATGATGATGATGATGATGGTGACAGTGATGATGATAATGAGGAGGATATCAATAATAGTAATACATTAATAACAATAATGAAATAAAATGACAATAATAATAATAATAATAACAATAAACTTTAAAAACACAACAACCGAAAATCTCTCTTAAAAAAAATCACACGAATTTAAAGGTAGAAAAAGACCAAAAAAAAAAATATTCACTTTTTTTAAATACATCACAAAAATTATGTTTGCATCTCGTAAAGTAATTAAAACAAGTGTGAATTGTATTGTAATGGTCTTCAGGCCTGTAATAATAATGTTCACTGTGTGTTTTATGTCGTACGTGTAAAAATAAGGGTGTGGGGGGGGAGGGGGGAGTGTATGTAGGCTATTATCGGAATTAACTTAAACGTGTGTGTGTGTGTGTGTACCTAACCTTTCACACACCTATTGAAAAGTAATTGTTTTATACTATGTCTCAATCCATCCATATGTCTGTCTGTCTGTCTGTCTATGTAATTCACGTCTTTAATAATTGCATGAAAATCTCTGCCGAAAGTCAAGGTCACAGCTAGAGGTCAAATGGGGTCAAATTTAGCGACGAGGGGTGGTTGCCATCACCTGTTGTGTGTCTTTCTCATTAATGGGTGTTAGTGTACCTCATTCTCTCTGATGAGGTGAGGGAGGAGTGTGGGGTGTGTGAGTGTGGGGTGTGTGAGTGAGTGTGTGTGGGGGGTTAGAGAGATAGAGACGTTGGTTGATGGTGCTTCTTGTTACTGTGCGAGGAATCTCTCTCTCTCTCTCTCTCTCTCTCTCTCTCTCTCTCTCTCTCTCTCTCTCTCTCTTTTATAAGGTCCAGGCATACATATACCCAGTACACCTTATGACACACACACACCCACACACACACACACACACACACACACACCCACCCTCTCTACCGGCTATAACTTTTCCCAACACAAACTGCTCCCGGGAAACTATGTATATTTGTGCATGTAGGCGAGCGGTGTATTAGCTCTATATACAATGCAAATGGCATGTATGTATATCCCTCCCCTCCCCCTCCCCACCCCCTTCCCCACCCCCTTCTCTCTCTCCCCTCACCCTCACCCTTCCCCCCTCCCCCCTCAGGTATATATGTATTGTACAGTATATCCCTTGCAGGTGTCATCTGAATCTACGTAACTTACAGCCAGATTACTCGGCTTGAGCACATCTAGTGGGGGGAAGGGGGAGGGGAGGGGTAGGGGGAGGGGAGGGGGGGTTAAAGGCAGGCCAGAGAGGAGGGGGTTGGGGAAGGTGAGTTTGGGGAAATGTGGGGAAAAGGGAGAGGAAGATTGAGGAAGGGAGGGGAGAGGAGAGGAGAGGAAGGTTGGGGAGGGGAGGGGAGAGGAGAGGAAGGTTGGGGATGGGAGGGGAGGGGAGGGGAGAGGAAGGTTGGGGAGTGGAGAAGATAGTTGGGTTGGGGAGAGGAGAGAATGGGGGGGGAGGAAAAGGTGGTTTAAGGAAAAAATAAAAGGGGGTTTTCTAGATAAACTGTGGAGGGAAAAGCCAGGGATTGAGGTACAGGGGAAAGGGAGGGGTGGTAAGGGGTAGAAGGTGAGGTAAGGGGGTGAGGGGAGAGTGAGGGGAAGGTAGTTGAGGGTAAACCATTCTATTGCTGCTCCGCTACCTAACCCGTTACACACAACTTTATGAAAATTGAAACGTCATCTTAACTGTTAGGGATTGTGTACTATATTGTGATTATCGATAACTTGTATATAATATGGCTGTGTGTGTGTGTGTGTGTGTGTGTCGAGGTACCGCAAGTGAACTGTATACTGCTTGGGTATACTTCTTCCTTCTGGGTTAAACGGGTACTTATTTTTTCATGTCACCTCTGCATTTCCCCGCGTCTCTAGTTCTTTCCCCACGTCCCTGAATATTTCCCCTACCTCCCTGAATATTTCCCCTACGTCCCTGAGTATTTCCCCTACGTCCCTGAGAATTTCCCCTACGTCACTGAGTATTTCTCCACGTCCCACCGCATTTCCCCACTCCCCTCTGCTTTTCCCCACATCCCTATACATTTCCCCACATCCCTATACATTTCCCCACATCCCTATACATTTCCCCACATCCCCCCTACGTCCTATACATGTCCCCACTCCCCAATATATTCCCCCACGCCCCCTTGAGTTTTCCCCAAAATGTAGGATTGTGCCTAAGAAAACGAGTTCCTTGTTTACCTGTCGGTCCCCACCTGCCACTGACGAGATGTCGTACAGGTGTTTGGCAAGTTATCGTATATTGGCTGCTGGAGGTGAGTTTGTGGGGGGAGACTCGTGTTACCTGATTCATATACTCTTGACACGTGTTATTGAGTTCAGTTTCATATTGATTTAAGCTTTGATTCATATGTAATTTATATACATGAAGATTAAATTAGTTATGTATATCGAATGTGTATACATGATTTATATATCTTATACATAAACATTTGAACTGGTCATATATGCACTGTACATATATACTTAAGTAATACATTAAGTTTTAATCTGCTTGTTTATAGACAATGTATATACGTAATTTATATCGGTTACCCAAAATGATGTTGATTGTTATTGATGCCCTCACCATACGTCCGTCCATCCGTCTGTCCGACCTGATCTTCTATACACACTACGTAAAAACAGGATGAGCGGGTATTGACCAAACTTACTACACACTAATCCCTATACCTCATACTCAATTGGAGGTCAAAGGTGAAAGGTCAAGGTCAGAGGTCAGGTTTAAGATGAGGGTTACTATATGCCTCTATGACGCTGTAACCGGTGACGACAACCGCCACTACAAGGAGTATCAATCCCTGACTCGATCTCAACAGATTATGTACATGAGACTGCGCCTAGGGTACAGGTACCTATGGGAGTACATTGGCAACCCTGAGCCTGGCCGCACTGTTTGTAAACTTTGTGGCCAACCCGACTCTGACACCCTCCATCACTACATCCTCACTTGCCCTATGACCTCCTCCTATAGGTCCCCAGCCGTTACCAACACCTCTTCCCTCCCTGACCAGATACCCCTCCTCCTAGTGACAGGCCTGGCACTAGGGACCTGCCACTCTTTGCCATAAACAGATGAAATGTACCGGGAACTTTCCCCCCACACACTCGTCATTGTCACTTTATGTAACTTGCTGACAAAACCCATGACCCTTCAGGCTTTTACGCCCTTAATGCATGAGTCATAAAGGCAAGCATGAACTTAGCATGCTTCCCAGATGGGCGCTGTAAACGCTTCCGCCCTTGCACAGGATGTAAGGGGGTGCCCAATAAACTAGCCCCCTCGGGGACAATCTAAAAAATCTTACTTTATGTTTGTGTGAGTGAGTGAGTGAGTGTGATGAGTGAGTGAGTGAGTGAGTGAGTGAGTGAGTGAGTGTGATGATGAGTGAGTGAGTGAGTGAGTGAGTGAGTGAGTGTGATGATGAGTGAGTGAGTGAGTGAGTGAGTGAGTGAGTGTGATGATGAGTGAGTGAGTGTGATGATGAGTGAGTGAGAGAGATGAGTGAGTGTGATGATGAGTGAGTGAGTGAGTGAGTGTGATGATGAGTGAGTGAGTGAGTGTGATGATGAGTGAGTGTGATGATGAGTGAGTGAGTGAGAGAGTGTGATGATGAGTGAGTGAGTGAGTGAGAGAGTGAGTGTGATGATGAGTGAGTGAGTGAGAGAGTGAGTGAGTGAGATAATGAGTGAGTGAGATAATGAGTGTGATGAGTGAGTGAGTGAGTGAGTGAGTGAGTGTGATGATGAGTGAGTGTGATGATGAGTGAGTGAGTGAGTGAGATAATGAGTGAGTGTGATGATGAGTGAGTGTGATGATGAGTGAGTGAGTGTGATGATGAGTGAGTGTGATGAGTGAGTGAGTGAGTGAGTGAGTGAGTGTGATGAGTGAGTGAGTGAGTGTGATGATGAGTGAGTGAGTGAGTGTGATGAGTGAGTGAGTGAGTGAGTGAGTGTGATGAGTGAGTGAGTGAGTGAGTGTGATGAGTGAGTGAGTGAGTGTGATGAGTGAGTGAGTGAGTGAGATGAGTGAGTGAGTGAGTGAGAGTGAGTGAGTGTGTGTGATGATGAGTGAGTGAGTGAGATAATGAGTGAGTGAGTGAGTGTGATGAGTGAGTGAGTGAGTGTGATGATGAGTGAGTGAGTGAGTGAGAGATAATGAGTGAGTGAGTGAGTGAGTGAGTGTGATAATGAGTGAGTGAGTGTGATAATGAGTGAGTGAGTGTGATAATGAGTGAGTGAGTGTGATAATGAGTGAGTGAGTGAGTGTGATAATGAGTGAGTGAGTGATGAGTGAGTGAGTGAGTGGATATTGTTGAAATGTGTCAGTCTACCTTACCCACTGTACACCTCCCCAGGTACCCACTTGTTACTCCCCACAATTACGAATCTTCGGCTGTTGAGGCTTAGCCAATCAGAAGTCCTCGGTCACTGTTGCTCATTCAATCAGAGCTCTTCAACCATCACTTCTAAGCCAATCTACGCTTCAACCTTCTCGTTTAAGCCAATCAGAACTCTTCAATCAACACCTCTCAACCAATCAAAACTTCAACTATCTCGTTTAAGCCAATCAGAACTCTTCAACCAATGCTTCTCATCCAATCAGACCTCATCAGCTGTTACCTGGGGCGGGAGGGGGGGGGGGAACCTCTGGATATGACCTGACCTCTCGGGGTCATGAAATTAAAAATAAAAACCTTTGTATTGTTTAGTGTTGTAGCCTCATCGACTTCTTTGTGGCCTCAATTACCTCTATGTGGCCTCAACTGCCTGCGTGGCCTCAACTACCTCTGTGATCTCAACTACCTGTATGTGGCCTCAAGAACCTCAAATTAATATATTTATTTCTTCATTCTAAGTTTCTCTCCCTTCTTTCCTTCCTTCCTTCCTTTCCTTCTATCCCCTCCTCCTCCTCCTCCGTAACATTTCTCCCTCCCTCCTTCTCCTTCCCCCCCCCCCCTCCAATTCCCTCTCATTCTCTATTTTCCTCCACTCACACACACTATCTATTATACACCTGACTTAACGGAGGTAAATTTTTTATTCCCCCCTTGTGTAAGCTACATGATCCTCGCCTCACCCCCTCGCCTCACCCTCTCACCTTTTCTCACCCCCTCGCCTCTCCTTCTGTTGCTTCTTCCCTCTCACCCCCTCCCCCTCTGTTGCTTCTTCCCTCTCACCCCCTCCCCCTCTGTTGCTTCTTCCCTCACCCCTCCAACTGTTCTGTTACTCCTCCTTCCCTTAACCTTCTCCTCATTTTCTGCTACCCTTTTCCCCCCTTCTTTCCTTCCCTCCCTCTATCTATATGTTTTTTGTTACCATCCTTCCCTCCATCCCTTCTCCACCTCCACTCCTTCCTTCCTTCCTTCTCCCTTTCCCTCCCTCCTTCTCTCCTTACCTCACTCCCTTTCTCTTCTTCTGTACCCTACCCTACCTTATTCGTTCCTACCTTACGGCTGTTTATCTACCCCCCCCCCCTCCCTCCCTTCTTAGCTCCTCCTTCCCTTCTTTAAAATGCCGGCAGCACATCCGCCTCCAAAATTTGTGGCTCAGTCTCTCCCTGGAGGTACAACTCCACCGCTCAACCACACCAAGTTCCCTCCTTCTTCTTGCCCTCCCTCCCTCCCTCTCTCATATTTTGGTCGACTTGTCTATTTACTTTTCTCGTGTTGTGATGTTCTTTTGTTTCTGCGTCGTGATGTTCTTTTGTCTCTGCGTCGTGATGTTCTTTTGTTTGTGTTGTGATGTTCTTTTGTTTGTGTGGTGATGTTCTTTATATTTTGTGGCGATGTTCTTTTGTTTTATGTTGTTACTTCTATCTGTTTCTATATCGCGATGTTCACTTGTAATTATGTTATGTTTTTCACTTTTTTTTTTCCACAGTTTGACGTTTCAATTGTCATTTTGTTAAAGGTTTTCGTTGTGTGATAGTCATTTGTTTCCTCCCTTGAGTGTCGTGATGTTCACTTGTTTCACTGTTGTTGTTCTCCTCGTCGTCTATGTGTTGTGGTGGGTCAAGCTGTGTAAAATAATTGAGGTGGATCTTTCGGCAGTCGTGAACTTCTGTCTCTTTTTTTTTGTTTTCCTATCTGCCGCGATTTTCTGCCGCAAGTGACGGAATATTGAGGTACATGCGGTCATTGCGGTCAGGTATATCAAAGGTGTTTTTTTTATCTAAGTGACTGATAAACCTGAGGTAGAGGAGGGTTTAGGGTGTGTTTTTTTCTTCTCCATTGTGGGTTTATTAGAAAAAAATGGTGTTGACGCCATTGAATGAATGTATATAAAGTACTAAAGTGTGAAGTGTTGTTATATAAGTGAATTAATGGAGTTTTTTTATAAGTTGTTAAGTTATGTTATTCAGAGTTATTATATTGTACTTAGGTTATTAACATCGTATATAAAGAGTTACTTATGAGCCTTCCAACAGAGTTATACGTTGTCTGTGTGTGTGTAATAATTATAATAATAATAATTAACGGTTTATTGAAAGAGCTTGGCAGCCAGAAGGCTGAAAATATACAGTTACATATTTGGGGAATGGGATACGAATTACAAATAATATACAAGTAACATAAGTGACACAAATAAGATATATAATAACTAGATGGGGAAAAGCTCAAACTACAGGGCATTTCAACATAGTGACAGTGCAAGAAGTAGTATTTACTGGGAGTGAATACACTGGTTTATTACAAGTTATTGATAATTTTTACAATGGTTGGGACTGGGCTGTTCTTATAGCGATCAGTTCGTGCACGTATGGGCTGGATGCGGTTGTGGTGTCGAACAGCAATTCTCGGACTAGGGATCTCAGGTGGTAGTAGGAGCCGGTGTCGGGGATGGTGTGTGTGTGTGTCTGTGTGTGTCAGATACTGTATACTCATTATAAGATCTTGCATCAGGGGTAAAGGGGAGACCACAGGTAGGAGGGTAATTGCTAGTTAATTGTTCCAAAAATAATACTAATAATAAAAGAACCAGAGAATACATAGACTCGTCAGATAATTTGTGTATAAGAGACAAATTAATGAACTACACTGTAAACACAATTAAAGGAACACTAAGACCAATGTTAACAAGACGCCAGCAAGAGCCCATAACAAAATGCTGAAAAAAATAATAATAATTTCACTGAACAACAAGAATAAAGAGGATTAACTGAAGGCCTTAACTCACATAGGAACCACAAAGAAAGTTTTAAAAAGTATGAGTAAGGTGTATTAGGGGGAGAGGGGGGAGAGGAGAGGGAGGGAGGGGAGGGAGAGGTAGGAGAGAGACGGGGGAGGGGGTGTATATATCCAGCCAACACTCTGCCAAAGTAAGAGTCAAGAAAATGGCCAGACACTTAGATATATAAACTTTGGGGAGGTGCGTGCGTGCGTGTGTGTGTGTGTGTGTATGTGTGTGTGTGTGTATGCTGTAGTTCTCCGTGTGGGGTTAGGTTAAGTTCCCCCCCCCCCCCCTAAAAATAGTGTCGCAGAAAATAGGAGTTACGTTGCAGCCTCTATTGTCCATATCTCACCTCACACCCGCCCCAAAGTTTTATGCTAAATATATCAAGCAAGAATTTACCTCTCCTCCGTTATCTTCTTCCATGGTATATTCCTTCCCCCCCCCCCTTACTCCTCTTCCTTGACTCGGGGTGTGAAGGTAATATGGGGGCAGGGGAGGGTAAAGTGATGACGTCATGTGTTTTGGGCGCCGATATGATGACGTAGTGATGACGTTATGTGTTTTGGTCGCCGATATGATGACGTAGTGATGACGTCATGTGTTTTGGTCGCCGATATGATGACGTAGTGATGACGTTATTGATGATGGATTATTAATTGTTGTCGTGTTGTTATTCCTCGCTAATTATGTTCAGGTCGAAACTAATCAATTTACAGATATAATTATAGGTATTAAGTGGTGAGGAAGTATATAGTGTGTGTGTGTGTGTGTGTGTGTGATTTTATTGTTTATTGTTTGCTTTTCATCCTTTTTGTCGTCTCTCACCTTCCTTGTTTACCTCTCACCTTCCTTGTTTTCCTCTCACCCTCGTTGTTTACCTCTGACCTTCCTTGTTTACCTCTCACCTTCCTTGTTTTCCTCTCACCCTCGTTGTTTACCTCTGACCTTCCTTGTTTACCTCTGACCTTCCTTGTTTACCTCTCACCTTCCTCCTTCCTTGTTTACCTCTCACCTTCCTTGTTTACCTCTCACCTTCCTTGTTTACCTCTGACCTTCCTTGTTTACCTCTCACCTTCCTTGTTTACCTCTCACCTTCCTTGTTTACCTCTTACCCTCCTTGTTTACATTGTTCTCTCACACCAAATACAACCAACACACACACAGACACACACACACACACACACAGACACACACACACACACACACACACACACACACATTTTAACCAATGCAATCCAGTGAGTTGTTCTAAGCAGTGTTAATTATGCATCACAAAGCTGGTTTTTAACGTTACCATTAGATTAAATATGTTAAGTGGTGTTAGTTTATGCATGTTCACGTTGGCACACCCCCACCCCCCCCCACCCCTCCCCCCCACCCCACCCCTCCACCCCCACCCCCACGCATGTTGTACTCCGGGAATTTTAGTCAAATATTTTTAATTCGAAATGTGTGTGTGTGTGTGTGAGAGAGAGAGAGAGAGAGAGAGAGGGGTTATTGTATTATAAACGTTGGTATTGTATTTTAAGTGTAATTATTGCATTTCAATCCCCGTATTGCATATTAAATAACCGATGTGATTTATAATACACTTATTGTATTTTGCTTACTGTAGCTTTTACAGTCGATAAATAACCTGTGTAATGTGACTTAAGTACAATTACATATAGGAATTGTTCAGTACAGGTATTGTAATGTGCACAGGTGTTAAGCGTACAGGGATTGTAATGTGCACAGGTGTTAAGCGTACAGGTATTGTAATGTGCACAGGTGTTAAGCGTACAGGGATTGTAATGTGCACAGGTGTTAAGCGTACAGGTATTGTAATGTGCACAGGTGTTAAGCGTAAAGGTATTGTAATGTGCACAGGTGTTAAGCGTAAAGGTATTGTAATGTACACAGGTGTTAAGCGTAAAGGTATTGTAATGTGCACAGGTGTTAAGCGTAAAGGTATTGTAATGTGCACAGGTGTTAAGCGTACAGGTATTGTAATGTGCACAGGTGTTAAGCGTACAGGTATTGTAATGTGCACAGGTGTTAAGCGTACAGGTATTGTAATGTGCACAGGTGTTAAGCGTACAGGTATTGTAATGTGCACAGGTGTTAAGCGTACAGGTATTGTAATGTGCACAGGTGTTAAGCGTACAGGTATTGTAATGTGCACAGGTGTTAAGCGTAAAGGTATTGTAATGTGCACAGGTGTTAAGCGTAAAGGTATTGTAATGTGCACAGGTGTTAAGCGTACAGGGATTGTAATGTGCACAGGTGTTATTAAGTGTACAGGTTGGTGAGGTGTGTACAATTATTATAATGCAGTAGAGGGTAAAAATATATCCGGTAGCTCTCATCGTTGTATGTAATTAATGTTACCTGTGTTAATGTTATGGTGAAGTTGCTGTCACGTGTTGTTGTGTATGGTGTATGTATTCAGTATAGTATAGAGTATAGTGTTTGTATAGAGTATGTGTAGAGTATGGTGTATGTATATAGAGTACAGTGTATGTATAGTGTATGATGTTTGTATACAAATTTGAGTATTAATATAGGAGAGTTTATATATAATGTAGTATTCTTATACACTATGAGGGGTGAGTTTATATAATTATGTGTATACAATATACGTGTAGGATATGAGTACTGTGTCTATACAATGCACATAATGTATATATTATTTATAAAAGGTTCTTAGTTAAGGGAAAATACAAAAAATACACAATCTACCCAACTACAGTACAGTACAAAAAGAGTAAACGAGTTGGTATTTGGTGTTAGACATTAAAACAGGTTGGTGACTTAAAAGCTCGTGCAAACAGTGATGCTATGGCGTGTTTATAGTGCTACCATGGTAACTGATCAGCTGTTGTCTACATTATCAGCTGATCACCTACGTGGTAACTGATCAGCTGTTGTGTACACCATCAGCTGATCACCCACGTGGTAACTGATCAGCTGCTGTTTACACCATCAGCTGATCACCCACGTGGTAACTGATCAGTTGTTGTTTACACCATCAGCTGATCACCCACGTGGTAACTGATCAGCTGCTGTTTACACCATCAGCTGATCACCCACGTGGTAACTGATCAGCTGCTGTTTACACCATCAGCTGATCACCCACGTGGTAACTGATCAGCTGCTGTTTACACCATCAGCTGATCACCCACGTGGTAACTGATCAGCTGTTGTGTACACCATCAGCTGATCATCCACGTGGTAACTGATCAGCTGTTGTTTACATCATCAGCTGATCACCCACGTGGCAACTGATCAGCTGTTGTTTACATCATCAGCTGATCACCCACGTGGTAACTGATCAGCTGTTGTGTACATCATCAGCTGACGGAGTTGTGATGTTGGTGATTGAACATTATTATCCACGTAATATTTTCTTGGCTTACTTTTGTTATAATATGAATTTATCTTAATCGAATCCGTATTTATATTATACAAGGGGAAAAAAGTTACATTAAGGGTTAGACAATTATAGAAGGGGAAAAAAGAATTATACACGGAGGAAAAAGTACCATTACAGGTTAAACAATTACTAGGTCACAATTTGCTCTCCACACTTTCTTCAGTATAATCATCAGGTCCAACACTTGCCTCGGTATTATCCTTCCCGTGATACACCCAATTACTCCACCTCCCCAATTACCCAGACACAATCTCCGTAATGCCTCTCAGATACTGCCTGGCGGAGATCACACCATCACTACTGCCTCTCTCTCTCTCTCTCAGCTCAACTAGTCTCAGCTCTCTCAGTGTTATGTTGAAGATCTGTGTCGTGCTCTCTCTCTCTCTCTCTCTCTCTCTCTCTCTCTCTCTCTCTCTCTCTCTCTCTCTCTCTCTTATATTGTAACACATAAGGTATTCGGTATAATCTTTTTTTATGTAGGAAATGTGTTGGGGTGTGTTGGGGGTGTGTTGGGGGTCTGTTGGGGATTGTTGGAGGTATGTTGTGGATGTGTTGGTGTTATTGAGGTGATGGGAGTTCTGTTAGAGGGTTTTTGGGGGTTGTGTTTGAAGTGTTTGTTGGAGGAAGTGTGTTTGAGTTGTTGGAGGTGTGTGGGAATGTGTTGGAGGTAAGATGTGTTAGAGGTGTTACGGTGTGTTAGACTGTGTTGGGAGGTGTGTTAAAGGCGTTTGAGATAGGTTAGAGTGTGTTGGAGGTGCGCCCTCATTACAGCCTCTGGAGTGCTCGACGATGTAATCAAGAGAATATACTCTTTAAAGCGTCTTGCGGTAAGAGCCACTCTAGTGTGCGTCTTGTTAATTATTTCTACTGTAATTATTAGGTTACGGTTTGGCCGGAGGAGGAAGGTGGTACAGGGAGGAGGAGGAAGAGGAAGGTGGTACAGGGAGGAGGAGGAAGGTGGTACAGGGAGGAGGAGGAGGAAGGAAGGTGGTACAGGGAGGAGGAGGAGGAGGAAGGTGGTACAGGGAGGAGGAGGAGGAAGGAAGGTGGTACAGGGAGGAGGAGGAGGAGGAAGGTGGTACAGGGAGGAGGAGGAGGAAGGTGGTACAGGGAGGAGGAGGAGGAGGAGGAAGGTGGTACAGGGAGGAGGAGGAGGAGGAAGGTGGTACAGGGAGGAGGAGGAAGGTGGTACAGGGAGGAGGAGGAAGGTGGTACAGGGAGGAGGAGGAAGAGAAGGAAGAGGGGGAAGATGGGGCGGTTCAGCCTGAGTGTAATTTGATTGTAGGCTAAATAGAAATGAAGTGGTTAGGTTAGACAATAAGGAAGCAATCTACTAAAGGTGTTGTAAAATGAATAATACCGTAATGGAATTTAATTTAGCCTCCCCCCTCCCCCCATCTCACGAAAATTTCATCTACATAATAACCCCTTACAAGGAGAGATTAGATGGGGGGGTGAGGGGAGGGTGATTAGGCTTAGAGATAACTAGATAGGGTTTTTTGGGTGGATAGAGGGGGGGTGGATAGAGGGGGGTGGATAGAGGGG
This sequence comes from Homarus gammarus, assembly GCA_958450375.1. Lineage (NCBI taxonomy): Eukaryota > Metazoa > Arthropoda > Malacostraca > Decapoda > Nephropidae > Homarus > Homarus gammarus. The sequence continues at coordinate 691,322 of CAUDMG010000780.1, read as the reverse complement.
GGTGGATAGAGGGGGGGGTTGAATAGAGGGGGGGTAATTTTATTTTTTTAACCAGTTTCAATGCTCAAATGTGTTATATTGTCATGTTCTTCATTAGTTTAAGTGTAGTTGATTTACTAAAAGGATAATGAATTGTATTTTAACTCTTTCTCTGTTTTTTTTTCCAGGTGAGTGTTTACCTGTGGCTGCCAGACGTACGACAGTGATATTGGTGAGGTGTTGACTGATGTAGGATAATGTAGTAGGGGGAGCGGGGGGGGGGGGTTGGTGATGCCAGATGGTAGATAATTACTCTCTAGGTTATTATTATGGTACCAGATGGAGGATAATGTTTACTGAAATGGCTGCTCGTGCTGCCTGATGAAGGATAACTCTTGAACTACGGTCATTCTCCCTTCTCATGTTGCCCGAGGAACGACAACTATTGCCCTTATCACCTGTGGTCCAGTATAAACACAGTGTCATACCGCTGGCATCTCGAGGCCATTGTGTTGTCTCGTAGGGTTAGTTTAGCGGCTTGTGGTACTGCCAGGTGGACGATAATCTTATATGGGACTGCCAGGTGGACGATAATCTTATATGGGACTGCCAGGTGGACGATAATCTTATATGGGACTGCCAGGTGGACGATAATCTTATATGGGACTGCCAGGTGGACGATAATCTTATATGAGACTGCCAGGTGGACGATAATCTTATATGGGACTGCCAGGTGGACGATAATCTTATATGGGACTGCCAGGTGGACGATAATCTTATATGGACTGCCAGGTGGACGATAATCTTATATGGTACTGCCAGGTGGACGATAATCTTATATGGTACTGCCAGGTGGACGAATCATATGGTACGCCAGGTGGACGATAATCTTATATGGACTGCCAGGTGGACGATAATCTTATATGGGACTGCCAGGTGGACGATAATCTTATATGGTACTGCCAGGTGGACGATAATCTTATATGGTACTGCCAGGTGGACGATAATCTTATATGGTACTGCCAGGTGGACGATAATCTTATATGGGACTGCCAGGTGGACGATAATCTTATATGGGACTGCCAGGTGGACGATAATCTTATATGGGACTGCCAGGTGGACGATAATCTTATATGGGACTGCCAGGTGGACGATAATCTTATATGGTACTGCCAGGTGGACGATAATCTTATATGGTACTGCCAGGTGGACGATATCTATATGGTTGCCAGGTGGACGATAATCTTATATGGTACTGCCAGGTGGACGATAATCTTATATGGTACTGCCAGGTGGACGATAATCTTATATGGTACTGCCAGGTGGACGATAATCTTATATGG